>CM047431.1:14837849-15429097 GCA_026168455.1 Theocolax elegans
GCGGTATAATTCTTTGTATCCTGGCTCTGCTACTAACATAAGCTCTTTAATCCGAGACTTTCAATAAAAGAAATTGGAAGCATAGTTTTTGCAATCATTTTTGTAAAAGCTTTGTCCATACTTTCTACTCGATTTTTATTAATTATGCTAGCAGTGTAATGCCTGAAATTAAACATTTTCGTTCACGATAATATATCAAAAGAAATAATAACATATATTTGACGTCGTTATATTCGTTTTTTCAAGTTGGTGCTTATTATCGATGAAGGTATACTTCAGTCTTTTTTACCTTCAAAATGCCACGTGGGCGAGATAGAGGCGTTGACGTTTGATAACGGCTAGTGGATGGCAAACTAATTGTACTTTCATCTACATCATGGGATTCTATTGAAGAATTAATGTCGTTCACATGACTACTGAAACTATCATTCAACTCCTCCGATGAATTCGTTTTACACTCCTCATCGTCACTAATACTAATAATAAATTAATAATTAAAATAATATATAAATATAAATAATATAATATATTATAGTATAATTATTTATTAATATAATTAATTATAATTATTATAATATATTAATTATATTATAATATAATTAATAATTTAATATATAAATAATAAAATATAAATAAAAAAATAATATTAATAATAAATAAAGGCAAATTTTTATAAGATATAATTTCACGGATTTAGGCATGCATACATTCATATATTTTTACGTTACTAGTAAAACAATGCTTGATACTGATACGTTATTCTAAAGCTAACGATTGTTATAATGATTACAACAGCAATAATAAAAATAAACATAATGATATTAATATTTTTATTTTTTTTTATTCTTGATTTTGTGCCCTCTTTTTTCCTGGCACTTCCTACCGTTTATCCCCTGGGGGACTTTAACGGTGTCCACCTACCACCTATGTGTGGGTGCTTTTATCCCTCTCTTAAAAACCCCACCATCTCGCATTCGCCCAGGGTTATGCCCGTGAATGAGGGAAACCTGTGAAGTAGGGAAAACCTCACCCGAGATGGCCGGTGTATTCGAAACATTCTTTTTGGGTGTCAAAGTCACATTGCGTAGGCCTTGACACCGAAACCGAATGTTTCACACCTCTCGCTCACGTTGTGAAGTGTGAAAAAACACCTAACCCGCCACGAAAGCCAAGCGACCGAGAACGTCACCCATCCACTTAGGTACCGCGCTCAATACTGCTTAACTTCCGTGACCGGCCAAGGTGCATCTCCGCCACTCCGCCACCGCGTCGGTTCATAATGATATTAATAATAATAATATACTTTATAGAAAGAAACAATACGATTCTTATAAAATTCTGTTATTAGACCGAAAAAGGATTTTTAGAAATGTTTCATCAATACCTTGTTCCTAGAAAATATTAAAATTGGCTAATTTCTACTCTAAAAATCATTTTCTTTCCTACTAGGGGTATCAACTTACCTAATTTGTAAAACTGGTTTCTTTGGATTATGATTGCTGTACCCATGCACATTTCGCAAATGTTTATTTAAAGATGATGTAGATCCTTTAATTAGAAATTGTTCCTCACAAATATTGCATTTGGCAAATAAACTATCAGCAAGTTTTGAGCAGTGAATCCACACCCAAATTCTTTTTTTCACCATAGTTTTATACACTAAAGTACGATTTCGCGATGAATCTCATTTGCGCGATGATGCACGATTAATATAACTCTTAAACATCTCGATGATACCAGTTCGACAACGCCATCGCAAATGAAGAATATTCTGAATCAATGTAAACATGTTTACGCGAGATGCGTAGTTTGATTATAATCGTAAATTACAATTGTTATACTACTGTACATTGCGAAACAAACTTTCTTAAATTTATTAAATCTTTTGGCTGAATCCAAATTTGCATGTGCAATTTATTAAACTTTAGATTTGGTAATTTTAAGTATATTTTTTTTAAACAACAAAATAATATTTTAATATAAATTAAATAATATGATGAAACCAGGAAGTAAATTTAAGGCACATATTTACTTGAGATATTATATAAAGTTGTTGCACTAAAAATTGTTATCTTTATCGTTGGTTTTCATAGATTTTTCCATGAAAAAAATGACTCCTACATAAAAATTGAAACTATTTTAATATTTAATTTTATTATATTTTGCCATAAATTACTACAAAAAATCACGTGATACACCGAATTTTTTAGAATTTACAAAGATTTCTATAATATACTTATATATATGTATAAAATGAATAATGATATTAATAAAATTATCAATTATTTATGAATAACAAGATCAGAACACCAAATACATTACTTGCAGGATTCGAATCTTGGATTCATAAGAACCGGATTTCGGATTTGTAAGAACCGGATCTCAGATCCGCAAGATTCGGATATTTTTGAGTATCCGGATCTTACGGATCTGAGATCCGGATTTCTCCGGGTTCCGGGTATCCAAATCTTAAATTTTTCAAAGATTCGAATTCAATTGGCAGCCCTACTTTGAACGTGTATTTATTCTAAATTCCGAGTAGCAGAGCTTCGCCTTTGGATAAAAATTATAAAAATGACCAGCAGAGCTTCGCCTTACGGAAGCTTTATACGAAAAAGTAGGAGTGGCTGTGTCCGTCTTGGATCCTCTTTATATATCCTAAAAATCTATGCATTTTTCCTTGTCTTACGCTTTACTTAGATGGAAATTGCGTATTTAAGTTCTCGATTATTCTGTACTTACACTTAATTAGACTGTTAATTGTACATGATCATAAAATGATCGAATCTCATGCATTTTCTGTATCGCATCGTAGATAATACGAAGAATTTAATACCCCCCCCCCCTTTCATCACTGCGACATTACACAAAAAGCGGCTTCTTTATCACGGCTACTTAAATTATTGCTTCCTTCTAACGTATGCGATTCTAGTCCATGTCGCTCATCTTCGGCTCTTCTCTGAGTATCGATATTGTAGAAAAATATACAGAAACTCCTGCGCAACACCTTCGTTTTGATCTCAGCATTGGCAAACCTGCTAATGTGCGTATTGGCTATGAATAATATTTTAAACTCTTCGTATCGATCTCTTTTTCATTTAAAATATTCGTAAATTACTCTGTCCCTTAGCTCTATAAATTAAGCTTCTTATTAGTGCATTTACATATAATCATTCTGTATCAACTTTATTTGGTTCATCTTCTACACCGTAATTTTATTCTATAATACGCAGTACTTTTTACGAAAAATAATAATATAATTTTCGTCGAGACGCGACAAAATGTTTATTTAAAAAATTATTTAGCTGTTTTTTACAGAATTTTTGAATTTCTAAAATAATTTGGTAAGAATATTTTTTTATTACAATTTTATAACAGTCTGTTTCACACAAATGGATTAAAATCATATTCAAAAGTTATTGTTGAAATTTCAGCCTATTCGATAAAAAGAATCACTTGTAATATATATTACTTGCGTAACTCTTTTTGTTCTTCTTTTATATATTTTTACGGATATAATTAGTTACGTTTATTGTAGTTTTTACAAGCATTTGTAATTTTTATATTTTGCTATTATTAATAAATTGTAAATTTCAATCTATTTTTTCGTGTTATTGAAGTTTATTAGACTACCTTTCTTTACTTTTGTGTAGAACAGTAATCCTGTTTCATCAATCACTATCCATCATTGTGCTGAATTACATTAAAAACATTTTTAGATGGTGAAATATAGAGTAAACAAGGCGAAACTATTAACAATTTACGATTTTTAATCGAAAGTGAAATATTTCTTTTTCATCAGCGTCTCGATTTAGATGTTGAGATTAAGGGTCGTATAGCTAATGTTCCAGAGGGATACAATTTCATTCAGATTGTCTTACCCATGGTTTTCTTTGATAGTCTTAGAGAACTATTCATGATTTTAATGTAGACGAGTTATTGGGTATGGTATTTAACGTGGCACAGAGCAGAACAGAATTCATTATAGACAGCTTATTGACATTTAAATGCAATATTGTAAATGCTGTAAGAGGTGCAGGTAGTGTAACAATAAACGAATAATCTGTGAGTAAAAAATTAATTTTAACCATCAAAAATGATGACAATTTGTGTCTACCGCGTTCGCTCGGCGCAGGCTACGCTTACGTTATCAGAGGTCAAATTCGTTCAGGTGAAGTGCGTGAATATTGGAATAGTATATGTCCAAGTAATAGTAGCGTACAAAAAGTGTAGCTCTGTCTTAGTACGACAGGCAAACGTAAATATTCCATCAACAGGATGCTGTTTGATGAAATTCACAATTTTCTGAAGTTTTTCGCAACACAGGATGTAGTTTTAATGATCTACGCTTTTAGATATTTAACGCGTGGTGATTTACCAATTTATCATGGAAAAAATTTGTCATCGATATGAATAAACACATTAATTACACTTTAAGGATTACGTACTGCGAAATATAAGCATATAAATATAGCCAGCGGTTCTAGGGGTTATTATATCCTTGTAACAAAACGTGTAGAAGTGTCAAAGTTTATAAATGTTTTAATTAATGTTATAAATGTATGAAAATTCCTACACGCAACGAAATTAGTGTTACAAAAAAGTGTTTGACGTGTATGCGAGATTTTTTTAGTGATCAGTGCTTTGAAAATCATTTAAAAATGTATTCGTTTAATAAATCGACAACTGTGAAAAACTGTGATTAGAAGATGTGAAAAGTGTTTACAATCGATCCGTTCTAAAAAACCTAATAGGAAACATGAATGTGGGTTATCTTTTCGTAAAGAGAATCTACCGTCAAATCAATTTCATTACATTAAATCGAATAAGAACAATCAATTAAATAATGTCAAAAATGTGTATTTACATTTGATTTTGAAACGCAGTAAATATTGTCGGTGACAGGCGATGAAAATGATAAGAAACCCATCCGTAAAATGCGTAGTTCAACAAACATGCAGTTTTTGTCTCCAAGATACATAAATTACAATTATGTGAAGCTATTGTGGAACACGGAAATACGTATTTACTAGAGAACCGGTAAAAGAATTTGTGGAGTTAGCTATTCTCAGACGAAACACATTCTCAAAAATTATCTGTATCGCTAAGATTTCTCAAAAATTCGATGCTTAATTCATTTTTAAGTATCTTGGAGCGAAGTATTATTTGCAGAGTTTCTCCTACTGTTATTTTAAACGCTTCCAAAAAATTTTATGAGTATTATGAACGTTAGGGAAGTAGGCCTGAGTTAGAACGAAAAAAATAATCAAATTTTTGTTACGCTCTCAACATTTAATTTTTTTAGTCCATAGAAGTTTTAGTATGGGTCAATAGCTGTCATTTGAGCTACATTACGTTCGATTTGATTCAAAAGTGGTCAATTGAAAGTGTCCTATGCGATAAATTCTGGTTGTATAGTTGCAAAAATTATCTACTTCCTTAAATTCATCGATTTTTCTTGAAATGATATACTACTCTGGTGCAGACAGGTTACATTTTTAATTTTAAAGAAAAATTATAAAATAACAAGATGTCAACATTTTGAGATTAGCATGTCTAACTTTTCGAGAGATATTTATAGATTTTAGTGTCGATCCTTTTTCGAATGCATGACGATAGTTTTAACTTGCTTACGTGTGTATCGAAAACATTCTTTTGAAAAATAATCGAATAGGTTTTTTGAAGGTATCTTGGTAGATGGATATTGCAAGCCTAATGCGAATGACCAACGCTGTGGAATAGTTCTTCAATTTCACGGTTACGTCAGGTACGCTTGTCCTCGTTCTCATTATATTTATAGAGATAAACTTTTATCAACCGACGAAACAATGAATAACCGATACGAAAAAACTTGATTTACTAGTGAGAGAATTAAAGCATACAATTATAAACTAATCGAGATTTGGGAGTGTACTTTCCATGAACAAATTTCGAACAACAAAGAAATGAAAATTTTTTTAAACGATATTAGCAAAAGAGTCACACCTTACAATTGTCTTGTAGTTTGATGATACATCAGGAAAAATGGATAACTCGTAAGATATTAATGCGGGTCTCGCAAATCGTATTAAAATTTTAAATTACAAAATGTCTGTGGATATGATTGGACATTTGCGCGGTGATGTATTTAATCAAGGTAAGTTATTGAGAAATGGTGTACAAGTGCGCATTAGATTGGTTCGATCTATTATTATCTACCCAACAGGCCTACTAGCTATCAATATTGACGATACCAATTTGTTGATTAAACGAGTGAAGATTAATCCTATAATACTATTGACCAATGCAAAAGCTCTGTCAAAAACTACAGAAAAATATCCGGTAACACGAGTGGAAATTAAGACTTTTATAAAGCATAATGGTGTATTCGGAGAAACATTAGATAACGTAATTATTCGTCAATTATCAAAAAGGATAATTGTCAGTTTCGTGAAAAATAAGGCTTTTAATGGACATAAAAGTTATAATTTTCTTAATTTTGAGAACCATAATATTAATTTTTTGTGTTTATACGTAGACGGTATACAGATACCGTCAAGACCGTTACAGCCGAATTTCAGAACAAATCAATTGTACGTTAAAGCCTTCCATACATTATTTTCTGGTACAGGTATACGCTTTTCAAACGAGATAAACAAAATTACACGTGAATCGTACCTTAGCGGTTTCTGTTTATTTCCCTTTTTATTTGATACCTGACTGTCAGCGAATGATCATACTCACTGGAATTTGATAGGACACGGCAGCGTCCGATTAGACGTTAGATTCGATGATCCGTTATACACAACCGTAAATGGTATAATTTATGCTGAATTTGAAAACATATTAGAAATTGGTGTTTGAAGACAAGCAATTGTCGATTTTAGCGGGCGAATCGTCACCATGGATATAATCATCGACATTCACTGTTTCAAAGAAGAAGAAAGTATAGTAACTCCTAAGGAACTTGCGCTTGTTTCGGTACGCGACGATTTTAAAGTTCACTGTTTCGTTACAAATTTTTAATATGTCTCGATAGACGAATTGACGATACAAAAAACAAAATAACTGGTTAACGAATCATCATCACGGTATAGATTACTTTGAAGGTGAAATGTCAAAGAATATACTAATAAGAAGTTTGAAAGAAAATACAAAGAACGCACATACATTGCTATACACGTCATAAAAATAAATGGTTATTTATACAGAAACTGACAGCTCGTGACAACGATTATCCATCATTTAAAAATTTACCATGGACTAATTTCTACTGTTTCTATCACGGATCAAAAAGATTATATTTACAATACAAATATGCGTTAAATAATACTTTTCGATTAAAAAAGCGAATACACTCAAAAAAGAGAAATACACCTATTGAATTCGATTTTAGAGTACCAACTTTGCGATGAATAGTTTGAAGATTCTGAAACATTTGTCCAGAATTCAATCACACAGTGGATATATTCCCAGCAGATCAGATACCATGTATGTAGATGAAATCGACTGCTTTTGTCTTCAATACTGATGACCATATGAAACCTGGTATGCATGAAGTTGCAATATACGTTGGTAAAAATGGAATCAGATACTACTTTGATAGTTACGGAAACCCTCCATTCGTACTATCGTATATTAATAGAATAAATAAAAATTGTATTTAATATATTTATTATATTGGAATTCGCAGCAGCAACAAAATGATTCATCCGACGTGTGCGGACGATAGTGTATTTTGTATCTTCGTTATATAAGTAGGGATGTTGCGTTATAGAAATTTCTCAAGCTTTTTTCCGCTAATCATTCAAAGAACGATGACATTGTAAGAAGACGCTGAGAATATAAAATACTTATACAAGATTCGTGGGTGATAGTAATGACGGGTGCATGGTCAGATATTTACAAAAATCAAATTACAAGATGTATTTACTGTAAATAGTATGTGAGTAATGGTCACGAGATGAATATGACTCAGTCTATACGACTTACCACCACCCACGGTAATACATTACTCGGTAGTATAAGGGAGTACGATAAAGTGCGAGCATTGTTAGTTTCTTGCGGCTAAAAATTATTTAAGTTGCCGTGTGACAATGATTAACAATCAATCAGATAATGAACATACGAAGTCGTTCTACCAGCCACCACCATCGCAACAGGTACTGAATCGCTTACACACGTTAAAAAATCATTGACTAAAATAATTTTCATTAGTCTGGAGTACAATGATTTAGGAGAATATCAAGTGTTTCCTGTTGTACGACTGCTAGCTACAGATTTCATTAGTATTTCACTTTCAAAGGAAGGTTATCCGAGTTTTGCTTACTTCTATTAGAAATTGATGAAATTATCGATTCGATTTATTTAAAAAATAATAAGGAATAATGAATATCAATCTGAATAATAAATCTGTTAGTGTGAAAAATGCGTTAATTTTTTATGTAATACATTATATGATGTTAGACACAGAAGATATTGCAAAATTATTTTACAATAGAATATTTCATGAATAATAATATATTGTAAGCATACATATACACGGTGTACCCGAACGTTTCTTGGATATTCGTACCGCTGGATAGAGCTCGAAATTCTGATAAAAAAAATCTTATGGACCATATTCGAGAAGTCCATGGTTATTGAGATATTTGCATTGGAAGTTTGGAATTATCAGCCAATCATCGAGCGGCATGATTCCGCTAGGAAACCGCCTATGTAAAGAGGCGGGAGAGGTGGGTGGAGCTTCCTACACAGGGACGAGAAAATAGGGCGGAGCTTCTTGCGAAGCTTCAAGCTGCAGGTCAGAGGGGGGAAAGGGGAACGTAAAAGATACAAGAAATCGCTTCCTTACAGATGATGTTCCATCGTCCTGAGGATGTTCCTGGACACCTCGACATCGTCTACAGGAACACCTTGCAATTTTTTGAGAATCGGCGAGGCAGCAGGTGAGTCGTCTAGTAGACATCGTCTCGTCGTCCTGAGGATGTTCCTGGTCACCTGAACATCGTCTACAGGAACACCTTGCAATTTCTTCCATCACGTGCGCCCCCACGTGGCGAAACATCAGAAAGCGCCAGTACTGGAAAGCGCATTCAGCAATTCATTCCTCCTTGGAGACCGACTGGGGCCAGATTTTTATTTGCAGAATATATATATTATTGTGAGGCCAATCGGCACAGTTCCAGCCTTCGATACAAGGTATGTAAAGGGTAAAATAATAAAACCAGTCAACATGAGCCTTCCTTTTTTTCTTTCCTAAAATCATTAACACAAAGGTATTTGCCAACCTATTTACTCCTAGGTGAATAAGTAATTCAATTAAATATTAAAATCCGTTTTACAATAATAATAAGCTAATAATGAAATTCATTGGTAATTTAATAATTCATTGAAATTGTAAATACATATTTAAACTTAGGATTCTCTCGATAGACTATTAATGTTTGGTAATTATTGTTTATTTATTGCATTAATAATGTATGAGCTAAAATTAATGAAGCAAAGTAGAACAAAATATTTAAAAAATTAGATGACAAACTGTGAATTAAAATTTTATACAACTAAAACATGTTAAATAATTCCAGAATAATTAAAAAAAAATATTGTCATAATAAATAATTATTAAGGTTAAATGTATGCATTAACAATTAAATTAATAATACTAATAATAAAATTATGACAATTAATTAATTTTGTGGATTATTAAGTTGAAATTATCAACCAATAATTTATTCATTCACTAGACCTATTGATTACTTAAAAATGGTAAAATCATTATAATATTTCATTATTTACATAAGATCATTTATTCTTATTTACATAAGAAAATAACTTTAGTAAATAACATTTTTTGAAAATAAAAAATTATTCGCTTTTATTACAAAGAAAATTATGAAATTGGTGTTTTAATTTATAAAAGATATTTTATTAAGTTTCAAAGCAAATGTTTTGTTCGGTTTTCGATTTATTTCCAGGAGTTAGTCCCGCTCGCTGTATAAAACAATAACATACCTTCGCCTGTATTTTGTTTATTCTAAATTTGTTTTCTTAATATCATTCGTTCGCTTGTCATTATGGAGCAACGACGTATCGCTTATACGGTAGAGGAGTACACGCAAATGGTGCACTATTATTACACTGCTCATGGTGTACTGTAGTAAGCGGCTCAACTATACCCAACCGAAAGCACCCACGTCCACAAACCATTGGTGACGTTCACCGTCGGTTTATGGAGACTGGTAATGTCGCTCCACGAATTGTTGATGGCGGGCGCCAACGTCATGTTTTGTTACCGGCAATGGAGCAGAGCATCGAGGAAAGTTTTGAAAACGATCCTACGGCAAGTGTTAGAACGGTGTCCACGCAAGTAGGAGTTTCGAAAACAGTAGTGCATCGCGTTATAAAAGATACGGTGAAACATCCATATCGTTATTGCAAAGTGCAGCAACTGCTACCATAAGATTTCCAATTCCGAATCAATTTCTCTGGAGGGCTGCTGGCTCAAGTGCGGCGAAACGCTGATTTCCTGGATTCCATATTATGGACAGATGAGTGCACATTTACACGGAACGGAATGTTGAAGCAGCACAACTATCATTACTGGGCGCACGATAATCCGCACGTGACTCGAGATGCTACTTTCCAACATTGTTGGTCCCTGAATGTGTGGGCTGGAATTATCGACGGTAGAATAGTAAGTTGATTTATACTTTGTTTAATTCATTTTTTCCGCACAGAAAGGAAAATAAAATACAAAAATTAATTAAAAAACAAAAAATTTTAAAATAATATACATATTATTATTTTTTTTATTTAATAAATTGAATCGTTTTTTGTAATGTTTTTCTCTAGATTGGTCCTGTTTTCTTTCCTCTCCGTTTAAATGGAAACACATATTTGGAGTTCCTGAGGATTGTGCTACCAGGATTATTAGAAGACCTGCCGTTAAGAAGAAGACAAAATATGGTCTTTCAACAGGACGGGGCTCCTCCTCATTTTTCTAGAGCAGTGAGAGACCATCTTAATAGAACCTATCCTGATAGATGGATAGAACGTAACAGACCAATTTTGTGGCCCGCTAGGTCTCCGGACCTGACCCCCATGGATTATTTCTTATGGGGTCATATCAAAGAAAAAATATATGAAAATAACTGATTTTATGAGGTTTATGAAGCATAACTTACAACAGCATTCTTGGCCAATAATCTAACCCAACCCATTCGAAAGCTCTCGAAAAATGTGATTTTTTGAGCGGTGTTAGATCAAAATCGATTGTGGCGTGGTCGCCTTTTTTGATATTCAATATTACCGGGTGTTCTATCTCTTCGAGATTTTAAAATTAAGAATTGTAATCTAGGTAGATAAGTTCTAAAGATTATTTTGAACAAAAGTTTTTTGTAAGGTTTTTTCAAATAAATCAATAAATTTTTGTATAAGGCATTGGTCCAGGACAGGGTAATATTATTGCACAATCTTATGGTTTTCCACCAATCCAACCAATGTATATCAACTATTAACGAATTAACAAAATATTTTGTATTTTGAAGCACTTTAAATGTTCCAGGACTTCTACATATTTTATACGTTATTGTCTGGAAGTTTCCAGGACTTCTACATCAAAAGGCGCGATAGCGCCTGACGCAAGTATAGCGCGAGAGCCATTATAGACAGCTAATTTAACCCCTCAGATTTTGTATTCATTATTTTGATTATTACATTAATAATATATGTATAATCGATCAAACCCCACATTCCCAATTTAATTATCTTCACTCAACATTAAATTTTGTGTAAATTCATCGACACATACTAGAGAAAAATCAAGTGAAAGAAATTGCTTGTTGATTTCCTTTAACTCGATTTTTGCTATTTCCGTGTTTTATTGTCTCTTCCCTTTTTATATATATATATGTCTATAGAATTAGTTTCCAGCCCGGGACAGAGCGCGTACACATGTAAAAACTCGTGTCAGACTCTGAAAAATTCAGCGCGAGGGCGCTACTGTTACGCTCAGTTTACTTCCAGCAGTTGCAGTTGTCATGTTTTGTGGTTATATTTTTTTTATTAAGTACTGCTAAATTTTCAAATTCTAAAATTAATCGGGGGGTCTTTGGATATATATATATATATATAATATTATGACATTCCCGTATCTTCATCAAAAATGTCACGTAACACATAGGTGCAGGGGATTACATTTACTTACACGGGAGAGAAAGAGAGATAGAGTGAAGTGAGAGATAATCAAGTCAAACGTCAACCTGCGTGTACATTACAGCGTGCAAAAAGTGTTACATACAGATAAAACAAGTATTTCTGTGTAAAGAAAAATAGCATCTCACTAATAAGATGAGTAAATAAACGATAAAAAGGAAAAAGTCCGAAGAGAGATAGAATATTTAATGAAATGGAACTTAATTACAATGAACAAATGGAACAAATAAAAACTAGCGAACAAAACTCAGATGTTAAGAAACGTAATAATGGAATTCATTGCATTAAGTTTAATAAGGATGAATGTATTTTTCAGTTTGCAATATATGATGATGACGAACATATAAAAACATACACTGTTCAAATTTTTAATGAAAATAATAAGGGAACATTTGGAGTTTTGGATATTCCATTGGCCATAGATCAAGTAGTTAACGAAACACCTTTTTGGATAATACTGTAAATACTCCAATAATATTTGTAAGAAATCTTAAGTTACACTTAGACACGTATCACAAACAAAAAAAACAATATGATGATTTGAAATCTTATTTGGAAGATGTTTGTAATTGTTCTGTGGATGTGCATTATTCTTATACTTTTGTTTTATAACGTTTCTGAAATGCAAAGATTTTGAAACTAATATCTACTTTAACATAATTGTTTATGTTAAGCGTGTACTTTTCGTACGTTCCTTCCCCCCTTTTCTATGTACACTGACACCTATCGTCGTCGCGCAGATTAGATCGCGTTCGCTCACGGTACAAGGCGGACGCATGTACGCGCACGAGGCTAAACGAAAAATAAAGAAAAAACGAAACGACACGACCGACTCGATTCGGCTAAGCATTTATGTGAATCTGTGTTCAACTAAAGTGACCGGTGTGCATCTGATATTGTAACAAAAAAATAACATTAATAATAAACGAATGTTGGACAATAGGTAGCACCAATTATTTATTGCAATATATATATATTTATAACCTTGTACTCTGCTAACAGGTTATGGGCCCAGGCTATTCTAAAAGAAAACCTTTTGGTGCGCAATAAAAGTGAAAAGACTTGGTTGAAATAATAGTTTCGTGTTTTATAAAATGGCGGACGGAAGCATTAGTACCAGCCACATGGTGAAATTTGATGGTACGAATTTCCAGATTTGGAAATATCAAATTTCGGCTATACTCGTGTCGCAAGGTATCATGGATATTGTGGATGGCTCAAGGACAAAACCAATTGACATGACCACTGCAGACGGTCAGAAATGGAGAAAGGATGATGCCAAAGCTATGTATATTCTTTCGACGGCGGTAACTACTGCACCTTTAGAAAATTTAATAATATGTGAAACGGCAGCTGAGATATGGAAGCATTTAGCGAATATATATCTCGAAAAATCGGAGACGAATAAGCTTGGTATGCTGCAAAGGTTCCATAGAGTGCACCAAATGGAACCTGGAGAGACTTGTTTGCAATTTATAACCAAGATCAGGAACGAGGCAAGAGCTTTGAAAGACATAGGAGAGTCAATGTCTGATCTCTCGCTTATCGCCAAAATTATCTCAGGTCTACCTTCAAAATTCGGTGCCTTTGTTGCTGCTTGGCATAATGTCGACACGGCTCAACAGAAATTGGACATTTTGCAAGAGCGTCTTTTAAAAGAAGAGAAGAGAATAACGCAGCAAGAGGTCGAAATCACAGCACTTGCTGCCGTCGATAATCGAGGAAAACGGAATTTTAATAATTCTAAATCGCAAAATGGAAAATATAATCAACAAAAGTCGTCCCAAGGAAACCGGAGCGAGGTGATATGTTATTTTTGTAAGAAGCCAGGGCACATCGCGCGACATTGTCGAGAAAGGAAGAAGACCAACGAAAACAAACAAAAGGAGAACAACAACCAAGATATATACACAGCAGTATTTACAGCAAGTGTTGGTGACAATGCTATGGAGCAAGCAAATTCGATTTCGACGAGCACAGAGAAGACAAATATTTTGAATTGTAAGGTTGGTGATATATGGCTCTCTGATAGCGGTGCTTCACGTCACCTGACCTTTCGTAGAGACTGGTTTCAAGAACTATTGCCACGGTCAGGCGAGTATGTACAGCTGGGTGATGATAATCCGTGTGAGATTAAAGGTGTTGGTTCTATTCGAATTGAGAGACTAGTTAACGGACGGTGGATTGAAGGTCAAATGACGGACGTTTTTTATGTACCAGGATTAAAGAAAAATTTATTTTCTGTAGGAGTATGCACGTTAAAGAATTTTGAAGTACACTTTACTAATGACGAGGTTAAGTTTTTCTTAGGACGTGAAATTATGGCATGCGGAGCGAGACAGCAGAACAATATCTACAGAATGTTTATTCGGACCATTGTCAGTTGTGAAGCCAACGTTGCAAGTGTCGGTGCACTCACTTGGCATGAGAGATTGGGCCATGTGCATAAAGGAGCCTTGCAACAGATGGTCGAGAAGGGTTTGGTCAACCGAGCAGAGGTTTCTGGCAACCTGGACTTCTTTTGTGAACCATGTCAACTGTCAAAAATGCATCGTCTACCGTTCGACAAAATCAGCAAGAGCCAGCACAGTTACGGTGTTGGCGAGTTCTTTTACTCCGATGTCTGTGGGCCATTTCAAGTTGAGTCCGTAGGAGGAGCTAAGTATTTTTTGAGTTTTAAAGACTACAATTCTGGATATCGTTCAGTATTTTTCTTGAAGCACAAGTCTGACGTTTTTGAACGCTTCAAAGATTTTGATAAGTATATTTCTAATCAATTTAATTACAAAATTAAAGGCATCCGGTCGGATAATGGCCGAGAATATATCAATACGGCGATGCAGAACTACATGAGAGAGAGAGGTATCAATCATGAGACGACAGCCCCGTACACACCACAGGAAAATGGACGAGCCGAAAGAGAGAACCGCACTTTGGTTGAAAGTGCTCGTACGATGATCAATTCTAAGAGGCTGCCTCAGTTCTTGTGGGCGGAAGCTGTAAACACCGCAGCCTATTTACTCAATAGGACTCCTAACGCATCCAATCCGAGTAAAACGCCGTACGAGATCTGGACAGGTAAACGGCCTGAAGTGTCGCATCTGAAAGTTTTTGGTACGGTTGCATATGTGCACATACCGGAAATATTTCGTAAAAAGTTGGATGAGAAAGCAAAAAAGGTAATTTTTGTTGGCTATCAGGCAGATTCGCGCAATTACAGGTTGTATGATCCAGATGTCAAGAGAATCATCCACTCACGGCATGTTGTATTTAAGGAGAATTTGAAGCCTCAACCGCTCAACGATGATGAACAAAAAAACATTGGTTTTGATTTTGAAATTTTAGGAAATCAACCTGCTGATATTGAGGAAGTTGTTCTTTCTGCACCTGAAGCTGAGCAGAAGTTGGATGAGAAGACTCAGAATCAACTTAAAAATAATGTGGACGCAAATATTTTTCATGATGCTATCGACGATGACCATGAGATCCACGAGGTGCAAGAGAATCCGCGAATTGTTCGAGTGGAGGCGCATCAGCTGCGAGATCGTTCACGTATACGGCCACCAATCAAATATCAAGCTAATATTGTCGAGAATTTGGAGCCTGGCTCTTATTCTGAGGCAATTTCGTGTACGGAAGCTGATAACTGGCGTCAGGCAATAACTCGAGAACTCGAGGCACACGAAAAGAATGGCACGTGGTCTATCGTACCGAGACCAAAGGACAAAAATGTAATTGACTCACGATGGGTTTTTAAGGTACAATCGATAAAGTGTGGTAAAAATAATCGTTATAAAGCTCGTCTCTGTGCCAGAGGTTTCAGACAACAGCATGGGATTGACTACGAAGAGACTTTTTCTCCAGTTGTCCGATATGACACATTACGTCTATTACTAGCAATAGCAACCCATGAAGATTTGGAGATGGCGCAATTTGATGTGCGAACAGCTTTCTTATACGGCAAATTGGATGACGAAATCTATATGGAGTTGCCAGAAGGTTTGAAAACCACCGAAGAAAACGTAGTATGTAAGTTAGAAAAATCGTTATACGGGCTAAAACAAGCGTCTAGATGTTGGAATCGAACTTTTTCAAAATTTATGTCGCGATACGGTTTCAAATCATGTCCGGCTGATGTATCTGTGTATATTGGCGTAGTTATGAATGTTACAGTATATCTAACTTTATTTGTCGATGACGGCCTTGTTATGGCAAAATCAGTAGAAGCATTGAATTTTATTATAGAAGCTTTAAATAATGAGTATGATATCACGGTTGCAGACCCGGACATATTTGTAGGGGTACAAATTCAGAGAGATCGCAGCAAACGCGAGATGTTTATACATCAAAGTGATTATTCTGAGAAAATTCTAAAACGTTTTTGTATGTTAGATAGTAAGTCTGTTTGTACACCTGCTGAGTCGGGTCTGGATCTGCGATCTGACACGTGTAATAAAGAGAGTGAGAGACTGCCTTTCCGCGAACTTATAGGTTCTTTAATGTTCCTATCAAACGTCACGAGACCGGATTTGACATATTCAGTAAATTTTATTAGTAGATTTTTAAATAATTATTCTCGAAATCATTGGGAGGCTGCAAAACGCATTTTACGCTATCTCAATGGAACGCGTAATTATGGTATATTGTATAGAAGCAGCGGGAGTTTTCTAGACTTAAATTGTTTCTGTGACGCGGATTTTGCAGGTGACGTGCATACGAGGCGATCGACCTCCGGATATATTTTTCAATTGTCAAATGCGCCTATATCTTGGTGTTCGCGTAGGCAGGCGACTGTAGCCCTTAGTACCACGGAGGCTGAGTATGTGTCGGCTAGTTTGTCTTCGCGCGAGATTATTTGGATACGCAAATTGCTCTCAGACATTGGATACCCATGTGCTGTGGCGACTGTACTTTATGTAGATAATCAGAGCGCACTACGCCTTATTAAAAATCCCGAATATCACAAGCGCACGAAGCACATAGATATCCAATACCATTTCATTCGCGAGAGATATGAAAATGATGAGATCGACGTCCGGTATATATCTAGCGAGATGCAGCTGGCTGACATTTTCACGAAAGCTCTTCCGAAAGTCGGTTTTGAAAGATTGCGCGAGAGCATCGGTATGTGTGCAAAATAGTATCAAATTATTGTGAGATTCATTATTTCGTATTTGTATTTTATGACAAATGAAATGTATTCATATATGTATGTGTGTGGAGTACTCAAAGAGCGGGAGTGTTAAGCGTGTACTTTTCGTACGTTCCTTCCCCCCTTTTCTATGTACACTGACACCTATCGTCGTCGCGCAGATTAGATCGCGTTCGCTCACGGTACAAGGCGGACGCATGTACGCGCACGAGGCTAAACGAAAAATAAAGAAAAAACGAAACGACACGACCGACTCGATTCGGCTAAGCATTTATGTGAATCTGTGTTCAACTAAAGTGACCGGTGTGCATCTGATATTGTAATAAATAATAACATTAATAATAAACGAATGTTGGACAATAGGTAGCACCAATTATTTATTGCAATATATATATATTTATAACCTTGTACTCTGCTAACAGTTTATGTATTTTATGACTTAACAAAAGAAAATCCTATTAAAGTAAAATTTGACTTAAATAGCTTTCATGATATTGACAATACTAATATGAAGCAGCATTTAGAATCTTTTTTCGAATGTTTTAAAACTTTAACATTAAAAGAAGCATTTATTCAAATAATTGAACAAGATAATGCACTTATGGAATGGAAGTTGGAAAAATATGATACAATATTAAATTTAAGTGTAAGTATTTTTAAACTAAAGACTTTAAAACGAAAAAAAATTATTTATTCATTTACTTCTTTTTTAGGATTTATCAGATTTTGAAAGCTCAGACGATGATATTAGCCAGATGAGCACTCCAAAAAAGAAACAAACAAAACAAGCGGTGAAGAAACCTTCATATACTAAAATTAAAAAAGCAACTGTTAATAAATTACAAACTAACAAAAAGTCACAAGATAAAAATGATGGCTCGACTGAACAGTATAGTCAAGGAAATTCTCAAACAAATATGAATGTTAAACAAACACAGAAAACTAACAAGAAAAAGAAAAAAAACTTTAAGATACAAAGAGACAAACAAAACTAAACTTTACATTAGAGAAGAATGCAAATGAAAAAAATGTTACTGGTGATAATAGTGCAATAAGCGCTGCTATTCATATTGTGAATAAAAAAAGGGTAGAACAATTAAAGCAAGTCAACACATCCAAAGGAGAATCAAATAGTGAAATGGATAAAACAGATGAAATTAATAAAGTTAATTCAAAAGGTAAACCGCAAAAACAGCAATTAGCTAGCAAGCTATAGTTAATTTAAATAAGACTATTGACATGAAAAGGAAATCAATAACAAAAATAAATACCTTTAGAAGACCACATAGTATAATTAACAAACGAATCAAGCAACCTATCATAACAAGTACACCACTTCATGTGCAAACTAATAAATTAATTCAACCAACTACAAATGATAATTTGGACATCAGTGAAATAAGTAGAAGAGAATCTGTAAATACCAATAATCATAATAGCAGTAGTAGTAATACCAGAAACCTAAGACTTTCTCGTAATTAAAAAAATTGTATAAATTTAAAATTGTTAATATTATTTAATTATGGTTGCAAAACACCAATATATTAAGTATATGATGGAATGTGCATCCAATAATTAAACACGCACATTATTTTTGTACAATATACAATAACATTCTAATATTTTTCATCCAAAATAATTGAATAATCAATTATTTATTAACTTCTAAGAAAGGAAATAAGGATATTTATTTACAAAATTTTTCTTACTAAAAATAATAAATTATATTTTTTAATGTCTTTACACTTTCTTAACAAATATATTATACTAAAATTGTTCATCAACATTCTTCAATGAACTAATAATGCACAGTCTATTTTGTTTTTAACTTGTCGGAAGCACTTCATCTCTGAAGGCAAGAGCAGAAACTACTTTTTGGTGTCCTTGATATTCTCTCTTCACAGTTCCTGTTGCTATATTCCATAATCTTGCAACACCATCCGACGAAGCAGTAAAAATGTATTGCGAATCAGCATACTGAAAGCTACATCCCAAACCCATCGTTTAGCTTCATGCTGTAGAACTTGCACCTCGGAAAAGTCTGTTGTTTTCCAAACTTTGGCAGTCTTATCTGCTGAAGTAGTAGCAAGAAGTGTACTATCAGGACTAAACTTACATCTAAGTGCATATGCTCTATGTGCATTTAACTTAAGCCTAGGTTTTAATTTTGTAGGTTCTTCACCGATACCACCGGTAAGTGTCCATATAAAACAATGACCTCTGTTGTTAACAGCAGCCATATAAGTCCCAACTGTATCAACTGCTATGTCTTGAATAGAAGCTTCTGCTTCAGGTATTAATTGCTCATTATGGTCTGACCTTAGATCCCACAAATGTATAACTCCACTTTTTGCTTGATACGTTGATGACTGGGCTCCAGAATCTAAATTGTTAAATAAATAATTATATTATTTTTAACTTCTCTAAAATAATTTATTCAAATAATTAATAAACATTTCCTAAATTTTTTTTACTATTTTTATTTAAATCTTGATACTTACAAATGTAGTAAAAATAAAAAATTTAAATAATTATTATACTGTACCTGTGAAAACTGTAGTCCAAAACCAAGAATTTGACAAACTTTTAAATTATCAACATTAAACATAACCAATAATTGTCACTGACAGGTTCTGCTACGCGCACGTTTCGCGGCAAATTAGATGATTGACGACCGTGTAAGATAAAAGATGACCGTTTAAGATAATAATGTAAAAATAACTAGATCACGCATGTCTCACTCACTCTTTCGTTTTCCCCTATAGCTCTGCCTCAACTTTTTCGAGTAGACATATGTAAAAAAAATTTGGAACAAAAGTTATCTTTAATTCTTATTCCCTTCTTTTTTCTACTTACACAATAGCTTAATTTTTTTTATTAAGAATTTACTAAGTAAATATCCGATAAAAGAAATTTCTGCAATAGAAAGTATTGAAATCAAAACACTTTCCAAGAAGGTGTCAATATTCGCAAGTATTTTATTCCAAACACACTTTTTAAATTGCAATCTATTAAATAAATATCTTTTTTTTATTTAAAAGTAATTACGTAACTTATAACTTATATGCACTAATAAAGTTTCATAAGTGTGTTCCTTTTGACGAATAAAAAATCTGGAACAAAAGGGTCAGTAATAAAAAACAACTAGAAATTAAAGACTCATCATTTTCTACCTATTGTTATTTTAATTGAACATTTTATATATTTTTCCATAAGTAGTTTTTGCAATAGAAAGTATTGAAATCAAAGCGGTATACTCGCGACAAGTATTTTTTACCATACCATAAATTTGTATTTCAATTAAACATTTTTATTTTTATGTGTTACATAAACTCCGCAAAAAGTTTCTACAATTGAAAGTACTGAAATCAAAGTACTGGAATCGCCAAGTATTGTATCTACGCATCAATGTCTGGGAAGAGATTTAAAAATTTTTCGTCGTTTAAATTTGTTGAAACTTCTCTAACTTGTTTCAAGGAGTTCACATTTGAACCGTGATGATTATTTATCAAATCCTCATTATTGCCAAGAAATATATTTATTATGTCAAAATCTTCATCCATTTTCATAGTTGGAGAAATAAGTAAACAATTTTATAATATATTTATTTACATAAAATTAACTTCTTCAAAACTAATAAAACAGAAATTTATTTATCTCATTTTATTGCTTTTAAATAAAATAATACTTGCACCACACGTTGCTTTGGGTTCTTATTTAAGAATGTCACAATGCATATTGCATATATTTATCATATGTATCAAGTGCTTTTATAAATACTTTAATCTTTAGAGGACCTGTAATAGCTTAAAGTTGAAAAAAAAATCAATTTTTTTATATAAATCAATAAATAGATACACATTTATAGAATAATACGATTGCCAAATTTTCAGAACACCGGCCCTCTAAAGGTCAAGGTATAAGATAAGAGGTAAAATTTGTATAAATGACTTGTAATGATTCCCATGAGGTCTGTACATAGCTACAGGCATTAATAAATTAATTAACACATCAAAAAATGAATACATATTTTCAAATTGAAATTAAAATAATTTAACCTCTCAAATAATATTTTTTCATTATTTTTATATTATTGCATTTTAAATATATTCTCGATCAAATTTCGCATTCCCTAATTATTTTTTATCTTGACTGTACATAAAATTTTGCGTTCATAAATACATATTGTTTTAAAGCACTAGATATATCAGTAGACTTAACCAACGGTGGTGCAAGTATTATTTTATTTAAAAGCAATAAAATGAGATATATAAATTTCTGTTTTATTAGTTTTGAAGAAGTTAATTTTATGTAAATAAATATATTATAAAATTGTTTACTTATTTCTCCAACTATGAAAATGGATGAAGATTTTGACATAATAAATATATTTCTTGGCAATAATGAGGATTTGATAAATAATCATCACGGTTCAAATGTGAACTCCTTGAAACAAGTTAGAGAAGTTTCAACAAATTTAAACGACGAAAAATTTTTAAATCTCTTCCCAGACATTGATGCGTAGATACAATACTTGGCGATTCCAGTACTTTGATTTCAGTACTTTCAATTGTAGAAACTTTTTGCGGAGTTTATGTAACACATAAAAATAAAAATGTTTAATTGAAATACAAATTTATGGTATGGTAAAAAATACTTGTCGCGAGTATACCGCTTTGATTTCAATACTTTCTATTGCAAAAACTACTTATGGAAAAATATATAAAATGTTCAATTAAAATAACAATAGGTAGAAAATGATGAGTCTTTAATTTCTAGTTGTTTTTTATTACTGACCCTTTTGTTCCAGATTTTTTATTCGTCAAAAGGAACACACTTATGAAACTTTATTAGTGCATATAAGTTATAAGTTACGTAATTACTTTTAAATAAAAAAAAGATATTTATTTAATAGATTGCAATTTAAAAAGTGTGTTTGGAATAAAATACTTGCGAATATTGACACCTTCTTGGAAAGTGTTTTGATTTCAATACTTTCTATTGCAGAAATTTCTTTTATTGGATATTTACTTAGTAAATTCTTAATAAAAAAAATTAAGCTATTGTGTAAGTAGAAAAAAGAAGGGAATAAGAATTAAAGATAACTTTTGTTCCAAATTTTTTATTCGTCAAAAGGAACACACTTAAGAAACTTTATAAGTGCATATAAGTTATAAGTTACGAAATTACTTTTAAATAAAAAATTTTAAGCTATTGTATAAGTAGAAAAAATATGGGAATAAGAATTAAAGATATTTATTTAATAGATTGCAATTTAAAAAGTGTGATTGGAATAAAATACTTGCGAATATTGACACCTTCTTGGAAGGTGTTTTGATTTCAATACTTTCTATTGCAGAAATTTCTTTTATCGGATATTTACTTAGTAAATTCTTAATAAAAAAAATTAAGCTATTGTGTAAGTAGAAAAAAGAAGGGAATAAGAATTAAAGATAACTTTTGTTCCAAATTTTTTTTACATATGTCTACTCGAAAAAGTTGAGGCAGAGCTATAGGGGAAAACGAAAGAGTGAGTGAGACACGCGTGATCTAGTTATTTTTACATTATTATCTTAAACGGTCATCTTTTATCTTACACGGTCGTCAATCATCTAATTTGCCGCGAAACGTGCGCGTAGCAGAACCTGTCAGTGACAATTATTGGTTATGTTTAATGTTGATAATTTAAAAGTTTGTCAAATTCTTGGTTTTGGACTACAGTTTTCACAGGTACAGTATAATAATTATTTAAATTTTTTATTTTTACTACATTTGTAAGTATCAAGATTTAAATAAAAATAGTAAAAAAAATTTAGGAAATGTTTATTAATTATTTGAATAAATTATTTTAGAGAAGTTAAAAATAATATAATTATTTATTTAACAATTTAGATTCTGGAGCCCAGTCATCAACGTATCAAGCAAAAAGTGGAGTTATACATTTGTGGGATCTAAGGTCAGACCATAATGAGCAATTAATACCTGAAGCAGAAGCTTCTATTCAAGACATAGCAGTTGATACAGTTGGGACTTATATGGCTGCTGTTAACAACAGAGGTCATTGTTTTATATGGACACTTACCGGTGGTATCGGTGAAGAACCTACAAAATTAAAACCTAGGCTTAAGTTAAATGCACATAGAGCATATGCACTTAGATGTAAGTTTAGTCCTGATAGTACACTTCTTGCTACTACTTCAGCAGATAAGACTGCCAAAGTTTGGAAAACAACAAACTTTTCCGAGATGCAAGTTCTACAGCATGAAGCTAAACGATGGGTTTGGGATGTAGCTTTCAGTATGCTGATTCGCAATACATTTTTACTGCTTCGTCGGATGGTGTTGCAAGATTATGGAATATAGCAACAGGAACTGTGAAGAGAGAATATCAAGGACACCAAAAAGTAGTTTCTGCTCTTGCCTTCAGAGATGAAGTGCTTCCGACAAGTTAAAAACAAAATAGACTGTGCATTATTAGTTCATTGAAGAATGTTGATGAACAATTTTAGTATAATATATTTGTTAAGAAAGTGTAAAGACATTAAAAAATATAATTTATTATTTTTAGTAAGAAAAATTTTGTAAATAAATATCCTTATTTCCTTTCTTAGAAGTTAATAAATAATTGATTATTCAATTATTTTGGATGAAAAATATTACAATGTTATTATGAATAAAATTATTGTTTATTCAATTATTTTGGATGAAAAATATTAGAATGTTATTGTATATTGTACAAAAATAATGAGCGTGTTTAATTATTGGATGCACATTCCATCATATACTTAATATATTGGTGTGAATAAGGTGTCCCCATTGTTACATTCTCCGTAAGGGGATGTCGGAGCTATAGCCTCCGTCGATAGCCGCTCCATCTCGAGGCTTCGAATGGCGCTGTAATCAGGTGTCAATTTGTACGATAAACGTACTTCAAACATACACTCACCACCACATGCTTTTGCCCACCCTACGCAAAAATCACTAAAGATTAAAAGTTTTATTACTCAGGAGCAAAACATCGTAGCTCAAAAAATCCAACGCCATTCGAAAGAGCAGGTGAAAACCTTTAAAAAATGCTACTGTACAAGTAAAAAAGTTTAAATTTGAGTTTTTTATAAGTATTAAAAAGAGATGAAAAATTGCTAAAAATCATGCCTCTTTTTGATCCGCTGCAGATTTAGTTCCCATAATCGTAGCTTAAAAAAACCAACGGGGTTTGAAAGGTCATTGTTTTAGCTTTAAAATGATGGGTCGAACGTTTTTTTAACCCACTTTTTACCGATGTTAGCGCATTTTCTATGAAAAAACACGCTTTTTTTGGAAATGGAAATATTTCAAAGAAAAAGAGAGATAGAGAAAAACTTCAAAGAGAAAAAAGATGCTATTTTACTCACAGAATATAGATCTGCAGGTTAAAACGAGATTTGGACAAAGAATTTTTTTTCAATTTTTTAGCATATCAAAAAACTAAAAAAACCTTTAATTAAGTTGTAGACAATGTAGCATTCTTTAACTTAATGTTATTCTATTATTTTTAAATTAAATTTTCTAAACTTAATCTACAACTTAATTAAAGGTTTTTTTAGTTTTTTGATATGCTAAAAAATTGAAAAAAAAATTTTTGTCCAAATCTCGTTTTAACCTGCAGATCTATATTCTGTGAGTAAAATAGCATCTTTTTTCTCTTTGAAGTTTTTCTCTATCTCTCTTTTTCTTTGAAATATTCCCATTTCCAAAAAAAGCGTGTTTTTTCACAAAAAATGCGCTAACATCGGTAAAAAGTGGGTTAAAAAAACGTTCGACCCCTCATTTTAAAGCTAAAATAATTACCTTTCAAACCCCGTTGGTTTTTTTAAGCTACGATTATGGGAACGAAATCTGCAGCGGATCAAAAAGAGGCATGATTTTTAGCAATTTTTCATCTCTTTTTAATACTTATAAAAAACTCAAATTTAAACATTTTACTTGTACAGTAGCATTTTTTAAAGGTTTTCACCTGCTCTTTCGAATGGCGTTGGATTTTTTGAGCTACGATGTTTTGCTCCTGAGCAATAAAACTTTTAATCTTTAGTGATTTTTGCGTAGGGTGGGCAAAAGCATGTGGTGGTGAGTGTAAATTATAAATTTTACAGCTACACAAAGCTGTTGAAAGATACTTTCCCCCTAGCTATGACTAAATTTAAGGTAACTATTATATTACTTTTGGCAACAAATGTTTATTTTTTTAAAGAAATGTGTAATAGTTACGTTTACCATTACGGCAGATATAGACTCAATGATTCCCAGACGTGTTACACATTTTTTAAAAAAAATAAACATTTGATGCCAAGAGTAATATTACAATTACCTTAATTATAGTCATAGCTAGGGGGCAAAAAATCTTGCAATAGCTCTATTTAGCTGTAAAATTTATAATTTATGTTTGTGACGTTGTAAAATATACAACGCACAAGTACATGCACATGGCTTGTATTTATAAGTCATGTGCATGCATACTTTAATTTATAACAGTTCGCGATCGCGTCGCAGGTAGCGACTCCCTCGCTGGCGGACCGAAGTGCACCGAAGCACTTTTAAAGCGAATATTGATACCCACGGTATGGGTATGTTTTAGAGTCAGAGCCGACGAACGACGCGACCGATACCCGACGGTAGTACGCGGACTACGACCCAGACCACGGCCGAGAGGTATCGTGAGCCAAGGACCGAGCCCAGGTCGTCTCACGATACCTGGCGAATCCGATGCTGATGTCAACAAGACGGGAGGTTAGGCGGCGTCCTAACCTCAACCGTCACACGTGCTCAGCAGACGACGACGGTTGAGATGGCGCATGGGTGCGCGCACGCCCGAACTACGTACTAGTAGTCGGGAGAGCCAGGGTGCGACGAAAAGTAGCGTCGCAAAATGGCGCCCAACGTGGGGCAGTAATTGACGGCAGAGTAAAGTGTGTGATTGAGTATCCGTCCGGTATTTTTGTGTAAAATCAACGCCATTTATAAGTGTTAAAATTTTTTTTGAGTAGTGGTAATTTATGGTAAATTTTTATGTATACCTATTGCCAATTGGGCGGTCCCTCCTGTTTGTGTAAACCTCGTGCCAAATATACAAGTTATTTGATTATTATTGAATATTATTAATAATTATATAGTGATTGTATTTTCATATATATTTATTTCATATAAATATTCATTATATATATATATATATATATATATATATATTTGTGTTTTTCCGCCAGAATTGTATTTCTGTTTCAGTGATTGCTCAATTTATTATCGCCGGTATATACCGCCGGTACTTGTGAATTTTCGCCAAAACCGCCAGATTTATTTCTGTTTCAGGTGTTTTCAAAATACAACGAATCGCCGGTATTAACCGCCGGTAGTAGAGCAATTACGCCGGAACCGCCAATATTAACTGCCGGTATTTGAACAAATTGCCAAACCGCCAGACTTTTATTCTGTTACAGGTTGCCAGTTTGTAAACCGCCAGGTATATAGTATATAGAGATATTGTGCTTGAGAGTGTAAGCACGAGGTGATAATTTAATTATTTTCAATTGATTTATTTATTGATAATTAATACCTCACGGCACGAGGTTTGTAGATAATAATTGTTGTGGTGGTGGTAGTAATCATTTGTGAATTTTGCCGTGTCGAATAACCCGTTTGAAGGATCCGGGTCGGTTTATTATAATTTTATAAATTTATTTAACCGTCGGATTAATAATTTAAAATGGCTGAACACGTCGAACAGATGCATATGTTACTCGAGGGTACCGCCGGTAGAGAGAGACGTAATATGAAGCGGACGATCGCCAAAATGGCGGATGAACATATCGGTCGAGAGTTAGCGTCACGACGGCTGTGTGCCGCCGGATCAAGCGCTGCGTTGCGAGACAGATTATTGCATGCCCGGTTGCGGGAAGCCGAACCGGATAATGATAATATTCCGTGGTACGAATGGGACGAAGACCATGCGGAGATACGTAAGGAGTCGGTAAGCGCAGGTGCTTATCGAGCCAAGGTGATGATGGTAGTCGATAATGCTGCCAAGCAGAGACGAAGGTGGAAGAAGAGCGTTGTCACCTCAGATAAAGGAGTAGGTGACGGAGAGACGGTAACCTCTGAAGATGCAAGCTTAGCGGATAGTGAGGCGGATAGCGAGTTACGGCCAAGCGGAACTGATAGAGAAAATGCAGCCGACAAGAGAGTTCCAACGTACACGACAGTCGCCACGCAGACTACCTGCACGTATTCCAATACGTTTACGACGCAGTATGGGATAGGCTTGCCGATTACGTCGTCGATTGCATTACCATCAACTAGTTATGCGCCAGCGCCTCTCACAATTCCGCCGGAGTTGTGTAATTGTATCCGCCAGAATCCGACCGAATGGGATGCGTTAATGACACGAATGGGTGTATTTCCCGCTAGATCTGATCAGGTTCCGCCGGTAGAGAGTAGGAGTGATCGAGAAGCCGCATTGAGTCCGAATGGTCCCGGAAAGTCGTATAAGAAAAGGAGTATTATTCCCGCCGAATCCGATGCATTCATATCGTCAGGCCGATCCGACACTGAGTTTGGTAACTCTATTGCGGAGGGAGCGAATCCTAAAAGGAGGAAGAGCACAAAACCGGCAAAGAAGACTGAGCAGTCGAAGAGTAAACAGCCAAAGAGTATGACGAACTCTACGAGATGTAGTACGGCAATTAAACCGATTGATTTGAAAGACGTGGAATCAGCGTTAAATCAATGCGATTTGCCGGATTGCCATGAGGACAGTCACAAGCAGAATGCTTCCGCCGGTAGTGTAGTGAGCAGTGGCTCAAAGAGACAAAAGCTCGCGCGGATTAATTCCAGCGAATCGGAGAATGATTCCGATGAAGGGTTCACGCGCGTGCGGTCTCGGAAAGAGAAGTCGTCCAGCCCAATCAGTCTGAAACCAGACGAGAGTCTTCGAAGCATGAAAGTGCTAAAGAGCTGGGGGCTGAGGTTTGCTGGTGACGAGAGAGAGAGATGCCCGACGAGTTCCTCAGTCAATTGAATGATTGTAGGAAGAGCGCTGGTTTGACAGATGCACAATTGCTAGGTGCATTGCCGTGCACACTGAGCAAGGACGCCAGCCGATGGTTTAGATCAACGAAGACGCAAATAGCATCGTGGCGCGATTTTCGGCGTCAATTCCGACACCAATTTATAGGTGAATTCGACCACGAGGATTTGCTGGACGAGTTACGCCAACGAACGCAAGGAAAGGGAGAAAAGATTACGGGGTATCTCTCTAACTTGCGAATTATAGTCGGACAGTTTAAGAAACCACCGTCGGAGAAAGTGTTAGTAGAAACAGCGTATCGAAATCTTCTGCCGGAGTATAGGACTGCGATGGCAAGCAAGCTCGTAGAAGATTTCAAAGACCTGGAGTATTATGGGCGGAAATGGGAACGCCAGCAGGAGTTGAACAGCCGGTATACCCCACCACCGCCGGTTGAGAAGTCGAGAATCCCTGGAGCAGCATACAAGGGATGATCGACAAAGCAAAAGGTCGCCGCGCTGTCGGATGTAGACATGGAGGAAGCCGCCGAAGTTCAAGTTGATAAAAAGGTTGCTGCAAGCAAAAAGGCGAAGCAAGCAGCAACAAAGGAGGTAGCTGAGAAGTCTAAACATCAGAAGAAGGACGTTTTGTCGAGCGTGGCTGCGGAAGTGCAAGTAGCGCAGAAGCCGACTTACGCCGCAGTTGCAAATCGAGGTTTGCCGACTAGATCGACGAATTCTGCTGCCAAGTGGGAGAGTAAGCCATACGCCTGTCAGCAGAAGGTTGCACCGCCGAGTGAACCGAGCAATGCAACATTCCAGTCGAAGTCGCCGAGTCGTCGGGAATTTTATGGTCCCTGCTTTAACTGCCAGATGGTAGGGCATCGAGCAGCGGAATGCCCGAACGCCAAGTGTTTTCTGTGTGCCAAGACGGGACATCGAGCGGCGCAATGCCCAGAGAAGGTGTTCAGACCGCAGTCACCGTCACACAGATCGCCAGAGTCGTGTCAGATGTGCGGTAAACCAGGTGCGGTTTTCCGCAATTGTCCTGACTGTGCCGAAGTACGTGTCAAGTTGGGAAACTTGTTGGCTGGGGGACAGTAAGTCCGCTGATCCCCCAGCAGCACTCCTTTAATCTCGCCGGAAAGGTTAACTAAAATCCGCCGGTGGAGAAGCAGGAGAATGCCGTAGGTGGTGAAGAGAAGCAAACCGAGAGTCACGTTACGCCGGAGGTAGACATGAAGCGCTTGAAGAAACGAGGTCTATGTTTTCTCCAGCCAGAAGCCGTGGATCATTCGCTAGGTGAAGCGGAATATTCGCGGAAAAGTCTACAAACGTTTCGTGAAAGGGTGAGGCAAAAGGAGAGTGAAGTCGCCACGTCAGTACAGCCCAATGAGGATCTCGAAGAAGAACGAGAATTCTCGAGGCTACACATAGTGCAACGCGCCGTAGAGATGCTCTCAGCCCCATCGCCGCTTGACTTGTCGGTAGAGAAGGAGGTAGATTGTATTCCGACGCCGAATCCAAGAAGTACGGGAGCGATTCCCAAGAGAACGCGGACGGAATTATGTATTCCGCCGCCGAATAGTGAGGAGAAACAAGAAGTCCGTCGAGATGACGAGAATGTAGCAGCCACGTCGGCTGATAATAGGAATTTCTTAGAACTGAATCTCGGAGGAGAGAGTTACAGCGCTCTGTTTGATCCAGGAGCCATGATTTCGCTCGCTGGACCTAAAGTAATGAAGAGATTCAGAAGCCGGTTGGAACCATGTGAAACAGCAATTAAAAGCGTCACAGGGGATGTTCGCCGAGTAATAGGAATCCTAAACATTAGTTTGGAAATAGACGGATACGCCGAAATAATTCCGCTCAAAGCCATGAACGTCCTAGACCATGATGTCATACTAGGCATGGACTTCTGTCGGATTTTCGACGTAGATACCCGCCTAGGTAGAGGAGAGTGGCGAGCACGAGAAGGTAAATGGAGAACCTTCGCCGCCACGGCAGAAGACGGAGAAGCAACGATATATGCTGAATGCGCTGGCATACAGGAGTTACGAGATGACCAACGAGAGCGTGTTAGGCGTCTCGTAGAAAGTATATTGCCGGAACCGTCGGATACTTTCGGCGCAACTGATCTAACCGAACATCACATTGATGTTGGAGATGCATCACCTATAATGCATAAGGTTCGCCGGTTGTCGCCGAGGATGTTGGAGATTGCGCGAGACGAAGTAAATAAGATGTTGCGGAATGATATTATTGAGAGGTCAGCCAGTGATTGGAGCAGTGCGCCGGTGATGGTTAAGAAACCTGATGGATCGATACGGTTTTGCATCGACTACCGTGATCTCAATAAGGTTACGAGGAAGGACGGATTTCCAATGGCTTCAATGGATTCCATCCATGATAAGATGAGACGGGCAAAGTGCATTACGAAAATCGACCTGAAGTAGGCGTATTTTCAGATAATGATGGAAGCAACCAGCCGGAAGTATACAGCCTTTGCCGTGCCAGGATCAGGGCAATATCTTTTTAAAAGGATGCCGTTCGGTCTTACAAATGCGCCGAAAACGTTCCAGCGTCTAGTGGATGCGTTATTGGGGCCAGAGTATGAGCCGTATATCTTCTGTTACTTAGATGATATAATTATAGTAACAGAGGATTTTGACGAGCATTTGAAGTGGCTGGAGTTAGTATTGAGAAAGCTCGTGGACGCTGGTTTGATGGTTAACCGGGATAAGTGCGAGTTTTGCTGTTCCAGTGTAACGTATTTAGGCTTTATCCTGGATAGCCAAGGATTGCGCTCTAATCCAGAGAAAGTTTCGCCGGTAGTAGAATACCCAGAGCCCCGCAATGTTAGAGAATTGCGCCGGTTCCTGGGAATGGTCGGGTGGTACGCCAGGTTCATTGAAAAAGACTCTGAGCTAAAAGTACCTTTGGTAAAACTTCTCCGTAAAAGCCAAGAGTGGACGTGGGGAGAGGAGCAACAGGAGGCGTTCGACGCTCTGAAGAAAGCTCTAACCCAGGCGCCAGTGCTTGCAAGGCCGGATTTCAGTAAGCCGTTTACTATCCAGTGCGACGCCAGTAATTTCGCCTTGGGAGCCGTCCTCACGCAGGAGAAGGATGATGGAGAGCATCCAATCGTATATATCAGCCGAGTGCTGACGCCGGCTGAGAAGAATTATACGACGTCGGAGAAGGAGTGTCTCGCCATGTTGTGGGCGATTAAAAAGTTGCGCCCGTACATCGAAGGTTATACCTTTACGGTCATTACTGACCATAGTGCCCTTCGATGGCTGTAAAATCTCAAGGACCCAACTGGCCGTCTTGCCAGATGGGCCTTGGAGATGCAGCAATGGGACTTCAAGGTGGTACATAGGAAGGGAGCTATGAACCACGTCCCAGACGCCTTGTCCAGGATGTTTCCGTCGGAAGAGGAAGACGTAGCCGCGTTTGAAGAGATAGCGGACCAATGGTATCTTAAGATGCTGAAAGAAGTGCCAGAACGTCCAGCTAAATTCAACGGTTGGAAGGTAGAGAACGGTTTACTGTATCGCCATAGATACGACCCATTACTCGATCCAATAACTACGCCGGAAGAAGGTTGGAGGCTAGTTGTGCCAGCAGACCATCGTCAACAAGTGTTACAAGAGTCGCACTGTGTCACGTCTGCTGGGCACTTAGGGATCGAGAAGACGTACGACAAACTGGCCAAAGACTATTACTGGAAGGGCATGTGGTACGACACCCATGACTTCGTACGTAGTTGCCAGACCTGCCAGCAATACAAGGTATCGCAGACAGGACCCGTCGGATTAATGGGAAGCCGAATCGTAGAGAGACCATGGGCAGTAGTAGCCGCTGATCTCATGGAATTTCCACCAAGCAAGAGATCAGCAGACGGAAAGTCGGTTGCGAGGGCGTTCGAGGAATTGGTGTTATTCCGTTGGGAGACGCCAGATTACTTTCTCTCAGACAATAGTCGAGAATTCGACAACAAGTTGTTGAAAGCTACTTTGGCGGAGTACGGGGTTAAACACGTCACGACGCCTCCGTACTTTCCCCAGGCTAATCCGGTCGAGAGAAGTAATAGGACGCTGAAGGCGATGATAGCAGCATTTGTCGATGGGGACCATCGGAATTGGGACGTGCACGTGCACGAGTTTCGCCATGCCGTGAACACCACCGTACAATCCTCCACTAAGGTGTCACCTGCCTTTTTGAATTTCGGCAGACACCCTAAGCCAGTGAAAAGCTTGAGGAGAGAGGTAGAAGGTCATAGACATATAATAAAGGACGTAAAGATGTTAGTTTCACCGTAGGAGATTTAGTACTTAGACGAGTACATACGCTATCTAACGCCGCGAATAAATACTCCGCCAAACTTGCGCCGAAATATGAAGGACCGTTCGATATCGTAAAAGTGTTGTCCCCTACAGTGTATGTGTTGGGTAGTGGTGAAGGAAACAGTCGGAAAATTGCGAAATCGCATGTCACCGAATTAAAACGTGTTATTCAACCCCGCAGATGTGTGTCACAAAGGAAGACAGGAGAATAATCCCCGTCGGTGGTAGAGCAGAGGATAGGGTAGGCCCTACGGCAAATTCACCCATCAGGGAGCCCTACAATTAAGTAGAAGAAGAAGAAAGAAGAAGAAGAAACCGTCGGTAGTTGTGAGGAAGAAGAAAAGATGTACATACTAGAGTTAAGATGTAGTATATAAGAAGAAAAACCGTCGGTAGTAGATGAGGATACGCCGGAAGAGTGAGGGAATAGGTATAATAAAATCATTTTTTTTTATTAATTATTCTATTTTCTATTTTTATTATTTATTATTATTTTATAATGGTGGTGGTTATTGAATAAATAAATAAAAATTGAAATGTGCAATTTGGTCCGACGCCCGTGCGAGGGAAGAAGTAGTATCGCGAACGAATCGTTGTTAGAAGACTAGTAGTAGTTGTATAAGTCATTTTAGAATTATATGATATATAATTGAGGGTGAATAACTTTTGCTTAATGAGTAAAAATAGTTAGAGTAAGAAGTTGTAGTAAACCGAAGGACACCGGGGGTGTTTCGGTTTAGGAGGGGGCTGTTTGTGACGTTGTAAAATATACAACGCACAAGTACATGCACATGGCTTGTATTTATAAGTCATGTGCATGCATACTTTAATTTATAATAGTTCGGGATCGCGTCGCAGGTAGCGAATCCCTCGCTGGCGGACCGAAGTGCACCGATGCACTTTTAAAGCGAATATTGATACCCACGGTATGGGTATGTTTTAGAGTCAGAGCCGACGAACGACGCGACCGATACCCGACGGTAGTACGCGGACTACGACCCAGACCACGGCCGAGAGGTATCGTGAGCCAAGGACCGAGCCCAGGTCGTCTCACGATACCTGGCGAATCCGATGCTGATGTCAACAAGACGGGAGGTTAGGCGGCGTCCTAACCTCAACCGTCACACGTGCTCAGCAGACGACGACGGTTGAGATGGCGCATGGGTGCGCGCACGCCCGAACTACGTACTAGTAGTCGGGAGAGCCAGGGTGCTCCTCCACCTTACACCCGTATACCGGGGAACGCGGCACCGACGGCGACGCTCGTGCGGCACTAGGCGAGGTGCGCGGGGAAGGGGGGAATCACTCGAGTAGCGAGAGTGTTGCGCGCGCGAAGAGCTCGAGTGACCGTCCGTAGTGGGATAATGGGTGGGAGCGCGCGGAGCGAGGGGAGCGCGCGAGTAGAGTAGGAGTCGCGGTATACCTAATGTATGCGTGCGAAGGTATACCGCGGCATACTAGAATATATATATATATATATATACAGATATAGACGGCGCGCACACCTATGTATTGGTGTATACTGTTATATATGGCGCGCACACGTATATAATATTAGAATGATTATTTTAGCTAGATAGCGTTGTTGTTTAATGGAAGAAAAATATGGAAATCCGTCGGTAGAGTTTGGGGCGATGTTTAATAATTTTATAAGTTTGTATATAGTTGTAAATAGTGCGGAAATTAAATATTAACTGTTGTATGAGTGTGTCGGGACTGTTAGTAGTAATTATATAGCCGGTAGGCACGGGGCGGCAGCACCGACTGGGTTACCGATATGGTAATTAATCATTTGTAATGCGCGCCTTCCGAGTGTCGGGGATGATTGGTTGCGTGATCGACCCAATAATGAACAGGTTGGTGGTGACGTAAACCACTATTATTGGATAATCGGCCTTGACGGAAATAAGATCAAGGCTGGCTACGCGTATCGATCACGCAATCAACCACCCTAATCAACGCCGGTAGATAAGGTGTTGAGTGAGATAGAGAAGGATAGCGATAGGGTGGGGAGGAAAATCCTTAATTTTGGGGATCAAGCCACGCCGCGAGCCGGATGAAGAAGCCGGTCTCGAGGATTCGCTACCTGATCGTCCGACGAGGCAGTCGATTTTTATTGAGTAGAGTTTTAGAGGCAGAGTAGCCATTTCTTTTGTTGCGAGTTGAGTTTAGTTGTAGTCAAGTAGAGTAGAGTCGAGTTGAAGGGAGTTGATTGGAGCTGCGAGAAGTTAATTAGGCGAGTATAGTTACGGATAGCCCGACGGGCGGCCGAATTATTATTAATATTTATCTTTTATATTTTTATTATTTGCCGGACGGACGGATTAAACGGAGTGTGAGAAATTGTGTGCACGTGTGTGAGCCGGTCGCGGATCGCGGTTAATAATTGTGTCGTTGCCGGACTTATAATATTATTTTGAATTGTTGAATAAATATTAGTTGTGGTGAAATATTGAATTCGAGAGTCATTTTAAGTAATTTTCCTTTACTCTGAAAGCCGCCGGTTCCGAGGTGGTCAGCCGTCGGGATTCCCTCTGTGACGAGGAGTCGAGTGAAGATTTGCCGGGTTGCCGATTATTATTGTAAAGTAGTTATTTCATTATTAGTTAAATATCGCCAGGCGCCCAATTAAATATAAATCGGCGATATCTAGCCATTTTCAACGTTGCTACGACGGCACCTCCGCCGGGTTATAATTTAATCCAACTAGATTTTTCTTGACGAAAAGTAGCGTCGCATGTTTGACGTACGTTTATTGTAGAAATAATTCTATTAAATGCTATTAATTATTTAATACTTATTCCCATTTAATGTGTATTACAAAAAGCTAACTTTTTTTGAGTTATTTAAGATTCAAAATAATGAAAAATTGAAAAATGGAAAAAAACTGTTTTTTTTGAACATACATAACTCTGGTGCTAATTAATATTATTAGACTTAATAGAATTTTCTATTATTTTTACAAATACCTAATTTGCAGCAATGTCATTGGTTGTCGATAGATCATTTTGTCAGTTTTGATTTTGGTCTGTTCGACAGTGTCAATAGGACCCAGTTTGAACCAGATTATTCTCTGTAATAATAGCTTTTTAACGAAATTTGATATAAAATGGGATTTATATTCAAACCAAAGATATATGAAATCGAAGATAATGTGAAAATCAAAAGATGGTAAAAATGATGCTATAGTACTTTAATGATACTATAATGATAAATTATTTTATTCAACAACTATTGTCCTGTATGAAACTTCTCTTCACATAATTAATTGAATTATATTGATCGAGTTTTTAAACCTTTTTCACTGAATAGTATTTTTACTATTCTTGATAGTTAATATTATTTATTATTAATTAAATACAAATATTAATTATTGGGAATAGTGAAAAACACTATATTCTGCGAAAAAGGTATAAAAACCCAATTAACAAGGTTCATGAGTTACATTAACCTATTCGTGCATATTTAATGGAAGTTTAATAAATATATGGTTTATGACAGTTTTGTAAAGTTTTGTTCCTGAAATTAAATGAACATAATACAATTCGAACAATAATGTAAAAAAAAGTTTCATCCAGGAAATTAATTGTTGATTAAAATAGTTAAATACATATTAAATCAAATTCTGTTAAAAACCTATTGTTATAGAAAATCATCTGGTTTAAACTGGTGCATACTGATATTGTCGTACAGACCTGTCCAAACAAAATCATTACTGACAAAATGAGCCATCGATAGCAAATCACATTTCTGCAAATGACGAATTATAGTTCTGTCCCGAGCCATCTGCATGGCATATCTTAATTATGTCTATTATTCATTGATATTATACATACTTGATGCAAATTTGCCGTAAGAATCTGATATTCCGCTACATCGCATGTGGTCCTCGTAATCCGGTTCTCAAGCCACTGTGCTCATATAAATTCGAAATTTCGTTACTCTCTGCGCTAAATGCATTATATTCTTAGATATTTTCAGTATTCATTGATATTACTAACATATTAAGCAATTTTCATTAAAAAAGGCAGAAATTCCGCCACACACATGTGGTCGTCGTGATATGGTTTTCAGTCTAATTTATCCATGAATAAGCGAATTATAGTTCTTACCCGAGCAACCTGCATAGCTTATCTTAATTATGTCTATTATTCATTGATATTACGCATACAAGATGCAAATTGCCGTAAGAGCCTGATATTCCGCTACATCGCATGTAGTCGAAATCCGGTTCTCAAGCCACTGTACTCATAGATATTCGAAATATCGTTACTATCTGTGCTAAATTCATTATACTTTTAGATATTTACAGTAATCATTGATATTACTAGCATTTTAAGCAATTTTCATTGAAAAAGGCAGAAATTCCGCCACACACATGTGGTCGTCGTGATATGGTTTTCAGGCTAATTTATCCAAGAATGTACGAATTATACTTCTATTCCGTGCTATCTGCATGACTTATCTTAATTATGTCCATTATTTATTGACATTATTCATACTTGATGCAAATTTGTCGTAAAAGTCCGATATAACGCTACATCGTTGGTCGTCGTAATCCAGTTCTCATGCCACTGTACTCTTATATTCGAAATATCGTTACTCTCGGTGCTAAATACATTATATTTTTATCTATTTTCGGTATTCATTGATATTACTAACATATTATTTAATTTTCATTGAAAAATTCAGAAATTCCGCCTCATACATGTAGTCGTCTTGTTTTTGGTTTTCAGGCTAATTTATCCAAGAATATACGAATTATAGTTCTTTTCCGTGATATCTGCATGACTTAACTTTATTATTTCTATTATTCATTGATATTATTCATACATGATGCAAATTTGCCGTAAGATTATGATATTTCGCTACATCGCATGTGGTCGCCGTAATCCGGTTTTCATTGATATCACTAACATATTAAGCAATTTTCGTTGAAAATGTCATTAACTCTGCTACATACAGGCGGTCGTCGTGATATGGTTTTCAGGCTACTTTATCCAAGAATATACGAATTATAGTTCTTTTCCGTGCTATCTGCATGACTAAACTTTATTATGTTCATTAATTATTGAGATTATTCAGACTTGTTCGCAAATTTGCCGTAAGAGTCTGATATTCCGCTACATCGCATGTGGACGTCGTAATCCGGTTCTCAGGCCATTTTTCTCTTATATATTCGAAATATCGTTACTCTCTGTGCTAAATGCATTATATTTTTAGATATTCTCAGTAATCATTGAATTAACTAACATATTAAGTAATTGTCATTGAAAAATTCAGAAATTCCGCCACATACATGCGGTCGTCGTGATATGGTTTTCATGCTACTTATTCCAAGAATATACGAATTATAGTTCTTTTCCGTGCTATCTGCATGACTCATCTTAACTATGTCCATTATTTAATGATATTATACACACTTGATACAAATTTACCGTAAGATTATGATATTTCGCTACATCGCTGGTCGTCGTAATCCAGTTCTCATGCCACTGTACTCTTATATTCGAAATATCGTTACTCTCGGTGCTAAATGCATTATATTTTTATCTATTCTCGGTATTCATTGATATTACTAACATATTAATTAATTTTCATTGAAAAATTCAGAAATTCCGCTACATACATGTGGTCGTCTTGTTTCTGGTTTTCAGGCTAATTTATCCAAGAATATACGAATTTTAGTTCTTTTCCGTGCGATATCGCATGTGGTCGTCGTATTCCGGTTCTCAGGTTATTTTTCTCTTATATATTCGAAATATCGTTACTCTCTGTGCTAAATGCATTATATTCTTAGATATTTTCAGTATTTATTGATATTACTAACATACTAAATAATTTTCGTTGAAAAAGTTTCGTTGAAAGAATATACGAATTATAGTTCTTTTCCGTGCTATCTGCATGACTCATCTTAACTATGTCCATTATTTAATGATATTATTCATACTGGATACAAATTTGCCGTAAGATTATGATATTTCGCTACATCGCATGTTGTCGTAGTAATCCTGTTTTCATTGATATTACTAATATATTAAGCAATTTTCATTGAGAAAGATAGAAATTCTGCCACATACATGTCGTCATGTTTTTGGTTTTCATGCTAATTTATCCAAGAATATACGAATTTTAGTTCTTTTCCGTGCGATATCGCATGTGGTCGTCGTATTCCGGTTCTCAGGCCGTTTTTCTCTTATATATTCAAAATATCGTTCCTCTCTGTGCTAAATGCATTATATTTTTATCTGTTCTCGGTATTCATTGATATTACTAACATATTAAGCAATTTTCATTGAGAAAGTTAGAAATTCCGCCACATACATGTGGTCGTCATGTTTTTGGTTTTCAGGCAAAATTATCCAAGAATATACGAATTATAGTTCTTTTCCGTGCTATCTGCATGACTCATCTTAACTATGTCCATTATTTAATGATATTATTCATACTGGATACAAATTTGCCGTAAGATTATGATATTTCGCTACATCGCATGTTGTCGTAGTAATCCTGTTTTCATTGATATTACTAATATATTAAGCAATTTTCATTGAGAAAGATAGAAATTCTGCCACATACATGTCGTCATGTTTTTGGTTTTCATGCTAATTTATCCAAGAATATACGAATTTTAGTTCTTTTCCGTGCGATATCGCATGTGGTCGTCGTATTCCGGTTCTCAGGCCGTTTTTCTCTTATATATTCAAAATATCGTTCCTCTCTGTGCTAAATGCATTATATTTTTATCTGTTCTCGGTATTCATTGATATTACTAACATATTAAGCAATTTTCATTGAGAAAGTTAGAAATTCCGCCACATACATGTGGTCGTCATGTTTTTGGTTTTCAGGCAAAATTATCCAAGAAAATACGAATTTTAATTCTTTTCCGTGCTATCTGCATGGCTAATCTTAATTATGTCCATTATTTATTGATATTATTCATACTTGATGCAAATTTGCCGTAAGAGTCTGATATTCCGCTACATCGCTGGTCGTCGTAATCCAGTTCTCATGCCACTGTACTTTTATATTCGAAATATCGTTACTCTCGGTGCTAAATGCATTATATTTTTATCTATTCTCGTTATTCATTGATATTACTAACATACTAAATAATTTTCGTTGAAAAAGTCAGAAATTCCGCCACATACATGTGGTCGTCGTGATTTGGTTTTCAGGCTAATTTATCCAGGAGTGTACGAATAATAGTTCTTTTCCGTGGTATCTGCATGACTTGTCTTAATTATGTCTATTATTCATTGATATTATTCATACATGATGCAAATTTGCTGTAGTAGTCTGATATTTCGCTATATCGCTGTGTGGTCGTCGTAATCTGGTTTTTAGATATCCTGGTAACTTCCAGGACACTTCGTGTGGTTGATGTAGGTTTTCTGGAATATTCCAGAATACTTTATAGATTTTATGTAGATGTGCTGAATTTTACCAGGACACTTTGTATATTTTATGTAGATGTCCTGGAACTTTCCAGGACACTTTGTATATAGTATGTAGATGTCCTGGAATTTTCCAGGACACTTTGTATATAGTATGTAGATGTCCTGGAATTTTCCAGGACACTTTGTATATTTTATGTAGATGTCCTGGAATTTTCCAGGACACTTCGTATATATTATGTATAGATGTCCTGTAATATACCAGGACGTCCTCAAAACATGCTTTATACATATTCCTTTTCCAGGACGGTCCTGGAAAGATGACAATGTCCTGGAACAGTTACTTATATATATGGAATGTCCCGGGTCAATGCCTTATACAAACATATATATTTATGTATATAATATTGTAATTAACCCAATATTTAAAATATAATTACATTAATTTTTTATTTCTTAACCGTTATTGTTCGATTTCTTACCTTCTAACCTTGTCATTATCACTTAATTAATATTAATTATTAAAAGAAATATTTAGATATATTTAAGAGTAATTTATATTTTTAATTCATGAAAGTCTAAAACTATGGATGTAAATAAGAGCAATCATTTATGTAATTTGTTACTGATTGAAAAAAATGACAAGAAGATTTTTTCAAACACTTATAGTTTACCTAAAATATATATATTGTAACGGGGTGAGTACTGGGGAACGTAAGGCCCCGGTTAGGCCCATTCTGTCCCAAATTACCAACCTGAAAATATACATTCCCACGATGCGGCCGGGAATCACTTTGATTCCTGCGCCATGTCGTTAACAACGCCAAACACTTCGTTTGGCTTTAATACTGTGTGTTAGGCCCTATGCCCATAATTGCCAACTAAAGTATACGACGGAGAGGGCGGTATTCGTGGGATAGGACTATCATTGGGAAAACGTTATCAACAATCGAGATATTACGTTAATCGGCGAGAAAGGTAATCTTGCCGAGTCAATTTATTAAATAAAGAAACAATAATAAATTAACACTAACAATTAAGGGGGAGTCGTACCGATGACTACCCCCGAGGTCAGCGCGAAAACAATCCGTTAAAACCTATTAGCGGTCGAGTTATAAGCAACCGATCCAGGAATGATCGGTTGCTTAACCTGATGGTTACTACGTCACGCCGTGCGACGTATATACGTAGGGAGCTCTGACGTAGTAGCTGCCTACATCACGCGCGCCTTCTCTCGTGAAGTGGTTCCCGTGAACCGCCGATCTATCTACTCGGGCGGGATTTGTCACAAGAGGGGGAAATAAAGAGGAACGCTTTCTCACCTGGACCGTACCAGATAGATTGGGGTACACGAATACGTGACACGCGGGTCCATACGTGGTGCACCAATTACCGCGATTATCTCCGTATTTCGTAGGGCGGAAAAACGGCTGGAAGACCGAGAGGGATTCACCTCGAATCTACCTCCCTCTCTCGCTCCAATAGCAGGAACGGCTGCCGATTTCCTTCTTTCCTTCTTTATCGAACAACGGAGTGTGCGGCTCTGCACGCTGATGTTGTGGTTCGTGGAGAGAACTATCTGCACACCCACACACACGAAGTACAGCGACACTCTCTTTCTTTATCTCGTAAAAAGGTAGTTCCGGCTTCCACAGCACGCTGTCTCACCGTGCGCGCGCGAACTTGATACCTTTTTTCTCTTCGCGCACGATTCTCGCGCGTTCGTGCGCGCGCAGTCCTCTCTATACTCTTTTCTGTTACTCACCTGAATATATATGTATGTATATATATATATATATATATATATATATATACACACATATATATAAATATAACAATTAGATAATAATGTACAAAATATATGGAAATAGTAATAGGTTGAATTACATATTTCACAGTTACATTTTCAGTATTTATTTCATCTCCTAATATCAAATATCGAAGAAGTATTAGAAAAATAATTCTCTTTACGAGAAGAGAATGTATGATGGGTCTTGTATAATATGCATTTGCCAAATTGGAATAATTTTAATTATTCAAAGAAAATTAATTATCAATTAAATGAATGGATATATCGTCGGGTGGGAGGAAAAGGGTGCTACTTCGAAATAGCGGTGAAAAAGGTTCTAATTCGCATGAGCGGTGAAAAAGGTTCTAATTCGGATGAGCGGTGAAAAAGGTTCTAATTCGAATGAGCGGTGAAAAAGGTTCTAATTCGAATGAGCGGTGAAAAAGGTTCTAATTCAGATGAGCGGTGAAAAAGGTTCTAATTCGAATGAGCGGTGAAAAAGGTTCTAATTCGGATGAGTGATGGAAAAGGTACTACTTCTAGACAGCGATAAGAAGGTCTGAAGTTGGATGAGCGATAATTAAGGAAAATATATTTATTCCTGCAAACAAACAAAAAAGCTAAGTTGATTAATTATAATTTTTTATATTTATCAATAAGCTTTTCTGATTTTTAACAGGTTCACACGTTTAACTTGTATAATCTATAATTGAATATGATATTTGGCTTCACGATAATTTTTACAAAAAAATAGATTTATTTATGACAATAATTTATTAAATAAAAATAAATGCTAATTCAATAAACTATAATAAAAACAATAATATTCACTAGGAATTAGTTATTTTTGTATCAAACTATTGATATCTCTTTTTTTTTCTTGATCCAAGGGCAAGATTTCATTGTAACAGCATTCCAATTTTTGCTGTTTCAAAGCACCACTCAATATTTTACCTGCATCTTCATAATTGTATTTATAAGAAATTGAAGATTTGGTAACAATTATTTCACATAATTGAGAAATTTTTATTTTTTCCCAAAAATTTTTGTCAGATAAGTCCGAAAAATTAAAATTTAATTTTTCAATTTAATTTAATTGAAGATTTGGTAATAATTATTACACATAATTGAGAAATTATTTTTTTCCAAAAATTTCTCAATTATGTGAAATAATTGTTACCAAATCTTCAATTTCTTATAAATACAATTATGAAGATGCAGGTAAAATATTGAGTGGTGCTTTGAAACAGCAAAAATTGGAATGCTGTTACAATGAAATCTTGCCCTTGGATCAAGAAAAAAAAAGAGATATCAATAGTTTGATACAAAAATAACTAATTCCTAGTGAATATTATTGTTTTTATTATAGTTTATTGAATTAGCATTTATTTTTATTTAATAAATTATTGTCATAAATAAATCTATTTTTTTGTAAAACTTATCGTGAAGCCAAATATCAATTTCAATTATAGATTATACAAGTTAAACGTGTAAACCGGTTAAAAATCAAAAAAGCTTATTGATAAAATTAAAAAATTATAATTAATCCACTTAGCTTTTTTGTTTGTTTGCAGGAATAAATATATTTTCCTTAATTATCGCTCATCCAACTTCAGACCTTCTTATCGCTCTTTTGAAGTAGTACCTTTTCCATCACTCATCCGAATTAGAACCTTTTTCACCGCTCATCCGAATTTGAACCTTTTTCACCTTTCATCCGAATTAGAACCTTTTTCACCGCTCATCCGAATTAGAACCTTTTTCACCGTTCATCCGAATTAGAACCTTTTTCACCGTTCATCCGAATTATAACTTTTTTCACCGCTCATTCGAATTAGAACCTGTTTCACCGCTCATCCGAATTAGAACCTTTTTCACCGCTCATTCGAATTAGAACTTTTTTCACCGCTCATCCGAATTAGAACCTTTTTCACCGCTCATCCTCCCACCCGACGATATGCAGAAGAATACGGAATTAAAATCCGAGTGTCTAAGAACATAGCTTGTAGTTTGTGCGTACCGATGAACTCGATCGCAGACGCTTGCCAATCCAACTAAAATTTGATCACTCGGTTAATTGTCGGTATAAAAAATTTTGCAATTGTAGTCTTATTACTTTTTACGGATATGGCTCGATTCTTTATTGTAAGAGTAGTACGTGTATCTATAAATCTTCGTGATCGAGCAATATATATTTTTGTTAACCGATATTTATTGATCGGTCTCGATAATCGATTGATCTGAACACTTTTTAGTGTAGTATTACGTATGATATGTACAAGAGGTAGTAAACTAATTATTTCCACAGTACATATTTTATTTATAATGTTAATAAAAATGCTGGCTCATCTGCTGGGTCAGCAAAACAATCGCAGCCCACTAAGTCGATGTGACTGGCGGTATGAGTCATGTGTGTTTGGATACGCCATAGTACCCTCGTAACTACTAACAAAGTACATATATTCATGTCAATTTTTTTATATTCTTAAAAAGTTTTAATAAAATTGTGGATTATGCCTGGTTATACAGCAAAAATTTAGTATTTTACACAAAAACTTAATCAAGTTGTAATTATCTAATGTATTTTTCTATTAAAGTATGTTAATTTCTATTTTTGCAACAGTTTATATAGAAATTGAAGTAAAGAAAAATATTAAATAGTATAAATGTTATAAGTTTATAATATTAAAGTGTTTTTATGCTTCAAGGCTTTTCCCCTAAAAGCCATAGTAAATTCAACTATGTTATTTACTTAATTGTAATTATATATGTAAGTATATTCAAGTTGGACAGAATTTCAATTCTACAAGAGCCAAACATTACGTATCTCAGTTTGTTAATATTCAACGATAAGTAATGTTCGGAACTCTACAATATGTAACAGTATTTTAATTTTCCTTATTTCAACAATGTGTATATATACAACAAAGTATTATATAAGTATAATCCAGAAGTATTCGTTAAGTATTTGTAAACTAATCTTTTATAAAAAAGATATTTCTTTAAGAATTTTTTCTATATTATCATATAATTCTTGAATGTCCGCTAAAAGATACAACTTAAAGTATATGTAAAGAATTCTTTATAATGTATAAATATAGAGCTAGTCGCACTTAATTAAAAAAAATGTTCAATATAATGTTTGCATATTAATTATTAGAAATTCGCTTAGCAGGCATAAATAGAAATGGTATAATTAAAAAAAAAATTATCCCTAATTGGGATTCGAACTCGGAATCGATAGTCAGAGTGCTAAGCCATTAGCACGCACAGCTATCACAACATTTTACTTAGGTAGTTTCGGAACTTGTACATGCTCATTAGCTTATCTTTATATATTACGCGGTTGATTTGTTTATAAATAATATTTATTAATTTTATAATTTAATTTTGTATTACAATTAAAAATACAAATTTGCATAAAATGTGCGTGTGTCTTATATAGAAGATTTTCTTGTATAATCCTTTAAATTGTTAGAAGAACAGTTTGTGATTTCTTGTTTAATATTAATTTATTACTATATGCATAGACTTATATACAGTTGTATCATATACTGATTATTGTTTATTAGACGCTTTAAAATTATTTATAAAGTATTCTATACTTCTATAAAGTATACGATTTCCAATACTTTAGTAATACTTTCTCAATACTTATTGCTTTCATAAAGAATTCTTTTTAGCGGATAATCAGGATTTCTCATAGAATACTTTATCACTGAAAGTGTACTTATAGGAATTATTATTCTGAAATTATAAAAATAACAATATTTTGAAAAATTAGACTTATTTATTAAATATTTTTATGATATAAAAAATGGATTTTTACTAAAACCTTCTACAATAACAAAATGCTACTATTAAACATAAACGGAGTTGGAATAATCTTATATCTAATAAGAATCTTAAGCTTTTCAAATATAAATGGCAGAGATTCTTTAGTATACTGATTTTGTATTAAACTCTTACTCTTATCTACTAATGTAGATCCCTTGGGTCGTGTACATTCCATTTGTCTTTCTTAAGGTAATTGTTATCATTTTTACTATAATAATCATCTATAGTCTGCATACTCAAATTATTCTTCACATTTATGATGATTTTACTCCACCATTCACAATGTTAATTTATCAAGAAGTATAATTTACATTGGAAATATTTTATTATCTATACTTTATTCACATAATACTAATGAATCAAATAAAATGATTAAAGTGATCCTCTTGAATATTCTACTTTTCAAATTATTGTAGTAGTAACTAATTTTATGTGTTAATATCAGGTTACTAAAGTTCATTGCGGTGCCTCTGAAACATTTGGACAAAGGTTACAAATTGGAGATGCAGTTGGATGTTTTATTGATGTCAACGATAGAACGATAAGTAAGACAAAACCAACTGTCCAGCACGATCATAGAAAAAATTAATTATAAAACTGTGTTGCATCTTTAATATTTGTTTTTACTTATATTATTAATCTATAAAAATATAAATATTACATTGTAATCATTTTAAAATTTTATATCTGGATGATTTCACGTGAAGTCCGAGTGTCAAATTTTAAAATGGTCTAAATTTTAGATACAGACTAAAAATATCTTCCAGGGTGTGCAGAAAAAGTTTTAAGTCTAAATATTAATTTGTACCTGCAGAGTTATGCATGTTCAAAAAACAGTTACTTTGTTTCTTTTGTCCACTGTGGTTAGTGGAATTTCCCAGAATACGGCCTTGATAAAAAATTAAATAAAAATTAAAAACATTTTGACCTCCATCTCCAGGTTGGACTCCTCAGTAAGGAACTAGAGATCATACCTCAGTTTTTTACTGAGATTAAAGGAAAATAATGTAATTCTAATAAATTATGTTAAACAAAGTTCATCTACAGGACAATAATTTAAATAGGCACTCAAGTGCTAAAATTGTGTAATTTTTACAATTGTTTTATTTTCACAATATCTTTGATTTCATATATCTTTAGTTTGAATGAAAATCCCGTATTAAATGAAATTTCGACAGCCAATCACATTACTGCAAATTAGGTATTTGTGAAAATGGTAAAAAATTATGTTGAGTATTTCAAAATTTTTTCCCATTTAATGTGTAATACAAAAAGTTAATCTGTTTGGAGTTATTTAAGATTGAAAAATTAAAAAAAGGAAAGAAAACTGTTTTTTGAACATGCATAATTGTGGTACAATTTAATATTTTTAATTAAAAGTTTTTGGCATACCCTGAAAGATATATTTGTCTGTATTTGAGACATTTTGAGATGTTAACATGTATACTTGACGTGAAATCACTCACATATATATATATGGGTGGTTCTCTGTGACATCGAAGATGAAAAAAATAAATATTGCTATAACTGTGGGAATATGTTTAAGAGGTATCCAGTAGTTCTCCTGAATTTTTTCAGATTTTTTCTGTGCCATTATTTTAAGTTACAGAGAGTCAAAGTTAACATTTTAGCACTTTTTTGCATTATATGCCCATTTTCATGAATTTTTAGCTCCCAGGGGATGCATTTTTCACTAAAAACATAAGTATGACTTTTTTTGTAAAATTTTCCGAACTTTTCATTAAAAGTACTTTTAAAGACATAAATGTATGCTGTCACACTCTTGTAAGCCATTTAAACCTTAAATAGTGAAAATCAGCAATTCTGCTCCGGACACTGGTAACCTAGTACTGTATAAAAGATGTCTTTTTATAGTCAGAAACTGCCTAAAAATTTCCAGAGTGGGTCTAAATCATTAAGATCACTTATGGTCAAAATATCCGGGAAAAGTGCCCGAAAAATTAATAGAAATGTATATTTGTTGCCTTATAACGATGAATCTAGTAGCATTATCTTTGCAAAAAAAATTTATGCACGTACCTTGAATGGTAGAAAAGTATCTCCACTTGTTTCGGTATCCATCTAATCCCCTGTAAGCTACTAAAAATACAAATATTATTAAATTATAAAAAATTATTTTTTAAACATTTATAATGCTGAATTTTTAGTTTTGCATCCCTTACAAGAATTATAATACTAATCTGAAGGATTACTATAAATATATAAACATCATTATTACAATAACTGAATATACGTATTTAATACAAAAAATATATAAATAAATCGGATATATAATTATAATGAATAATATGATAACGTGACAGTGACAAGTTTGTGCAATCTAAACAATGTATTGCTGAATAATAATAATAATAATATTGATACTTTTATAGTAATCCTTCAGATTAGTATTATAATTCTTGTAAGGGATGTAAAACTAAAAATCCAGCATTATAAATGTTTAAAAAATAATTTTTTATAATTTAAAATAATATTTGTATTTTTAGCAGCTTACAGGGGATTCGATGGATACTGAAACAAGTGGAGATACTTTTCTACCATTCCAAGGTAAGTGCATAAATTTTTTTGCAATGATCATGCTACTAGATTCATCGTTATAAGGCAACAAATATACATTTCTATTAATATTTGGGGCACTTTTCCCGGATATTTTGACCATAAGTGATCTTAATGATTTAGACCCACTCTGGAAATTTTTAGGCAGTTTCTGACTATAAAAAGACATCTTTTAGACAGTATTAGGTTACCAGAGTCCGGAGCAGAATTGCTGATTTTCACTATTTAAGGTTTAAATGGCTTACAAGAGTGTGACAACATACATTTATGTCTTTAAAAGTACTTTTAATGAAAAGTTCGGAAAATTTTACAAAAAAAGTCATACTTATGTTTTTAGTGAAAAATGCATCCCCTGGGAGCTAAAAATTCATGAAAATGGGCATATAATGCAAAAAAGTGCTAAAATGTCAACTTTGACTCTCTGTAACTTAAAATAATGGCCCAGAAAAAATCTGAAAAAATTCAGGAGAACTACTGGATACCTCTAAAACATATTCCCACAGTTATAGTAATATTTATATTTTTCATCTTCGATGTCACAGAGAACCACCCATATATATATATATAAGAGCCGCGGTGGCTCATGGGTAGAGTTCCCGACTCTCACACCGAGGGTCGTGGGTTCGATCCCAGACGTGTACCTCTGAAATTTTTTCATGTGCATTTTTCGAACACCGCGACTCAGTGGCTCGGCGTGTCACTATAATGTGATGCCAGTTCAGGTGCGCGTGCGTTTCGTGCACTTGTCAGTGCATGAGAGGCACGGGCATCTGAACTATAGGGAACGTTAGGGACGCGAAGATGTAAAGAGGATCGCGGTGGTTCCATCCGGAGGACAGGAAACTGTAATTATTAGACTAATTACAGTGACCGATGATATCTTCCGATGGACACAAGCACCACTGTTTCAACTACATGTGCTTTGTTTACAGACACACCGTTCACCTCCGTCGCTGATTAGCCCTGGCAGCATAAATAGAGCGACGTTAAATAACATAAAAAAAAATATATATATATATATATATATATATACTCTCCTAAGGGAAATGAGTGAAAGTGTCACTAATTTAAATACTGAATACGTTTTTCACTATTAAAATAGTTATTATTCCTTTTTTGAATTGGTTGATATGAAACTATTATTGGCTCTATTTAAATTAGTTAAACACATCTTAATTTAAAATAGTGAATATTCATTATAATAAAATATTAATTTTTTTTTGAGTTTTATAACCTCTAATTAAATTACTAAAATATTAACGCGCATATGGGCAAATCTACAATAGTTTTAACATTTTTTAAGTAAGTGAAACGTGTTATTTTTTAAACTCTGTATCTTGGTTTCCTGAAGAGGCATACATAGTATTTGGGTTTAATTTGTTTATTGTACGGCCAATAAAACAATTATCAATTTTGGAGAAAGTGGCTAAAACGGCAGCGTTAATATTTCCATAAATGTACACAGGCAGTTACGTTTTACCGCAAAATAATTGAAATCTAGCTCGCCATGTGCGGCCTTAACCCATTAACGCCGAATCAGCATACATTTCGTCGCTCTACTTTGAACTCTGTTTTGATACATTTGAAAGAGTAAAATTCGTATCAACTCATACATTCTAGTGTGTTTAGATGTGCCCTTTCGATTTTCGTGGACAAAAATCGATCTTGGCGAATCAGCAAAAAGTTACGACGGGTTTTAAATAAAAAAGTATCGAAATTTTTATAAAATTTTTTTTAGTTAATTTTTTTGGAGACAATGAAGAACTAAAATTAATGTAAATTATGAACAAACCTGTACAAAATATTTAAATTTTCGGAAAGCCTTTTTTTCTTTAAATATAACGTTTTTAAAATGGCGGATATCAGCAAATATTGGAGATATTTTATGCCACGTATTTGATTTCAATTGAATAGAATATAGAAAGGATCAAATTCTTATAAAATTTGATACTTCAAGCTGTTTGGGGTCGCTGATTACGAATTCACAATAAAAATTCATTATCTTTTTGCAAAATGTCGGATTAAAGATGGCGGCTAATGAATTTTGTCATTTTTTGTCATATGACAATAACAATCGGTACAATAGGGTTTTTGGGGTTGCTGATTATGGATTCACAATCAGAAATTCATTATATTTTTCCACAATGTAAAAACAAACAAAAAATTCATAATCAGTAAATCCAAAAACCCCTTTATACACATTTTTATTATCTTACGACAAAAAATGCCAAAACCATTAGCCGCCATCTTGAACCCGCCAAGTTGGAAAAAGATAATAATTTACTGATTGTGAATCCGTAATCGGCAACCTCAAAAGCCCCTTCTACCGATTGTTATTGTCATACGACAAGAAATGACAAAAATTATTGGCTGCCATCTTTAATCCGTCATTTCGTAAAAAGGTAATGAATTTCAATAACCCTTAATTACCAAATTTCATGATAGTCTCATCATTTCTATATTCTATACAACTATCGGGCATAAAACATCTACACTATTTGCTAATTTTCATGCTAAAAACGTTATATTTGGTGAAAAAAATTTCTTTCGAAAGTTTAATTATTTTGTGCACGTTTGTTCATAATTTGCACAATATTTTAGTACTGCCTTGCCTTCAAAAAATTTAACGAAAAAAATTTTTTATGAAAATTTCGGTACTTTTTTATTTAAAACCCGTCGTAACTTCTTGCTGATTCATCAAAATCAATTTTTGACCCCGGAAGTCGAAAGGGCACATCCAAAAACACCAAGAAATATAGGTTTGGTACGGATTTCACTCTTTTAAATCTATCAAAATAGAACTCAAAGCAATGCTAAGAAATGTGACTTGCCGCTTCGGAGCTCTAGATCGAACGCGTCGTAAAGCGCTACGCGATGCAAGGCATGCAAAAACCGTACCTTTTTGCATATAAGGCACGACCGTGTAAAATTCGCGCTTTGTGCTTACACCGTTTGTTAATATTAGGTAAAATACCTGACTCAACAATTCAACTTTTATTATTTTTCTCAAAGCTCGATATTTTCGGCCTAATACTACAAAATATAATATAATCATAAGAGATTTATATTATATTTATGTAATAAAAACATGAATTCAAATTGAGTGCTTATCATCTTTGCCTTCGGATCATGTCGCAATTCATACGCACTGCGATATATTTAATTTTATTATGAAAAAACTTGATTTTTTGTACTTTTTTCGTTATTTTGACCGTTTTTCTTTTTTAATTTTAAAAATATTGTCCTAGGCGTAAAACGTAAAATAGAAAACAATTTTGTTATTTTGAAACGAAAATTCATTCATTTAGTTTTTGTGTACGAATTATACATTTTCATTTTTTACAAAAAACGTGAATTTTATTACTTTTTTCATGGTTTCAACAGTTTTCTTATGTTTACCTACAAAAATATTTTTCTGAGCGTTAAGTCTATAATAGAAAAAAGGTTCGTTGTTTTAAAACAAACATTTCGTTCATTAAAAAATTTTCTGTAAAAACGATACATTTAGTTTTATTGCGACAACACGTGTTATTTTGTACTTTTTTCATTACTTTGATCGTTTTTCTCTATTTATTTATGAAAATATTATTCTGAACATAAACTGTACAACAGCAAAAAGTTTTGTTATATTGAGACAAACATTTAGCCCGTATAAAGTTTTCATGCACGATTAATACATTCAAGATAATGCTACATAACCATTTCTAAGCAATTAAAAATAATGCCATAACTTATATATCTGTAAATAACACCATTATCTAATTACATTATGATGAAATTACTGTAAATCTCAAGTTGACAGAGTTATCTCAGATACATGATTACATATATACATACATCCATACATACATTTTTAGGGAAGTAGTTAGAGCAACGCGGCTGTCAATCCAAACGGGTCCTAAGCCACTTATCATCTGAGCACCCGATTCCTACCTTACCGACTATGAATTCTGATCCACGCTAAATGTTAATTTATATAGGTTAAAATAATCGTTAACATGGAAATCTACTTTACTGGCAGTCCTTAGCCTTGCAGAATTCTACCCTATCAGTTGTGTACTTTTATATACGTTAAAATAATCGTTAAAATGAAAAACTACTCTATCGTGAGCAAGAACAAAACTCTACCTTGCTCACCCTACCGAAAGTTAGGTTAAGCTCCAGAAAGAATCACCAGCACGGCGGCCGCCGGTCGGCGTCGGCGTCGGTGTAGTTTTAGTTACTTACCCAGCTGTTGCTTCAACGACGTTGAAAGAGAGAGAGAGAGAGAGGGTGGTTATGTTACGACTCTCGTGTAAGTTTAAGAATTACAATGTTTAATTAACTATACAAATTAAATCATAGAATACATAAAAAACAAAGTTTTCTGTTTATAGGTTATACATATAAACAAAGTTATTTGTTTATGCTTAGTTGGTTTATCCGCATTTTGTTTTTTTTTAAACTTAACGTAGTTATTCTAACAATATGTTTTGCACTCACTGTAACTTAAAATAAGTAATGCATTATTACTAGTATTTATAAAAAATACTAAAATTAAGTTCCTTCTAGATACTTCATAATTATTTCTCGATTTTGAATTTTAGTATGTAAGGTATTGTATGCCTTGTTCTCGAGAAGTAGAGTGCTAACTCTTCCTTGTAGAAATATCGCGAACTAATTATTTACCTCGATAATAATTATATTTTCATATCTTATGTGCATACTTTTCACACAAGTAATTTTATAATATTTATTTCATCAAGATTCCGCAATCTTCGCGTAGGAAGAAAGATTGGGCTACCCGCAGCTTGATTAATTAAATCCATTGTCTCTGAAAGAAAAAAAATTTTAATTTATATTTTACGTAAGGAGTAAGGAGTAAGTATAAAAATATATAAATACCAGTAATTGTATTCGAAGAGCAGTTGGCAGAAAAGTTGTGATTAAAGCGATTAATGATTTCCAGCAAGTGTTGTGGTTAATTCTTGTAATATAGAACATACCGTCGATTCCGAATTAGAAGGAGTTAACTCAAAAATCCGGATAAAAAAGGTGCTAACTGAAAACCCGCCTAGAGAAGGTGCTAACTCAGAATCCGACTATAAAAGGAGCTATCTCAGAGTCCGCTTGGAAAAGGTGCTATTTCGGGAGTTAAATTTATAATAAGTATTTTATAATAATAAGTAATTAGAATGCAAGGTGTGAGAATATAAAATTTGTTCACGAATGTTTATCAAATGTTTCACGGGATAAAATTTAACATTAATATTATAAATTATAGGCATAGTACCAACTTTAAAATGAACACTAAAATTTAACGCCCGAAATAGCACCTTTTCCAAGGACTCTAAGACAGCTCCTTTATAGACGGATTCTGAGTTAGCACATTTTCTAGACGGGTGTTCAGTTAGCACCTTTCTTATTCGGGTTCTGAGTTAACTTCTTTTAATTCGGAAGCGACGATACATTCTCTAACATTAAATTGTCCAAAACTTTGGAATCATTCCACACCCAATACTGTACTTCAACAGCGTTTCACGCTGCATAATTTTTAGTCCACCCTAATAGATGATATGAATAAGTTATATCTCTCTGGAAACCGTCTTTATGAAGCGAGGGGCAGTGAACATCGTCGAGATTAATAATGTATTTAAAATAAGGTTTTAACGACCGTTTCTTTTCCAATCCTTTTACATATATCATCGGTTCTATGACTTCGTTTTCATTCTCCTTATGAGTAAGTTTAAAGGGAAGTTGTGGAAATTCATGGTAATTTGTTTCACCATCCTTCCATACAAGTCCATGCAAATTTTTCTCTAGCCAAAGATTTTCCGTTTTGTAAGGAATTGTTAAATTGACCCTAGAATGAGGTGGTTTAATTGTGTATACACTTGGTACTATGATAGCTTCACTAACGTCAATGACTGCCACTTTCTTCCAAATATTTTCACATCCACTCTTAAACCATTGCAAATCAATAATCAATAATAAATTCCATTATTTTTTATTTAAAAAGAAAAAATGAATATAAATTATAAAGTTAAAAAACTGTATTGTATTAAAAACTAAAGTACAGTGTTAGCGTCCAAATTTATAGGGCTGAAATCTCAATTCCCTAGAATAAAAAAGTTATATTGATGAATAAAAAACTGCATGCGCACGCAAGTTTCTCAGTGATTCGCAGTATAGCTACCCCACTACTATAAGAAAATTAAATTCAAATCATATAGTGATTCGCTTCTTACCTTGCTTTGCATATGTTAACGTACAACATAAACATTTTTCAATTCGTTCAAGCAGTCCCCACTTATCTAAAAAGTGGACACGCTTTCTGTTGAGTGATCACCACCACCGACTATTTAAATTTTGCGTATTACTATTGGTAGCCTTTCTACCGCGAGTTATGCGCGAACTCCCCGCCGCTTGCATGCCCGTACTCCTCGCGACTTCTCAACTCCCCTCTGTCAAGCACCTGATTCCCCTTCTTTACAACTGCGTTCTATAAATTGCGATACATTCTGGCGGTGGATCTCTTTAAACATCATCCCGAGGCACCTGTTGTCGATGGAAGACACTTCGATTTAAAAACAACAGCAACGCAGTCTATCACTCACGTAAGCAACCAGCGTCAAGCGGAAAAGAAAGAGAAGGAGAAGGAGAAGGCTGATTGAATATCCAGTAAGTGAGTCATGTGTTTCTCTCTCTCTCTCTCTCTCGTATACACGTATACACATATCTACACGTTCGCTTTCTTTAGTATATTAGGAGTCATCTATCGTTCTTTCTCGAGACTGGACTGGACTGAACACAACTGCTCAATTTTGATACATCAAGCGTTATCTCTTACTGGTGTTACACGCTACAGCATTCGGTATCAATTGGTAAGAAATTAAAAATTTCTTTTACAACTAAATTTGCATGCAAAATTACATCTTTTCCTTTAATTATTTGGTGAAAATATGCGATAATGTATTGACCTTAAGGGCAGTCCGTACTCATAGCTTCACAAATCCACCACCCGAATTTCGCGAGCAAAAGTGGCGCTGCCGTCAGATAAGCTGAGTTCATATTCGACAATACCTATGAACATTTATAGGAAATAGAGTTTCTACCACACAAAATCAGAGTTGAACGCCATAGCTATTAATGTAATGATTAATTACATATTGCTTAGCTGATCGAAAAGTCAGTATTTTTGACGAATAGTGAGAAGTACGAATCAATTCTGAGAACACATTGTTGTCGAATATGAACTCAGTCTATCTGACGGCAGCGCCACTTCTGCTCGCAAATTTTCGGGGGGTGATTTATTCAACTATACTCTACGAACTCCCCTTAATGTATAAGCTAATAAATAATTTAGTTCCCTAAACAACGTTGCCTGAAAATTAGTTCTAAGTATTAAGATATTAATTTATAAGATACTATTTAAAAATTGTTTGTAATTTATAATGTGGTTTAAGCAATATAAAAATATGTATAAATTTCACATATATTTATTAAAATATATAACCCCATTATAGAGCAAATTTTTCGTTCAACGCAAATTTTTTCTTTTGAATGGTTCTGTTGATCTATGCATAGATCACTTCTCACTCTCTAATGTTTATACTCCACCATCGATCCTATAATATTTATAAACAAGTATCGAAAAGAATTTGGGATTATAGATTTTTACGTCAGTCGATCAAAAAATGAGTTTGATAAAAAGATCAACTAGGACTACAACAACGGTAGTTGTAGATAGCCGGTATACGGTACAAAATGCAGTAATGAATATTGTAATATTGATCATAGTAGGTACCATTTTATAAAAGAATTTAGAAAGCAGCAGCCACCATAACAACAGAAACAACAACATGAACAGCAACAACTTAAACAACAACAACTGCTTGAACAACAACAACAACTTGAACAACAACAGCATCAGCAGTAGCAAGTAAGTTTTACTAATTTTACACACACGCATACACACACATACACACACACCCGTGCCGGGTTAGCTGGTTGGATCGGGGAATAATCTTTCCAGATATGGATGGTACCGAAAAAATCAAATGTTGGGGGACCAAAATCAGATAGGGGAAGGCACCCCGAAATTAAATCAATTGTGGATAGTGAGGTTAAAACAACACTAACCCAAGCGGGCACGGTAGGCTTGTCAAATCCAGCCACTGATTCAGATTGGGTGAAAGCCCCGGTGGTCAGTATTGGTCCCAGTTTTTGGGGGGACCAAACTCACATCGTTAAAACGGTAAGTGCTGCGGAGGTTGGTAACTGAGTCGACTTGCTGTCGACTGGGATGTCGAGTCAAGCTGACAGAGCTTTCATTCGTCTGCGTGAAAAAATAGACACCTTGGTGGAGTACGTTCTTAATAAGAACTACATCCACAAATATCTAAAGAGTATGGCGAGAGCAACAAGCAGGGCCCTTAATGAATATGCGCGGGTGAGCAGTGCTCTATGCTCGACAGAGCCGAAAATGATAATGGTAGATGCGCGTAACGATGGAATATGCCAAACGTCGCCCATCTTCTGCATTGAAGAGCGTCAAAGGAGGCTGGTAGAGAGGATAGGTTGGGTCAACTGCAGGGTACAGCTCCGCGAGGCGGTCTCGCGTTGTTACCGATGCCACCCGCTCGATCACTTCGCAAAGGGTTGCGAAAGCGCAGTCGACCAATCATCGCAGTGTTTCCGGTGCGACCAAGAGGGCTACAAAGCAGTGGATTGAGCGTCGGATAAGAACATAGCCACGCCTAGGATTGAAGCATCTATCAGAAATGGTTAGGGTGCTACAAAAAATACAAAATCAACCTAAACTACTGTGCTGTGGCCCAGGATCTAATGCCACAGTTGGTCAATGAAGAGCAGGCTGACATTGTTATCGTCAGTGAGAAGTACAGGGATCCCATAGAATCGAATTGGGTGAGTGATGCCACTGGCATCTATCCGGAAAAATGGATCTCACGTGCTCCCAAATTTTACCTGGATAGAGGTAGCGGATATGCGAATATACAGTTGCTACCTCTCACACAGTGACAACATCGTCGACTTTTTAGGATCCCTTGATGCCATCGTCACCAGAGCGAGGTCCACTCGATCGCCAATAGTCATTGGACGGGATTTTAATGCTTGGGCGACAGAGTGGGACAGTACGAAAACCAACACTCGTGGTCGTACACTTTTCGAGGCCTTTGCGACATTGGAGTTGGACATTGCTAACACCGCTCTATAATATATCTAACCTTCATCGATTCCAGATTGATGAAGGGAGGGTATACCTAGAAAGTTAGTGATCGTTACAAGGGGGCCGACCATCAAACATTCGTGTACCAGCTCCAAAGGACGACTAACAGGACATCAGGTCGGAATAAAAGCTTCCAATATAAGAGATGGCTACCGTCTACCTTTGACCGGGAAATGTTCCTCTGCTCCATAGCAGAAGCTGCTGTCAAATGAGCACCGGAAGAACGAACCGAGAAACTCACACGTGCCATAATAGCGGCTTTCGATGTCTCTATAGCCGGGAAATCCATCCCCCATGGCCATCCACCTGTTTACTGGTGGAATCGAAAATGACATTAACATATATATATATATAATTTTAATTTTCGGGGTTTATGGCGCCCATGACAGAGAGGGAAGATACGTGCTTTAGTTCGAGGAAGAGAGACCTTCGGGTTATGACGCCAGGGCTCCATAACTCGTCCACCCCCAACCAGTGGTGGGAAGCAGACAGAAGATCCAAATTTAACATGTCGGGCGTCATAAACCCCTATTGGGAAGTTTATATATATATATATATATATAGTAGGGGGGCGAAGCCCCAGGTGTTAGCTGCTTCACGCGCCAACCCCCTATTTTTAATTTCGAAAAAGTTTTTTCGTAATAAATTTATTTTAAATAATGTTTTAAATTGTATTACTTTTTCACTACCATGGACACCTTAGAAATTAAACCGATTCACACAACACCTTGGAGGTACTGTTATAATGCATTGGGTTTTAAACCAAAAATTTAATTTTTTTTTAAATATGATTATAATTTATAAATAAAAGTTTTTATCAAAATTTAGTATAATGAAATCAGAATAATAATAATAAAAAAAATAAAGACATTAAATGTTAACTGTAAATTTTAAACTATATGAATTCCTATAAAGCTTAAATTTATATTTTAATAATTATAAATGTTAATGAAAAATTAACTTACCAAAAATAGTAAAGTGCATATACTTACTAAATTGTAGTATTTAGTAACTACTTATGAAAATTTTAGAATATTTTAAACGGATCTAAATAGAACTTCACCTCCTAAAATTAATTTATTTAATGACGAAGGATCATCGCCAAAAGTTCTATGGCATTAATATTTTGTACTTTTAGAGTAATAAAACTTTCTTCTTAAATAAATAAATGTTTTTATTAATTTTTATTAATTTTATAGAACTATTTATATAATTTTAGTGGCATATAAATAAAAACCTGTTTCTTCCATTTCTCCCGAAATTCGTAATTTGTACCCTCTTTCAAAATTTACGTTTTAATCCATAATTATATCCAATTTATTTTTCCCTTTAGTTACAAACCCCATATATTTATTTTAATTATTATAAACAAAGGCATTCCTTAAATAACCTTTTGTTTCTAATAAATACATACTTGTTTATTTAAAATATTGTTTTATATAAATATACGTAATCTACTCACTTATATATCCATACAATTTTTAAATTTTGATTTAAATAATATTTAAATTAAATGCTACTAAATTAATAATTTTCGAAAAACTTTTCAAATGTAATTCGTATTTTATATTGCCAATGTTAAATTTTGAATTTTCTTTTGCCATTACTGTTTATAATAGAATTATCTTAAAAATGCAATAATTAATGTATTTAATTTTTAACTTATTGTATATTTCACATATAGATATTTGGAAAAGTGTATGTTATACTTGATTAATATTTATTTTATCTTCGAAAAATTGTGCATTTTTTTTTAAAAACATTACATTAAATTTTAGGTCCGTTTTTATTTTATGAGTCTTATCAAGAATAAGTAAACTAATACACATTCTTTCAAGTTATATTCACAGCTTTTTTTTTGCGCACGGAAAAAATACATATATTATCTATTCTTGAAAAAACAAATTTAAAATATATATATATATATATATATATATATATATATATATATATATATATATATATATGGGATATTTCATGTCAAGTGGTACGATGAAAATTTTAAATCGCTCCAAAATTTGAGAACTGGCTGAAAATATCTTCCAGAAGATAGAAAAAAAATTTTAAGTGTTAAAAATAATTTGCCTAAGAGTTATTCCACCATGATAAATGGAAATTTTTCAATTTTTTAGAAAAATTACTATATTTAAAGCCATTAATCTCAATATCTATTGATTTTTTGGAAAAAACATAATAAACAACTTTTGTTCAAAATAATATTTAGAACTTATCGACCTGGGTTACAATTGTTAATTTTAAATTCTCGAAGAGATAGAACGCCCAGAAATATTGAATATCAAAAAGGCGACCACGCCACAATCGATTTCGATCTAACACCGTTTAAAAGATCACATTTTTCGACAGCTTTCGAATGGCGGTGGTTAGCTTATTGGCCAAGACCGCTGTTGTAAGTTATGCCTTATAAACATCATAAAATCACTAATTTTCATCTAATTTAGGGCATAACACATACACACGCGCACACACACACACACACACACACACACACACACACACACACACACACACACACACACACACGCACGCACGCTCGCGCAAACACACACACACACTTTTATATATATATAACATATATATGACATATTGAGAGCCGCGGTGGTTCATGGGTAGAGCTCCCGACTCTCACACCGAGGGTCGTGGGATCGATCCCAGACGTGTACATCTGAAAATTTTTTCATATGCATTTTTCGAACACCGCGACTCAGTGGCTCGGCGTGTCACTATAATGTGACGCCAGTTCAGGTGCGCCTGCGTTTCGTGCACTTATCAGTGCATGAGAGGCACGGGCATCTGAACTATAGGGAACGTTAGGGACGCGAAGATGTAAAGAGGATCGCGGTGGTTCCATCGGGAGGACAGGAAACTGTAATTATTAGACTAATTACAGTGACCGATGATATCTTCCGATGGACACAAGCACCACTGTTTCAACTATATGTGCTTTGTTTACAGACATACCGTTCACCTCCGTCGCTGATTAGCCGTGGCAGCATAAATAGAGCGACGTTAAATAACAAAAAAAAATATATATGACATATATATATTACAGATATATATAAAACATATATATATATATATATATATGTTGAATTCTGAATTCTTAGACACGGCGACGGCGGCAGCGAAATATTTATATATATATATACGAGAGAATGGAAATAAAGTTTTTGTGGGTCATCAGTGCTGTAGAGCATATGACCTTATTAATGTTGCGCTTTGTTTAAAATGTGCAAGATATGGTCATAGTACAACGAAGTGCAGAAATAATACAGTCTGCATGAAGTGCTCTGAATACCATAATGTAAATAAGTACAAAAATACTAAAATAGAATGCGTTAACTGTATATATAACAATAAAAATACAGAACTAATCGGGTCTATTAAACTTGACTGGTCATTTGAGCAGAATCGCAAAAAAAACTGACAGGAATTTTTAACTACTTTTTTACTAATTTACTACCAATTCTAATAATTTTTAACCACTGCCGAATTCATTTTAACACCTAGTTAGGCCAGCTTAATACTTAAGCTAGCCTCACCCTTTTATAACTCCGGATGCAATAGGGCTAGAAAAACCTGCTGGAGCTTAAAATTTTTAACTCTTCAAGTACTTGAACATAGGCTACCACCGATTTCATTATTATGAAAAATTAACCCCTTTTTAACCAATGAAAAAATCAAAATAGCCGTAATAATCGAGTTATGACATAAATTCGACATTTTCTCATTGGTTACGATAAAATAACTTGAAATATAATTTAATACCATCGCAGAATATTTTCAACCCTTAGTATCCCTTAATTACCCTTGGTCTTTGCCAGGTTAATACTTAAGTTAACGTCACTGTTTTATAACATGTTTAATAACCCAATAACCCAATAATCCAATAACCAATGAGAAAATGTCGAATTTATGTCATAACTTGCGTTTTACGGCTATTTTGATTTTTTCATTGGTTAAAAAGGGGTTAATTTTTCATAATAATGAAATCGGTGGTAGCGTATGTTCAAGTACTTGAAGAGTTAAAAATTTTAAGCTCCAGCAGATTTTTCTAGCCCTATTGCAATCGAAGTTATAAAAGAGTGAGGCTACCTTAAGTATTAACCTGGCAAAGACCAAGGGTTAATTAAGGGATACTAAGGGTTGAAAATATTCTGTGATGATATTAAATTGTATTTCTAGCTATTTTATCGTAACCAATGAGAGAATGTAGAATTAATTTTATCTCTTGCTTTTTACGGCTATTTTGATTTTTTCATTGGTTAAAAAGGGGTTAATTTTTCATAATAATGAAATCGGTGGTAGCGTATGTTCAAGTACTTGAAGAGTTAAAAATTTTAAGCTCCAGCAGATTTTTCTAGCCCTATTGCAATCGAAGTTATAAAAGAGTGAGGCTACCTTAAGTATTAACCTGGCAAAGACCAAGGGTTAATTAAGGGATACTAAGGGTTGAAAATATTCTGTGATGATATTAAATTGTATTTCTAGCTATTTTATCGTAACCAATGAGAGAATGTAGAATTAATTTTATCTCTTGCTTTTTACGGCTATTTCGATTTTTACATTGGTTAACAAGGGGTTAATTTTTTATAATAATGAAATCGGTGGTAGCCTATGTTCAAGTACTTGAAGAGTTAAAAATTTTAAGCTCCAGCAGGTTTTTCTAGCCCTATTGCATCCGGAGTTATAAAAGGGTGAGGCTAGCTTAAGTATTAAGCTGGCCTAACTAGGTGTTAAAATGAATTCGGCAGTGGTTAAAAATTATTAGAATTGGTAGTAAATTAGTAAAAAAGTAGTTAAAAATTCCTGTCAGTTTTTTTTGCGTTTCTGCTCAAATGAACAGTCCAGCTTAATGCGGCCGAACTAATCTACCAACTGATCACTTGCCAACAAATAGACTTAAATATAGTATATCAAAGAAAAAGGTAAAGAAGTATATCGAATCTATGGACTACCCAATCGCACCTGTATTACCAACCTGGGATGAAACAAGTGTCTTAAGAGACATATGCAAAATGCAAACAAATACGCTTATATGGGCATATCTCAGAAGATGGGAAAATTTACAAAAAACAATATGAATTTTTTAAACAACGTGACACAATGATTATAGGTACTGTAATAGGTTCAACAAGTAATTAGAAATGATGAACTATTCGCGTGATTCATTTTTTTATTGCTAAGCGAGTTATAGGTGTAACGGGGTACGGATTGAATATAAGGAATAAAAAAATCAACGAAGGTATCGGGGCGCGAACCCACGATCCCGGGAGCGCGAGGCAGAAGCCTCACCACTGCGCTACCATTCGCAATTATCCCGGCTAGTCGACTTGGTCCTATCGACGAACGTCGCCGATAATTCAGGGACCTAACCTACGCCGACACTCGAAATCCGTACCCGTTATATCCCCCACCCAAACGCGACCTACGCCCTCGGGGAGCCGTTTGATCACTTCGATCACCTGGGCTAGAGAGGCGAAGGTTGTCCCTGCTCGACCGGTGTCAAGAAGACCATTTTCTGAGCACCGGGAGCCTCGTTAGGGATAGCCGTGCGTTTGCACCACCACGCTTGAGATCCCAGAAACTCAAGCTCCCCTACGTCTAGTGCCAACTTTGGAGGTGTACTGCGTATACGTATACACACTGTGGAAGGGGGAACACAGGCTTTTCTCCTACAGTCGTACCTCCGCACTTTTTGACGTTCTCGCGGGGAAATCCACCGGGACTGTGGTGGTGGGGATGGAAGTTTGTGACCGACATTGGTCGAGAATCAGCCAGGCGAAGATAAATTTCTTCGTCTCTTCTGGCAAGTGGGTTTTTGAGTTGGGCGCCATTTGTAACGGGATACGGATTGAATATAAGGAATAAAAAAATCAACGAAGGTATCGGGGCGCGAACCCACGATCCCGGGAGCGCGAGGCAGAAGCCTCACCACTGCGCTACCATTCGCAATTATCCCGGCTAGGCGACTTGGTCCTATCGACGAACGTCGCCGATAATTCAGGGACCTAACCTACGCCGACACTCGAAATCTGTTATATAGGATAAAAACCTGAAAAATTTTTTTTAATAACCATGCACATGGGACCAGGTTTCTTTTATAAGTAATTGATTTTTATAAATATATTTCAAGAAATATATTATACAGTGCATTATTTACGCAATAATTTTAACAATTTATATACAATACATAAACAATAAATAATAAAAAATTTAATTTTCTTTTTATTTACAATTTCACGACAGGCTTAATTGCTTTTCAGGTACAGTATTAGATTCTGCAATTTGAACTGATCTTTTTTGTATTAATTTTTAGCTGTTTCAGAATTTTCTAACTTTTTATAATTTTTACTAATTTTACTTTCAAAAGACCAATTATATTGTGTAAGAGAAAAGTGATTACAAGATTCATAACTTAATTCATTAATTATACAATTTATATATCTATTTGTGTAAACGTATATTTCTTGAATTTTGAATATTGATTTAACTCAATTAATGTTTATATACGGCTTTAGCGCTTAGTTCTACAATTACTTAAACTGTTTTCTTTTATTCACACTTGCAACTGAGGCACATTATTATAAAATATTTATGTGCCATAGAAAAAACTGACATTTTTAATCCAACCACGCTTTGATATGTAAGCTTCACTTTACTGTATTTTTAAAAAAAACGGGTGCACATCATTTTTCTTAGAAACAACTTTTTTATTTTGATAAAAGAAAGATTATCCATTTTGAATTTTTTAGATTAAAGAAATGCTTAAAAAGTTACATTACTTTTAAGAATAATTTTCATATTTAAAAAAAAAGGGAACGCTAGTTTGCTTAGCTGCCATTTTCGATCTAGTAAAGGCACACCATTCTAACAAATTTTTTTACAACTAATATGATAAAAAGAAGGTTCTTCTATAATTTCAGATTTATTAATAAAGTGCTGAACCTTTTACAATGAAATTAATGGGCAAAATCGACAAGAGTTACAACTAATCTTTAGGATTTTCCTATTCTTAACAGACAAATTTATTAAAATATTGATTTAAATATTCATATTAAACTTTTCTAAGAGCTTTTATAAATAGAAACAAACTTTTTTGTTCTGTTAGCACATTAAAATATTTTCTTTTCGAGTAATTAATTAGTATACCTTATGCGAAACCCGCATATGCCTATATATCAAAGGAAGACAAAACCAACTATAACAGCACGAAGAACAAATAGTCAAATCATCTCAATAAAAACAACGAAAAAAACAGCTACTTAACAATGGATACGCAATTTTTAAGTTTACTTGAAGAAATACAAAAGAATCTACAGAACTGTGAGTGTGAATATATTGATCTTGATACCTTTAATAAAAAAAGGAATAATAATAGTAATTTAATTTTATCAATGAACATTAGAAGCCTAAAAGCAAATTTTGAAAGACTCCAAATCTTTATTAACAGTCTTAGGATTAAACCGTATGTTAGTGTTTGTACAGAGGTATGAGAATCAGAGTATAATCAGTTTTATAAAATAAATGATTATAAAATGTATTATAACTATGGAGATGTAAATAAAAATGATGAAGTAGTAGTATACGTAAGAGACGATGTAATGAATACTTGTGAAACAATACCTATAAATAGACTTAAAATAATAAATACTATTATTACATTAAGTAATAATCAACAGTTACAAATATCTTCGTTAAATAGATCGCATGACCTTTCTTATGCAGAATTCATAGTATACATAATCATACATAATCATGCATATCAGAATTTCATACATAATCTTAAAACTTCCTTAGACATTAAATATAAAGTACAAAATCATATGATTATTGGAGATTTTAATATAAATATAATGGAATGTAATAACATAAGTTTAAACTTTTTGAATAACCTACTTGAAAAAGGTTTTCTACCAAGTTTCCCTAATATCACGAGGCCAAAAAACTTAATGCCGGAAACAGGAACTTATATAGATAATATCTTTATTAAAACAGACTTCATGACTACTAAAGCTTTAGCATTAAAAATACATATAACAGGCCACTACCCGATTTTTGTAGAATTAAAAAATGGGAAAATCACAACAAAAAGTAATGAAAAACAAGAAAGATCATACTTATGCAGCTACGACAAGTTATTATATGGAACGAATAAGATAGACTGGTCTAAGTATTTTAATATGAATGATCCTAATGAAATCATCAAAACTGTAATAAAGGATATACAACTATGTACTGAAAAAGCTAAGTATATAAAAAAGTACGCGAGAAAAACTAATATAAATCCTAGAAAAGGGTGATTTGTCGAAGGTCCATTCAATATGTGTGCGATATTTCGAATTTTAATAATTAGAATAACTTTTTTGTTATTTCGAACCGAGAAAATAGAATGATCATTATTTCGAAAGTAATAAAATTGTCAAATATTTGGTATTAGGTGCAATACTTCGAATTCCCAATAGTAGATAAATAATTTTCTACATTATTATCTGTTATCTAATTCTAATATTCGGAACAAATATATAAAAACTGAAGAATACATTATTTTCATGCATTGTAAATAATGATCTTTCTATTTCTCTTGATTCTAAATAATGTAATGGTAAGTGATATTCACTCACCATTATACGAATCAGGTAGGTAAACACGAGCGCTATCTATATATATATATATATAGGTATAGTCAACGACTCGAACGGCTGATACCCGTGCAATGAAAATCAGAATTCGGGAGAGAGTCGCGCGCGCAGGACTACCGAGACAGACGAGATATCACGACGACACGTGTGACGATATATCCCGGTTGAGATAGTTTTCTCCGCGAGTTTTTCCGTGTAGTTTTACCGGTTTTTCTTATTTGACTATCATACCGACGAGTTATATTCTTGTGTTATTTTAGTGTAGTGATTTTGTATACACGCACAAAACAAATTGATCGGTGGTCGATGGATTCTCCCACCGGCATTTTCATTAAAACGGCATAGAGATAGCGAGAGAGAGGAAAGACTCTATTTCTGCGTATTCGTGATCCGAAGAGAGAATAAAGTAAGTGGTACCACTTTTCGTGCGAGCAATAATTATCGTTTATTAATTATTTTGTTTAAAGCGGTTGTTCGATTATTTTCAAGAGTTAGTTCGTGTACCCCTTTCCCCTCTCACGTTGAGTCGACATTTACGACTCAACCTCGTGCGTATAACGACCTCAAACCATAATAAGTGTTATTGTATTTATTTGTTATTTTTATTTCATCTCAATAAATCGGGTAATAATTAATCTATTTCAAATCGTGTTGATTTATAGATTTTGAACCGGCGTATATATTTGTTCCTCCGTCTTCCTTCGAGTCGTATATAAATATACGGATTCTCGCGAACTCACATTCAATTTTCTTTCCGCGGTCCATTTCAGGAAAGATTATCATTGTTTACCTGTCGTTGCTGGAAATCGAAATTCGATTTCCAAACAACTTTAACGGCAAGTGTGCGGACAGGTAACCGCAGCCGCTGCGCGGGAAATATTTTGTAAATATCATATATATAGTCGTATATTTTGTTTAATCATCGAGTACGTGATATCTAGTCGGCGAGACCATACAGGTTTGTTCGCCACGAACTACATATATGTAAGACGGGCAACTTGATAATTTTTCCCCGGACAAGCACACCGTTACAATAATAAAGATGCATTTCTAATTTTTGAAATTTGAAACATCGCACACTTTTGAATGAGCATTCGACACATCGGATCCCACTCCCAGAAAAAAAAGAAAATCTTTATAATAGACTAAAATTGAATCCTAACAATGACGAACTCAAAACACACTATAAATTATATGTTAAAACACTTAATAAAATAATTATAGATGCACAATTTAATTTCAATAAGAAATTGATTGAATAAAATAAAACTAATTCTACAAAACTGTGGTCATGTATAAATAGTAAAATTGGTAGAACGAAAAGCAAAAATAATACTTCAATAAAGCAAATTAAAATGGATGATTGTTTAATAATACAAAAACATGATTTTTACTTTAAATTAGGGGAGACTCTAAGTAAAAAAATAAAAACACCTAATCAAAGATTGTTAGAAATGTCTAATAATAACCAAAAACAATCTTACATTAAACCTACAAACAAATTGGAGATCTTAAAAACTATAAATGGACTAAAGCTTAAAAATGGCGGAGTTGATGGGATTAATGTAATAACTCTTAAAACTATTGTAATAAACATTGCAGACATTTTGACCTATGTTTTCAACATATGGATAGAAAAGTCGATATTGCCTAATTAGAAACAGCAGAAGTAATTCCTTTTTACAAGGCAGGAAAGAAAGATGAAATGGGTAACTACAGATCCATATCCTTGATATCCAACATTGCCAAAATTTTCGAAAAAATAATACATGAGAGGATTACTGATTTTATATACAAAAGCAACATACTGAGTAGAAAACAATTTGGATTTATCATAAATAGATGCATTAAGCATTATAACGAACTCAATGTACGAGAAACTTGATCAAACTAAACCAATTGCCATTACCTTCCTAGATCTTGCTAAAGCTTTTGATACCGTAGATCATAAAATATTATTAAATAAATTATATGCATACGGAGTGAGAGGAAAGGCTCATGATTTGATTAACAACTACCTAAACAACAGGAAACAAAAACTAAGAAATGGCACGCAAGGAAGTGATTATCAAATAATTAAAACAGGTGTTCCTCAGGGAACTATCCTTGGGCCTCTACTTTTTATATTGTATGTCAATGATTTACTAACCAAGATGCCAGATAACTCCATACTGTCATATACTGATGATACAACTATCACTGCCACAGGAGTAACATGGAAAGAGGTTGAAGCAAAGATGAATGAATATATAGAAGAGGTCTCCATTTGGCTTACAAGGAGGGGTTCCACCTTCCGGGAAACAGATTATGTTGCAACTTTGAGAGCTGTTTTCTGGTACCCAAATATAAAAGAATTTATATGAAATTCAATCTCATAGGCTGTTTAACGAAAGTTATACGCGGTTAACGAAAAATTGTGAAAAAAATATGTTTAAACTTAATCGCCAATAACTCTGAAAGAAATATACGCAGATATTCAAACTTAAATCCATTAAATAGCTGAGATCAAGTAGATATAGTTTAAAAAAAAGAAGCTCAAATATCTTAATTTGGACAAAAGTTATGGAAAAAATAAGAATTAGACGAAATATTTGCTTAAAAAGTCTATCAAATTTTAATACTAAATTTTCGTTAAAATTTTATCTAATTCTTATTTTTTCCATAACTTTTGTTCAAATTGAGATATTTGAGCTTCTTTTTTTTTAAACTATATCTACTTGATCTCAACTATTTAATGGATTTAAGTTTGAGTATCTGCGTATATTTCTTTCCGAGTTATTGGCGATTGAGTTTAAACATATTTTTTTCACAATTTTTTGTTAACTGCGTATAACTTTCGTCAAACAGCCTATGAGATTGAATTTCATATGAATTCTTTCATATTTGGGTACCAGAAAACAGCTCTCAAAGTTGCAACAAAATCTGTTTCCCGGAAGGTGGAACCCCTCCTTGTTAGAATAAACAAACTAACACTAAGCATGCAGAAAACTGTTTATATCACCTTTGGTTGTGGATAGTGTTCCAGACACGATAGATATTAAGATAAACAATGAGTTAATTATTCTTAATTAATCTTATTTTTGTATTCAGCAAAATAACTAAATTCATGGATAGTAACACATTGAAAATTATATACTATGCTGTATTTAACAGTGTGATTAACTATGGAATTATAGCATGGGGTGGAGTATATCAAAATAACTTACACCTATTACAATCGATACAAACAAGAATCCTACAAATTATAAACAAAAACACTTTCCAAATTATAAGCCCTTTAAACATACAAAAATCTTTCTCTTATCAATGTCTTCTTTTTTCACAACAAGGTGGAAACTTATACTTAAGCCTAAATTCAGTTAAACAGTGAGCACAAAAAATAGTTATATAAAAGTAATAGGCACGTTTCATAACCTGACAAGAGATTTAAAGGTGGTAGATATTAACAAGAAAAGTAATAAAAAGAAAATGAAAGATTGGATAAGGATCAATGAATAATAAAATGAAAGCATCACATATTGATTGCAGCAGTTCAAGTACAATAAAATGAGTAACTTCTTTTCAAAAACAAATATGAAACTGAATAATATCACTGAAGAAATACTGCATATGTGGATGAAGGAAACAGAAAGTAAAAAAAAAAACATATGACTAAAAAATTTGTAAAAGAATATGCAACAAATATAGAATATAAGAGAGACACTACTGTGCAAAGATATAAGCCCATTGAAACTATTTTTAATATGATAGATAATATGGCTAAAATAAATAGTAATAATATAATGAATAATAATGCACCTACTGCACCTGGAAACAAGATAAAACGAATAAACAAGCACAGAATAATGTATGGAGACATTAATTACCTAAGAGAAAATAAAGCACTACTTTATTTTTACAGAGGCATAAGAAGAACTGAAACTTTCACTAATTCTATGTATTCACTAAAAAGCCAACCACCACACAAAGATATAATAATAGTAGATGATAAAGTATCAACATCATCTTGCAAATGTGATTCTGCACTCCAACACAAAGAAATGTTTCCGCACTATAGAGTCACCTGTGCAGTAAGACTAACGTGCCCTGCCGTGCTAGAGCCATGCTAGTAAGATATTGGTAAACTAGCTGCGAAAATAATAATAATAAAAACAATAAAGTAATAAATAATGAGATCATAAATTATTCATATAAAATAACAATCAATAAATACAAATAATTGAATCTTATATGATAATATAATATAATATAATATATTCTTATCTGACAATAACTTATGATTAAAATTATATAAAAAAGGGAATTAATAATTATAGAAAGATCATTGATATAACAGGGATGTCCATTGTATTTTAAGAATATGCAAACTTATAATAAATGTTACACCATACAAATTTTAGAAAATGTATCAATTTTGGTGTATAAGTAAGAAAAAAGTCCCTTATACCCAGATATATGAATGACTAGGCAGAGTTGGAAAACTCGTGTCCGGAAGTCCGACTGGGAAGTACTATCGATGCCGAGTATCTGCATGTGTAGTATGTGTGTGTATGATGAATGGCATAAAGGTTTGCTGTACTAAGTACTGCATAACTAGCCAGCGTTTTGTTAAGTTTTAATAGTTTTAAACCTGACCCGCGAATAGGAAACCTTATTTTCCTCTGCAGGTTTCACAGCATTGTAGTGAGGTTATTGTAAAATAATTGCGTATCACTGTAACTGCAAGTGAAATGTTTGTAGAAATTATGTATATATACGATACTTTTGTAACATATGTGTTTTCTATGCAACTCTGGTTAATAAATAAATAATTATTTATATAATTTAAACTATTTCGCAGGAATCACTAATGACACCAATAGGCAATGAACAGTTAACATCGGATATTCAAACTATTGAAAATGTAAGTTCTCTCTCTCTCTCTCTCTCTCTCTCTCTCTCTCTCTCTCCATCTCTCTACTCCCGTCATCCACCTAAAGCCCTCACTTACCTACCACCTCGTACAGAAGCATTGAATAAGTCATTCATTATCACGTCATCTCGCATCATAAATCAATTTTCCATCCCCACATTTACCCAATCCTCCCTCAACCTTTTTGAAAGCTCCCTTTTCGATTATCTGTTTGGACTCGATCAGGCAGGTTGGTCCGACCGTGTACAGACCAAGGGAATCTGATTGGATTCTGAACTTCGGAACTGGATTCTGTTGCGGTTGATCCCTTAATTTTCATTGTCATAGTTATTTATTCTCGGTGCGTTCTTTTTGATACATGTTTATTTATTTATTTATTTATTTATATTCACTCATCGCCTGTAAAATGTTATTTTATTGTTTAAACTTTATATTACTCTTCTTTTTCTTTTTATATTTTTAATTAAATTTTATATTTTATTGGTATCATTTTTTAACTTAAATATTACTAAAAATAAAAACATCGTTATTGTTTTTAATTTTATTTTCATTTTTATTTAAGAAAGACAAAAAACTCACAAAAATTAACATGGTAATTCCCATTTAAATTTTTAAAAAAATTTCGTGTTCCTTTAAATTGTCATAACTTTTTACAGAATTGGAGGCCATAAAAATGCTACAGACCATTTGAAAGGTATTGCTCCAAGCTTTCTTTTAGACTTTTGGATGAAAAAAATCAAAGGTGGCGAAGTTACACTGTTTTCAAGTTGAATATTGACATGTAGTTTACATAACATTGACCTTGAGATTAGAAATTCTAACCCAGAAGAATAAATTCTAGATATAATTAGCAACGAATGTTACATATAATGTTCTATAGTAAAAGTTGATAGATTTTGAGTTATATAGCGGTAAACCCAGCTGGTGTTGAAAAAAATATGGAAAAATTCACTTTTTGAGGTTAGAATAACTTTTGAGCAAATAGATTCCAGTACCTAAAAATTTTTTTCTGTATTCTGAAAAACATTTGCAAAGTGTACCTTAAATTTGGTGCATTTTAAAATTTTGATCGGACCACTTCACGTGGAATACCCCATATATATATATATATATATATATATATATATATATATATATATATATATATATATATATAATGATTGGTTTTGACGTCGAGATTCAACGATTTAACTTTTTGTAGAGCACTCAATGAGTTGGTAAAAATAATTATATTTGAATCAATCGTTGCAAATTCAAGTGCATTACCTATTGCTACGCATTCAGTCGTAAAAATTGAGGCTCTATTATTTATACTCCTTTGTGTGTATGTTTTTAAGCCATCGGAATAGCAAGCAGTACCAACTGAATTACCGTTTGCAATTTTACTGTCGTCTGTGTAGATCGGAATAGCATTTTCAGAATTTGTAAATTCCTCAAGTAGTTTGTTAGGATCGCCTGATGATTTAAATACTTTTCCAAATTCCAATTCTGTATCAATTTCAGCGTTATAAGCGTCTGTTAAGCGTATTCTGTTAAATAAAGATTAAAATGTTGTTTAATATCAAGTTCGTGTTTTAAAGAGAAAATGTTGCCAATACTTTGAGTAAATATTGTTCTTTTTTTCTTCTTTTTAAACAGGAGAAATAAACTGTTTATTACTTTATTGACTAGAAAACTGAAATTTGATATCATCTTAGATAAGTATGTCAGATATAGGTATTTTGAACGCTCATATATGGATGTAAGTTGAATGCTGATACGATATCCTAATGATAATCTGATTGCAGAATACTGAATCTTTTCAAGTTGATTTATACCACTTTTTGTATGCAGTGAGTAAGCAAAAATCGCATAATCAATAAGAGATCTAATATAGGATTTGTAAATTTTAAGAAGTAAATTTACAAACTTTATTATGTTTAGTATATTTTTGCATTTGCTTAAAGTTTTTTCTATTTGTTAATTAAAAGTCAGTTTGTAATCGTAAAGAATACGAAGGTATTGGACTGAGTTTATAGATTTTATGTATGTATTGTCAATTTTAACTTTTATATTACCGGGTTCGATTCCTTGATTATTAAAATGCATCAGAACAGTTTCACTAGGTGCAAGCTTCAGTCGAGTTGCATCTAAATTTGTATTTGTAACTTTTATACCTTTTTCAATGAGATTTTTACAAGACATTAAAGATTTTCTTTTTACAGTAGTATAATATCGTCAGTATATTTAGATATCATTATACTTTTAGGTAAGTTTTTAGTTATATCTGATATATACAAAGTAAAAAGCAGTAGACTAAGAGCTCCTCGTTATGGAACTCCTTTATGAATATTTTTGTAAGAATTACAATTCTGTTGAGAATACGTACGTCTCTCGTAATTTAGATGTTTTACCAATTTTATAATTTCGATTGGGCAGTTGTATTTGCCTAGTGTATTTAGTAGAATTTCATATTTAACATTGTCAATGGCGCTGCTAATATCTAGAAAGCTTGCAACAACATTTTGTTTATTTTTGAAACCTTCTTGAATTTTAAAAGTGAATAATGTTATCTACGCATGATTGGTCCTTATCTAAGCCAGTTTGTTTGCAAGGTAAATACTTATATTTTTCGAGCGACCATTGTAATCTATTGATGTGAAGCATTTTCTCCGCCAGGTTTTTTAACAAAGAATAAGAATGAGTCTCTCCAATCGGATGGATAATCGCCGGCATGATACGTTTCATTGTAAATATCCAATAAAAGTAATTTGTAGTTATTTGGTAAATTTTATAGACTTTGATAGTCTATACCGTCGCGTCCAGGGGAAGAGCTAGATTTTCTTGATTCTAAAGCGAAGTTCTAACAAATTAATGTGGTCGCTAATAAATTTCTTGATCCCACCATCTTACGGGATTTTTAAACTCAAAATTATAATAATAATTGTCAATATCCATAAAAAGATTATATTTATTACTAGGGTTTGCATTACAATAAAAATTATCAAAAAATTTTATATAATTTTCTTCGAGAGCATATCCACGGTTGAGTGGAATAACAACGTATCACAGCCACGGCTTCGAGAACGTCTTATTCCGACCGCGGCTTCAAGAACGTCGTATCCGAGCCACGGCTTTGAAAAAGTCGTAACCCTGCCGCGGCTCCAAGAACGTCGTATTTCAGACGCGATTTTTTTTCTTCTAATTTTGTGTGATTTTTTATGTTCAGAAATTCTATCTTTTAACATTCTTTGTTTCGCCTATGTAAATCGATCGACAATTTTTACAATTAAATTTATATACTACACCACATGTATTTAACTTGCTAGTAGAATCTTTACCTAATTTTATTACGGAATTTAACCTATTTTCGATTCTTGGGATAATTGCTATGTTGTACTTTTTTAACAATCTACTAATTTTTTTGTGAAAATCTGTATGATATGGTAAGGGTAAGACTGTAATTACTCGTTTTTTATTTTGTTTAACAACGTTGGTCAATCTTATTTTTCGTAACCTGGTGTTTATAGCATTATTAATAAAACATTTTGGATACTTGTTGTTTTGTAAGATTTTTTTGACAGTGCTTAAATTATCTTGGTGAAAAGTTGAATCTGATAGTAGTATTGCTCGATCTATTAAATTATATATAATGTTCTTTTTTTGACGATCTGTTAGATGAGAGTTGAAGTTTAAAACTCTGTCTGAATTCGATTCATTGCGATACCAGTTAGTTAAAATTTTGTTGTTTATTCTCATTAAACTTAAGTCTAAGAAGTTAATTTTATTATTTGTTTCCAATTCATGTGTGAATTTTAAATGTTCGTTTTGATTGTTAAAAACACTAATAACTAAATCTATAGTATCGTCCACATATCTGTAGTAAATATCCACAACTATATAACGGTCAACGATCGAATAACGACCAGTCTCCAAGGGGAGTATCATTTTTCAAAAACATCTCTTGAAGATACGGACACAAATTGACGAAATTTCTGAAGACTTGTATAAAAGAACGACAACTATTAGCCAAAACACAATCGAAGCGTTTATTTCTTCTTAAATGCAAACACAACGATGTTATTCCGAATCACATTAGAAACATGAGTAGGCGTTTTCTCAACTTGAACTTTTTCAGTAGTTTCTATAAATATCGATTTACATATCAAGTTAATAAACAATCCTATAGATTACTAAAATTTGAAATTAAAGACTTACATATACAAATTAACTATTTACATAAATCGTTAAATAAACTAAAAATTAAGATAGAACGAAGCAATATATGCTAGACGACTCTTAATCAATTTTTTGCTCTAACTGAGAGAAAGGTTAAAAATAAGTTTCTAAAATTAGTGAGTTTACACAATAAAAAAACTTAATTATTTAATAAACAAAAGAACTGACAAAGATAATTCAATAGTGAACAATAATTATGTAATGAATCTCACAAAAACGATCATACCGAACGATGTATTAGATATTGTAAATTTAGGCCCAAAATTTAATGTACAAAAAAATATGTGTAAAAAGGACGAAATTTCCATAGTTAAAAACGTTGAAACAAATTTAGATAAATTAGAAATAAATAATGAAGCCAAAAATGAGATACGAGAAGTCGTTGTAAAAAGTATAACAAGGGAAATGAAAATAACACCACATATTTCTCTTAAAGAAAAACAGTTCATCAGTAAACTTAGTAGCACAAAAAAATTTCTAAAAGAAAATACAGATCTGTTTTTTACACACGCTGATAAAGGTAATATTACAGTTTGTTTAAACAAATCAGAATATTTAGAAAAAATGACAGCACTATTAAATGATGAAAAAGTTGATAAAATAGTCAATAAGAATCCGATTAAAAAATTACAATCTAATGTACATACAATTTTAAAAAAACTGAATGACAACGATTTACTTCTAAAAAATAATAAGAATAATGAGTTAACACAAACTAATTCATCTTTAGCAAAAGCGTATGGATTACCAAAAATCCATAAAAAGGATATTCCTTTTAGACCAATTGTGTCAACCATAAACAGCCCAACTTATTTTTTATCAAAACTAATATGTAATGAATTAAAAACTGCGTTACCTCCGCCGAAGTCTCATATTGACAATAGTTTAAAACTTAAGAACTTGTTGGTAAAAAAATCGCAACCTGAAGATTATATCTTCCTGTCACTTGACGTAGTCTCTTTATACACAAATGTTTCATGTAAAGATGTTTTAGATAGTTTAGACAGACGTTATTCAACTATAAATAGTACTTGTAAGATCCCGTTCCATGAAATTCGCAATATTGTAGAATTTTTATTTAACAATACGTTTTTTACATTTAATGGTGTATATTATCATCAAATTTTTGGAACACCGATGGGATCAAATATCTCACCTATTCTAGCAGACAATGTAATAGAGGACCTTGAAAAAGCTTGTTTACTAAAATTAAAAAACTCATACAATTGCATACCACTGTTTTACTACAGATATGTGGACGATACTATCCTATGTGTTAAAAAAGACGAAAAAGATTTAGTTAATAGTGTTTTTAACAATCAAAACGAACATTTAAAATTCACACATGAATTGGAAACAAATAATAAAATTAACTTCTTAGACTTAAGTTTAATGAGAATAAACAACAAAATTGTAACTAACTGGTATCGCAAAGAATCGAATTCAGACAGAGTTTTAAACTTCAACTCTCATCTAACAGATCGTCAAAAAAAGAACATTATATATAATTTAATAGATCGAGCAATACTACTATCAGATTCAACTTTTCACCAAGATAATTTAAGCACTGTCAAAAAAATCTTACAAAACAACAAGTATCCAAAATGTTTTATTAATAATACTATTAACACCAGGTTACGAAAAATAAGATTGACCAACGTTGTTAAACAAAATAAAAAACGAGTAATTACAGTCTTACCCTTACCATATCATACAGATTTTCACAAAAAAATTAGTAGATTATTAAAAAAGTACAACATAGCAATTATCCCAAGAATCGAAAATAGGTTAAATTCCGTAATAAAATTAGGTAAAGATTCTACTAGCAAGTTAAATACATGTGGTGTAGTATATAAATTTAATTGTAAAAATTGTCAATCGATTTACATAGGCGAAACAAAGAATGTTAAAAGATAGAATTTCTGAACATAAAAAATCACACAATATTGAATCAGTAGTATCTATACACATTAAGAATAAAAACCATCATTTTGAAAATGTCCAAATATTGGACAAAGAAAATGTACGTAAAAAACGGTTAATTTCTGAAATGATTTTTTTAATAGTCATAAAAACACACTAAATAAAAAAGAAGACACAATGGGTTTAAATTACTTGTATAAGAACATACTGTACCGGCTGTTATAATTACTCACAATCAGTATATATAGGTATATACGTATGTATATACTAATCATCTGTGAATTTCTTGGAAAATTGTAAAAGTGTTAGATACTCTATATGTTTATTTCTTGTTATCTCATTATAATTAACGGTTAGTCCGATTTGACATGGCTCGATGTTGAGCTTAACTTATTTTCAATATTGGTAATTATTGCGTTTTTTGTGTATTTATATAAAAAATTATTTCTTGTTGTTCATGTTCAATTTGAAAAATTGTTAATATTTGTGTCTCTGTCAATAAATTAGTGCCAGAAGAGGTCTGAAAATATAATCAGACGAAACGTCGCAATTTTTAATTAAAAGAAAAGGTGTTAAATTTATTCAACATCCTGTGAATTGCCCTACAAGATCGCTTAAAAAACCAAAATAGAATTACTTATTGTTCATTGCCTTTTCTTATATTATAAAAACTCATACCATTAAGCGAGTCCGATTCAACTTAATGGACGAATTAAATCATATTATTTTTATGTATTTTAAATTAATTCATTGTCAAATTAAGTGCGCGCTGCGCGGAGATTGAGTCTACTACATGCGTTCTTAAGATGGCGGTAAAATAGACAATCGTCGTCATGCAAACGCATCATCATACCGCCCCTGTTGTGTCGTGTGATATCTTGTTCCTCGTTCCAATTTTCGATTTGAATCGTGTGTTATCTTAGTGTAAATTGCGGGATAAGAAATTGATCGGATTGAAAATTTCTTTATTTTCGTCTATTGTTTCTAGTTGGATCGTTTCATTGATAGGCAATGTCGAAGATTCTTCGCTTGTAATTGATAGCGCTCGTTTTGCCTTTGAATTATCATTTGCAAGATTTTGTAAATTTTGAGTGTCTGTATTTATAATTGAATTTGTAGTATGATTAATTACCGTCTTTTGATAAGGAATGTCTTTATTTAGTGGGCATAGCTTCACTATGTGTCCTTTCCGTTTACAGAGGAAGCACATAGTAGACTCTGTTGTTAAGGGGATGTCGGATGGTCTAAAACAACGTTCCGCGGGTCGGTAATATAAATTGTTCAATTTAATTATACATTTACGACGAAGATAGCGTAAGCGCTCTTTCCTAAAATCGACACCACAAGTAATGGCGTTGATGTCAGTCGAGACATGTCCGAAATAATTATTAATTTTAAAAAAGTAAAGACCACACCATGCAAATAGAGAGCTGAGCGGGATTGCCACTCATACCAGAAATATTTATAGGCCGGTTGTCACTTCAAAAGATTAATATTCAAATCGTAAAGTGATCCCTATAATTTGGGTTCAACATCTTTTTATGCTCTCATGCAGTACATCAATCTAAAATATCCCATCAGAAAGTAAAGCAAAAAAAAGTCATGCAATTTCTAGTAGGATATCGAGCAATAAAGCAAAACATAAAAAAAATCATGCAAAAATATTAACAAATCACACAAGATAGTAAATTAAGTAAATTACAAATCAAAAAACATTATGCTAAGCTATTAGCAATTCACTAAAAAAAGTAAAGTAAAAGAAAAAACTCGTATCACCAATTAACTTTTCACCGGATTTCTAATAAGATATCTAAATTTAAATCCATTACAACTCTAAAATTATACATATTGATAAATATCAAAGTTAAAGGACTTAGTTAAAGTTTTGACAACTTCTTCAATATATAACATTAATAAATAGTAAATAACAAAGTCTACAAGTGGACAAGAAGTTGAAGAAAGGTTTAGTATATTCAAATTTCAATTATAGGACAAATGCCATTTTTTTGACTTTTTGACATTTTTTTTTATTTTAAATAACTTTTTACCAAATTGCAGGCCAATAAAATCCTCCAAACCTTTAACAAACTATCTGGCAATAATGCAAGGTATATTTCAAATTTATACATGAAAAAATCAATTGTTATGTGGTTGAAAATTTTGAGATAAATAGATTCAAAAATAGCTGTTGAAAAAATTGTTTCTATCACTTAACAATTTTTACCTGTCTTCTTAAAAATAACTTTATTCTTTACGACAACTTTGGTGCGGTTTAAAATTTTGGCCAGAAGTGTTTGTATGAAATTATCCACACACACACACACACACACATATATATATATATATATATGTCACCATGATTGAATGATATTTGAAGCTAAAGCGAATATCTACCTACCCGTACTGGATCTAAGTCCTACCTACTCTCATAATTCTAATAACCTTTTCCAAGACTCACTAACACACAATAACACTTAAAATACATGTAAGCTGGAACGGCTAGCGAAAACCCAGCTTATCATCAGGACTGTCTAGCTAACTGTTGAGGGAGGTCGATAAAGCAGCAAACACAAGGGCTTCCAATAGACTGATAATCACAGAGAAGCTGAGCTAGAAGATGTCAGCAGTCCATAGCCACGGCGAAAATTGCTATCCTCGACCCAGAATGTCCGGAGTCAGCATGCAAGCATCCAGTCCACTGTGAAGATAATACCATTTATTTTAGTATATGCTAGTGGTATGTTGGACAAGGACAAAAGGAACATATACATCTGTATCTTACTATCACAGTCGTATCTACATATGACAGCTGTGTGTTAGGAGAAACAAGGCTGGATTGGGGTTATGCGTGTACACAAATTTGGTATACAGCAGATACCGAATTATCCTGTAGATAAAAACGCATATCAGCGCTACCCCGATACATAAATAATTACCTGGAGATTTTACATGGAATAGCTGTGGCGACCTTGGTGTTGGGCGTCATCAAATGAAGCAGAGTAGTAGCGGCTCCAGGTAACGAGGTTAGCGGTGTAGCAACGTAGTTGACTTCGAGCCTGAATATCGCATCGTAATTATTAGTTAACAGGTGGGGATTATAAACAAGATTATTACCTTAAGGAAGTATCAGCCGCAATGTCCAGGTGAAGAGGATATTAGCCAGCAGCAGGATAACAGTCACATCGAGGCATACGAACGCGGTCCACTGAGTACGAGCTATGCGCATGCGCGAATGCCCAATCATGGTTCTCGAGAAGTACCAATTCTAACTCTTGTGGCTCGAGCGGTGCACGTCCCCCGTAGGTCGAAAATACGCTTCGTCGATTAACAAAACCGAAGCAAACAAAATACTCGTTGATAATCATGTTCAATTAAGTATCGCTGATATGCAATCATTTTATCTATTATTTTAAATATTAGTTGTTTAATACACCAGTATTTGTCGAAGCGATTTATCATGGGTTCAATGTATCTATTAATCTTTTATTGGTGGATGAAGGGTAATAGTAGATTTCTTTTTTGTTTTTATTTTTCGAAAAAAATCAAAACGCCATGCCTTTACATTATTTGAGGTGATTCTTGAGTCAAATTTTCATTAATTTTTATGCATAAAAAAGGTACGATAATTGTGCTTAAAAATTACAAACATAAGAATTATGTTGAAAATCTTTAAACAATTATTTGAAATTTGCATGAATATTAGTCTTATAAAAATGAAGAGGATGGCATTCGAAATTTTCTTACATAAAGCCTCATTTGTTAATAAAACAATGAAAACCCAAAATTACCTATAAACCGATATGAAAAGCAGAGTAATGCTTCGATAGTCTACGGGGACCGTGCGCACGATTGCCGTAAATCTTGCACGGTTCCCGTAGATCTACCGCAGTAGAAACATGTAAATATTTCACATTTATTAATTCTTGTCATACAGATTTTTTGTCAATCGGCTTAGTTTGTATCGTTTTACTAAAATAATTCAAAATTCGCTAGTAAATGACAAAAAATTCATCCGAACAAAGATTTACTATTTAGTAAAAATTAGCAGAATTGCTAATTTTGTTGCAAAAAAATTTTCAGTCTCTAATAACCGTTCTATAGAATATACAGGGTGTCCCAAAAGTAACGATACACCCAATAAATATTCCAGGTAAAAGCTTTTTTAAAAAAGGTAAAGGGCATTCCTTAAGTAACTTTTTACGACGAATCCAGTGCTGAACTTGGATTTGACCTTCAACTTGTCATTCAAAGTCATTTCAAGGTCAACTTTGTTTTTTTAAATGGGAACCCTTATTTTTGACAATAGCAATCGAAAGAGCGAGAAATTTTACGTCTAAACATGTACTCAGGTCATAGGTCAAGGTGACCTTGAACCTTCTGCTGAAGGTTATTAAGTTTTAGGTATGGATCGGCTCCGATCTGTACTTGTTTGACTTAGGGGTATTAAAAAGGTCAAGGGAATTTTTGTAATAATGGTATCCAATGGTGACCTTGGATCTGACCTAGCGTTAGACCTTGAAGGTCATTCGAAGGTTAACTTTTTTTTCATGAAAACGGCTATTTTTCACAACAACAATCAAAAGAGCGGGAAATTTTACTCGAACCTGTTATGGATTAACGCCAATCTGTAAGTTTGAACCTTCAAGGTCATTGCGAAGTCAGTTTTTTTACATTTAGCGTTACCCAGAAAAAACGATGTGGACGTAGTAAAATCTGTTCCCTTTGGAGTGCTTGATTTACATGAGTCCCCTCGTCTCTCACGATCAGGATGCTTTATTACATGAATTGATCAGGTTCTTACTTGTAATTATTAACATATCGCATAAATCTCTATGTTATGAACTCGCATCTCACTAATCTTAAACTTTCAACCCTCAAAAAAAGAACTAATACTTTATCAACTAATGATCAATACTTTCCCGCTCTTTTCATTGTTGTTGTGAAAAATAGCCGTTTTCATTAAAAAAAAAGTTAACCTTCGAATGATTTTCAAGGTCTAACGCTAGGCTAAATCCAAGGTCACCATTGGATACCATTATTACAAGAATTCCCTTGACCTTTTTAATACCCCTAAGTCAAACAAGTACAGATCGGAGCCGATCCATACCTAAAACTTAATAACCTTCAGCAGAAGGTTCAAGGTCACCTTGACCTATGACCTGAGTACATGTTTAGACGTAAAATTTTTGATTGTTGTCAAAAATAGGGGTTTCCATTTAAAAAAACAAAGTTGACCTTGAAATGACCTTGAATGACAAGTTGAAGGTCAAATCCAAGTTCACCACTGGATTCGTCGTAAAAAGTTACTTAAGGAATGACCTTCACCTTTTATAAAAAAGCTTTTACCTGGAATATTTATTGGGTGTATCGTTACTTTTAGGACACCCTGTATGCCTCTACTAAACAGTGCATCTGATTTTTCCAGGATTTCAAAATCAATATGAAACGCAGAGTATTGCTTCGATAGTCTTCGGGGACAGTGCGCACGATTGCCGTAAATTTTGCACGGTCCCCGTAGACCTACTGCAGTAGAACATTGTAAATATTACACATTTATTAATTCTTTTATCGCAGATTTTTTGTAATTTTGGTTTGTCTGTAAATGTTTACTAAAATAATAGAAAATTCGCTAGACGATGACAAGTAATGCACCCGAACAGAGTTTATACAAAGAATCAAATTTAAAATTATGTAAGTTAGACATGGCAACCAATTACAAGCTCTAAGTATATGGCGGCCAGCTCTTGATTCTTGAAAATAGTAAAAAAAAAAATTATAAACGTGATTACATATAACATGAAATATGTATATAATTTTCAATGTATAAAATTACAATGCATTTTACTTTTCGGAAAGCGTTGGCGGCGCCATCTCTCGCAACAAATGTTGTATTATATTTTAAGTAACGTCCACACTGCAAAAGTATATTTATTATTAAGATTAAGTAATTATACTTATTAACAACTCTCAAAAATCTTAGTGGAGTGGGGGAAGGTAATAGTAGATTTCTTTATTGCTTTTTTTATTTTTTTCAAAAAGTAAGAACATCAATCCCTCACATGAATTGTGGTGATGGTTTAGCTAAATTTTTGTTAAATTTTATATTTATTAAAGGTACGACGTTTGGGTTCAAAATTTTCAAACCAAAGAATCATATTAAAAATATTTATTTCTACTGATTCAAAATGTATTTGGAGCTTCCTCATAAAATATTGAAGGGCTTGACGTTCGCACTTTTTCAAAATAAAACCTCAATTCTTATGTAAAAAAAAGTCAAAATTACTGACTATACCGGTAAGGTAGGTATTTTCAGGAGTATCCGACATCCCTTTAAGTATGTCCAGTAAGGTATATTATCAAAAGTTATTTGTATTGTTCCGGGAAGTTTCTTCTCAGCTTCATCTTTGATGTAAAATTGTCTTCTTAAAGATAAAACGTGGGATCTTCCAGGCTCATCATAGGGTGTACATTTGAAATGACAACCCTTTTATTACTATTCACATAGGGTTTGATATTTTAATATATTCTTTAACTTCGATGCTTTTATTTTTTAACTCTTGCACAAAATTTTTATTTGAGAAATATACAATTACTCGATTTCCTGATAATTTTGATATATACCTTACGTTGTTTATATTAGTAATTTCTTCCAGCCTGTCTCGGTAATCATCATGTGTTAAACCTTCAATTGAGTCAATAATAATTGCATCCTCTTTAGTTGGGCGAACTTTAGTAGCGGTTACGTTAGCATACGAATTTTGAGTAGTGGCAGTAGATGAAGTTTGACTTTGATTGTTATTTTCTTGTGAGGTAGATTTTTCATTAGAGTGATACATTTTTTTTATTCACCACCAATTGCTATTGTAGTTTATAAATACTGCAACAGCTAGCACTAAACTATACATAAAAGCTGAGTTCACCAATTATACACGTGTTTTCAGAATATTATTTGAATAACTTTCACACCATACAGCTAATAATCATGAATCAAAATAAACACGTCTGATCGCGACGAGTGTTGAGCACGGAATGAGTGTTATTAAGTATTTCAGCATAATTATCCAAGTTCCTTTTTGTAATCAGACGAGATTCTGGATCTTTCATAAGTAATAGCTGTAGTAGTCCTGGATTATTTGGATACTCTTTATTGTTTATAATAATAATATCTTGATCAAAATGTATTGAACTTTCGCCTATCATTAATGAATCTTACAGTTTCCGCACACCATAGGTTGTATCCAATTTCCTGGTTTCACCTCATTATATCATTGTAAAGAACTTGTTTACAATATTTTTTGTGGTGTAATATCGTCAATGTCAGAAATCCTCTCCATTGAAACGAATGAAGCATCTTGACTATTCAACACATTATCCTTCTCATCCACCTCTACATCTTCTTCCTCCTCCTATTCTTAATGTATTGCATACAATTGTGAAACATTATCTGTTTTTCAAGCATAGGTTACCTTTTTGCTTTATATTTAGAGTTTTCACTGACATCCACTAATTTTTCCAGTGGTTGTACAATGGGCTTAAAAGTTTCGATGATTGTTTTTTCAGTGTCTATCTTATTTGCTTAGCAAGTTATATTTACATTCAATAGCGTATCGAGCCTTTTCCACTTGACGTAAAACGTCAAGTTGTTGATTAAAACCTGCCATGGTGTCACTCCAATGTCTATTGCGACAATGCATCTTTTGTTACGTACGATTTATATTTATAATGAATTTATCAAACCCTTGTCTATACCTTCCTTTTTCGATATCACGATCTTTGTCGATAACAAGAAAGCCATTATTATTATTCCAATACAATAAACACAATTCCTTAAAACGTTTATCATACATATCAGTGTTAACATGATCATTATAAATATGTTTTAAATTTACATCATCTTGTCGAAAAATAATTAATAAATCAACGTTGTCCCATACTAAATGTTTGGGAATTTGAGCGTAAGACTGTCAAAGATAGAAACAGTTAATATTTTTATGCCTTCCAATACAATAAAATGCTCTAACGTTGTCTTGTTTTTCACAGACGATGTCGTCAAATATCATTACATTCGCAAACGCCTTATTCGGTGATACAACTAATTCATGCTCACTAAATGGTAAATATTTACTCCCTCTATCGGCTCAATTAATTTCTCTAAAAATTTGTATTTTGCTTGATTCAACGATTTTGAGTATACATATACATTTTCAAATTTTAAACCATTGGGTTTCAGGAGAATCAGTAGAGCATTTGTTTTTCCACAGTTGGAAGGTCCGCAAAATACATCACGTATGCTATCTGGTAACAAGTCTCCGTGACGTTCAACATTTTTACCATCTTGTTTTGTAAATCGATCAGAATTAATTATAGGAAGTTTGAGAGACTGCTACTTGAAAAATATCTTGTAAAACATCCAAATAATGAATTACTATCCCAGTTATAAACAGTTTATTTTATAGCACTGCACACAGTCATTCATGAGGATAAAGGTGTTGTCAATAAGCTTATAAATTAACTACCGTTTAAATTACACATACCAGACTGCTAATACTGTGGACCCGGAATGAAATTTCAAAGACGTTTAGATCAAGGTGATCCTGGAATTTATCCATTGGACAGTGCATACGAGGAACACGATATCGCTTATTCTAAAAACTGTGAGGATATTAGTGCAAGAAACGCTGCAGATCACGTATTAGCTGATAAAGAGTGGCAACGTGTCAAAGAAAGGTTCACACTATTCATGAGTTTTTTCCTGCTGTAACACCTGGTTACAAAAATCAAAGTACCTAAACAAATAATATATTTGCCCGTATTTGTTAACGTCATAGATCATTTACAATTACGAATAGTTGATTAAGATGGAGATTTGGTGAATCTACGTGGAGAAATTATAACGTTTCGTCTACACGTGAAAAAAATATCATAATGGGTATTGTATTTAATATTAAAACTGGTTCCGGATATAACACTCCACCATGTCGTTAGATGATCAGTCATCGACAAAACGGCAAAGGACTAACACTTCAGAATATTCAGTTTTGAAAAGCATAGGTCTGAACGTCATTGCAAACAAAAGAGAGCAAAAGAGCGGCACACACAGGAAAAAATAACTTTTCTATTTATTTGTTGATGTCAATTTATTAAAAAAAAACAATGGAAGATATTCTTAGTGTTCAAGCACCAGTAACTTTGATGAGTCTATCGCTCACTGCGAGATTCACGCACATCAACCCTACACATCACAGACTTTCAACAACAGTGATAAAATTCGTATAGCAGTTCAATATCAAGATTTATGTTGTTGCTATCGAAAAGTTCATTACATATTAGCGGAAAACTTTTATCTTCGAATAATACTGTACTTTATAGTAGTAGACTCATAAATAATGCTATATGTCACTTATTCAAAGAAATTAGATATGAAATTAATGCTGTAGAGATTGACAGATGTAAAAATGTGGGATTAAACAGTCTTATGAAAGGTTACGTATCCTACAATCATAAACCAAAACTTTGGAAAATGCTGGTTGGCTTGATGTTGAAGAGACAATATCTATAACTGACGCGACCAGTAGTTTTGATGTATCGATACCACTTTCCATGGTTTTAAGATTCGCTGACGATTATCGGAAAATTGTGGTAAACGTGAAGCATGCGCTCATACTTATAAGATCTAGGAATGATTTGAACGCCATTTGACAAGCTAAAAAGTACGAAGACTTTAAAATAGAAAGTACTCGAATAGAGTGGTTTATGCCCGACGTTGTTCTGTCGGACAAACGTAAAATACAAATATATAACTACATACAGAAGTATATACATATTGATATGAATTTTCGATCGTGGGAACTATTTAAATATCCAATGCTTCCCACGACATCGAGACACGTTCAAGACATCGAATCAATTGGAAAAACCAAGATTTATAATTTTAATCAACAAACTAAGCGAAAACAATCAAAATAACGTAATGCAAGTCAATTCAATCATTGTAATACTCAAAACGTTAAGCTTTTGTTAGACTCTCAGTATTATATAATGTATATTTATCAGTTTTTCCGAACTAAAGCTTTACTTTTGACATAAAGCAGGCTCATTTTTTTCTTTCTCCACAATGGTTGGTGGAATTTCCCAGAGAATAGCCTTTTTCAAAAATTAAACAAAATTTAAAGGCGTTTCGTCCTCGATCTCCAGATTAGAGGTCTCAGTAAGGAACTAGAGATCATATCTTAGACGCCTGTCGCAAGATGAATTGCGATGCTAGCAAGATGTTATGCGGCTATATATATAGAAGAAATACTCTTAGTATTATCCTTATGGAAACTTAAATCTTGATGTGACGCGTAATCAGTTTGCTCTATTATATGATATGTATGCACAATTTCAAAGTATATACTACAACAATAATAACAACGAGACAATGTTGGATCCATTATTAAGTAGAAGCGTCTTCATTAATCGTATACCGCTTATAGTGATAGTTTGTTCGAAGCAAAACGAATGTATAAAATAGGCTGCTGTAGACGTACGCAATGAATTTGAAACCAAACAAAACATAGCAGAAGAAACTTCTGCGTACTGCTTAATTTTACACGATTGTATAGTTAAATACAATCCAATCAGTGATAATGTAATAAAAATTGTGTAATCATTTGTATTTGTAATTTAATATATTACTTCTATTATAAGAACATGAAAATATAAAATATATGTATTTTACTTACAAGCTTGTGTTTTTAATTATATTATTAATTTATATCCGCTCCACCTCCATCAATATCCTACATTCAGACTCTTAACCTGCACGAGAGCCGTAACATAATCTCTTTCTCTTCGACGTTGGAGCATCAGTTGGGTAAGTAATTAAACCTACGCCGACGCCGACACCGACACAAACGACCGCTGCGCTGTGATTCTCTCTGGAGATTATCCTAACTCTCGATAGGGTGGGCAAGGTAGAGTTTTGTTCTTGCTAGGGACTGCCGGTATAACAGATTTCTTTCTTATTTTTGCAAACCATGCATTTTACCATTAATTATTACAATTATACAACCGATAATTAATTTTTTGTCAACAATTGATTGTCGTGGTGCCAGGTACAAACTGAATACATAAAAAGTTATAATAAATGCATATTATTTGTAATATTTATAACAAATTAGATTTAGAAATATATCTAAAATGAGCGCTTTTCTGTGAAATTCCCTATTACTGCAAATAATTATAAATAAACACAATTTTAGACTTAATGTCTACCTGGCATTATGACAAACAGTTCCTGGATCGTTCGGGAATTTCTGAGTTATTTTGGGATAACTCCACTAATTGCGGGATTTCCAGGATATATCGGGAATTTCTGAGGTATTCCGGGATGACTCAACTAATTACGAGATTTCCAGGATATTTCGGGAATTTCTGAGGTTTTTCGAAATGACTCCACTAATTATGGAATTTCCTAGATATTTAGGGAATTTCTGAGGTATTCCGGGATAACACTAATAATAACGGGATTTCATGCATATTTTGGGAATTTCTGAAAAAATTCGGGATGACTCTACTAATTACGGTATTTCCTGGAAATTTAGGGAGTTTCTGAGGTATTCCAGGATAACTTTACTAATTACGGAATTTCCTCGATATTTCGGGAATTTCTGAAAATATTTGGGATGACTCTAATAATTACGGTATTTCCTGGATATTTAGGGAGTTTCTGAGGTATTCCAGGATAACTTTACTAAATACGGGATTTCCTGGAAATTTCAGGAATTTCTGAGGTATTTCGGAATGACTCCACTAATTATGGAGTTTCCAGGGTATTTAGGGAATTTCTGAGAAAATTCGGGATAATACCAATAATAACGGGATATCCTGGATATTTCGGAAACATCTGAGGTTTTTCGGAGTGACTCTACTAATTACGGAATTTCCTGGATATTTCGGAATATCTGAGTTATTCCCGGATAACTTTACTAAGCACGGGATTTCCTAGATATTTCGGGAATTTCTGAGGTTTTTCGGAATGACTCCACGAATTATGGAATTTCCTGGAAATTTCGGGAATTTCTGAGGTATTTCGGAATGACTCCACTAATTATGGAATTTCCTGGGTATTTAGGGTATTATTGAGAAAATTTGGGATAATACCAATAATAACGGGATTTCCTGGATCTTTCGGAAATATCTGAGGTTTTTCGGAATAACTCTACTAATTATGGAATTTCCTGGATATTCAGAGAGTTTCTGAGGAAATTCGCGATGGCTCAACTAACTACGGAATTTCCTGTATCTTTCGCAAATATCTGAGGAATTTCGGGATGACTACTAATTACGGGATTTCCTATATATTTCGGAAATATCTGAGGCTTTCCGGGATGACTCTACTAATTGCCGGCTTTCCTAGATATTTCAGGAATTTCTGAGATATCCAGGATAATTTTACTAAACACGGGATTTCCAGGATATTTCGGGACTTTCTGAGGTTTTTCGGAATAATTCCATTAATTATGGAATTATCTGGATATTTCAGAAATTTCTGAGGTATTTCGGAATGACTCCACTAACTATGGAATATCCAGGATATTTAGGGAATTTCTGAGAAAATTCGGGATGACTCTACTAATTACGGTATTTCCTGGATATTTCGGGAATTTCTGAGGTATTTCGGAATGAATCAACTAATTATAAGAATAAGAATTACTTTTGGACTGAGTAATTAAACTTTTTTTAATTCTTAATTACTTATGTACTGAGTAATTAAAATTATTTTACTTCTTTATTACTATTGTATTGAGTAATTAAACTTTTTTTAAATTATTATTTTTTTTTTGACTGAGTAATTAATCTTTAATATAATTCTTAATTACTTTTGTACTGAGTTATTAAACTGTTTGTTAATTCTTAATTACTTTTTTACTGATTAATTAAATTTTTTTTTATTCAATAATTACTGTTGTACTGAGTAATTAAACTTTTATTAAATTATTAATTACTTTTGTACAGAGTAATTAAGCTTTTTTAAATTCTTAATTACTTTTATACTGAGTAATTAAACTTGTTTTAGATTATTAATTACTTTTAGACTGAGTAATTAATCTTTATTTTTATTATTAATTACCCTGAGTACTATGAACTTATGAGATACTTCGATTCAGAGAATAATTAGTCATCTAGAATAATTCGAAGAATAATTAATAATTCTTAAGGATTATCTACCAGTTTTAGAGTTATTTTTAAAATTTAATACTGCTTTACCATCATCCGCTCAGTAGAGAGGCTTTTTTCGAATGCCACGCTTCTGGACAGTGCAATTAATAATAGATTAAAAGATGTTATTTCTGAAAAACGCGTCTTGTACAGAGTTAATTCAAAAAAACGTTATAAATAAATTGCTATTTTTCACAGTATACGAAAATGTAAATATTTTAATTGCACAGTAAAAAAAATTGTATATCTTATAAATAAATATGTAATCGTAAATGACAGTTTTGTGACTACTTACATTATGACCATAACCGACACTCTTATTATAAGTATAATGTAAGAACCCTGTTAGGAACTAAAGTCGTTTATAATAATTAAAAATTTCATGGAGTTTAATTCCCAATTAAAAAAATATTTAGCAATTATCACGAAGTTTAATTATTCATTTCAAATGTAATTATTAATATAAAAAAGGTTTAAATACTCAGTCCTAAGGTATTTATTAATTAAAAATATTTTAATTACTCTGTCGAAAAGTAATAATTAATTAAAAAAAAGTGTAATTACTCAGTACAAAAGGAATTAACAATTAAAATAAAGATTAATTACTCAGTACATAAGTATTTATGAATTAAAATAAAGTTTAATTACTCAGTACATACGTATTTAAGAGTTAAAAGAAGTTTAATTACTCAGTTCAAAATTATTTAAGAATTGAAAAAAAGATTATTTACTAAGTAAAAAAAATTAAGAATTAAAATGAAGTATAATTACTCATTTGACAAGTAATTTGTAATTAAATGAAGTTTCAATACCCAGTCGAAAAGTAATTTCGAATTAATATGGAGTTTAATTATTAAGCCAAAAAGTAATTACTAATTAAATTTTTTCGTAATTAGAATTTTTGCAACCCTACCTGGATATTAGCAATGAATCGAAGAGTCAAAATACAGACTCAGCGATTTGTTAAATGAGATCATTGTAATATTTGACTAAAATTTGTAAATTATTTTTATAATTTACAAATAATCTTTTACAATAAATTCAAGATATAATTCTAAAGATAAAATAAGAAAAACCAATTGTATTATAAATTGCTAAATTAATTCATCATAATTAAAATATTTAAATCAATAAATAACCAAAGTGTTAATTATTAATCTCCCCAACATAAAAAAAGCAAAGGACTTCAAGGGAAGAAATACAAAGTAAGTAATCAATTTACATAAAAATAATTAATATTAGTATGGAAAGAGGTTCCTTCTTTCCTGTCACTAGATTATACGTTTATGTCCTGTAAAACGTACTCTTAGTTTACTTAAACATTCCCCAGGTTCGAGTCCTAGCTAAGTGACAGGCGTCATTGTTTGGGTTAAACTTTTAGTATTCAGGACATAACAGAAAAATAAATTTTATTGCATTTCTAGCTTATGAGGTCATATAAAAAATTAAATTTATGAATTTCTACGTTATTGAGGGTAGGAAAATTTAATTTTTCCAGTTTATTTATACAAGGTGTTGGAAAAGTTTGGAGCTTCCACGAGTCAAGTTTGGAGTTCAAGTTTGGAGTGAATTATTTCTTGATGCACCTATAATTCTCATCTGCTTCTCTCTCCAAACACTTGTCTTCCCCATAAAATCCCAGTCCTCTCGCAACATTTTCTGGTTCTTCGAGCCGAGCGGGATAAAACTCCGGACTATCAACATCACTTGGGAATTTCACAAGGCAAGTTTTTTATTGTTTATAAGTGCATCTATGCAATTGCCAACGATTGCTTGAAAGGCAGTACACAAGTTTTGCATCACGAATTTAAACTGAAGAGGTATCAATCGACTTGGAAAAATTCAAGGTATTTAACTGTAAAAGTGGTATATTTTTGGTTATATGACTCGTGAGCAATAACCAATCGAAAAACTCATAATCAAAGTTTTATTTCTAGTGCCTATATCGCATTACTGCTATCTAACTTGTAAGGTGTACAAGGGTAACGAAAATCTAGCGTGTGTTTTAGTGTTCTCATAAACTCGAACTCTATTGTATTTCTCGATCGAATATTCGAATTTAACGTCGGTCAAGACACGTTAAATTTCTTAAGTGATTTTCTCGTACAATTTTATCGATTTAAAGATAATTTAACTTTCGCTAAATATGTCGATTCAAGATTTGATCGCCGCTCAATCAGACTGTGTTAGTGCAAAATCGCGCACGTTTGTGAATTTAAAAAGAAAGGTACACCAACACTGGGTACAATTGAAGCGCGAAGAAATGCTATGCGATCGAAATGGGACTTGTTTTTAATGCGTCATAAGGACATTCTCGCGATCAAAATAAAGCCAGATGACAGTTTAAATTATTTCAAGTAGAATTTTATCGAGTTTGCCAAAGAACTATATTTAGAGGAAGATGCAAAATTTATCGACGCTGCCATGAATCTTAACCTTTAGACTGCTGGCATGGCTCATATATGAGCCACCTATGACCTTGACAACTACTCTAGAGATATGAGATGTTTTTATGTATAAATTTTGCACATCAAAAATATCAATTTATAAGGCAAAAATGCCGGCAGTCTAAAGGTTAACAAGGAACAACGATCGACATCAAGGGTCGGTAACGCAGGAACTCACCTTGCCGGTTCTTCTCGTAAATTGCCTGCTATTGAATTGCCAACGTTTTCAGGCAAATACTGTGACTGGACATCGTTTCAGGATTTATTTCAAGCGCTCATAGAAAATTGTAATAGTATATCGGACGTTGAACGTCTAAATTATTTAAAGACTAGTCTTATTGGTGACGCAGCGAAAACTATCAACAACTTTCCAGTTACAGCAGAAAATTATCGTCGTACATGGGATCGACTTATCGCACATTATGATAATAAAAAATCTCTTCTAAACTCTGCCTTGAATACATTGTTTCAGGTTAATCATCTTACGTCTGAATTGTCAAACGGACTCGGGCATTTACGTGACTCGGTCAACGAAGCGAAAGAAACTCTCGAAGCGCTGCAGCGGCCCGTTCAGTACTAGAATGATATCTTAGTATATCTCGTACTTCAACGACTTGATTCACGCACTCGGCGAGATTGGCAAACGTCTCAAAGCAAATCTACGGCACCTGCTAAGTCTGAAATTTTAGAATGATTATTAAAACATCGTATCAAGACGCTTGAACAAGACGCTAGAACCTGCCAAGTAGCCCACAAACTCGGATAACGCACATTCTCAAAAGAAGACGATCGCTTATCCCGCAAAACCATCGGCGGCAAATAATCGAGTTACATCTCATGCTACAACTCAACAAGAACAACAGTGTTCTTTTTGGAAAGGACCTCATTTTATTGCCTTGTGCAACAATTCTCACACGACTGTTCTCAATAAACGACGCTCGTTTGTAAAAGATAATAATCTTTGTTATATGTGTTCGCAGATTTACCACACGTCGAGGAATTTGTGCAACTTTATCAAGTGATTGCGGTACCAACTTCATCGGTGCAAATCAAGAATTTCGAAACCTTTTTGAGACAGCTCAACTTCAAAATCAAGATATCACTCGTTAGTTAGCAAATGATGGAACTGAATGGCGATTCAACCCCCCTTCTGCTCCTCATTTTGGAGGATTGTGGGAACCGATGGTTAAATCGATTAAATTCCACTTTAAAAGAGTCATTCGTGAATCTTTATTGACATTTGAGGAAATGAGTACCGTACTTTCTCAAATAGAGGCCTGCCTGAACCCAAGGCCACTGCAACCTCTCACAGATGATCCATCAGATCTCTGTGTTCTAACACCAGCACATTTTCTCATTGGAGATACTCTGACAACCGTACCAGAACCATCAACATTAGACATCGCAACACCACGGCATTAGCGTTGGTTATTGCTTCGTCAAATGTATGAACATTTTTGGGCAAGATGGTCTACAGAATACTTTCAATAGTTGTAGCAAAGACCAAAATGTGGAGCACAACAATCTAACGTCGAACCTGGAAAATTGTGCCTCATACGCACAAACCTCATGATTCCATGCAAATGACAGCTTGCATGAACTATCGAAATATTGCCTGGTAAGGACGGACTCGTGCGAGTTGTGAAACTCAAAATAGCCACATCGACGATCACTCGACCAATATCGAAGATCAGTATCCTGCCTTTCGAACAAGAAATCAATAATACCAGGGACTGGTAAAGGCGGGCGGGATGCTCCGAAAATATAAACTTACATCTCAAATCTTTAAATATTTTCTGAATATAATAATATCGGCCTCTCACGAACTAAATCCTTTACTTTTGAATAAAGCAGGCACATTGTACTCTGTGTCCACTATGATTGGTGGAATTTCCCAGAGCACGGCCTTCTCAAAATAATTAAAGGCGTTTCGTCCTCGATCTCCAGTTTGGACTCCTCAGTAAGGAACTGGAGATTCTACCTTAGACGCCTGTCGCAAGATGATCTGCGACGCCAGTAAGATGTTCTGCGGCTATATATATAGAAAAGAGACGACGATCTCTCCAACGAGTGTAGAGAGATAGTCGTCTCCCTCTGGTGGTGGGAAAAACCACCAGCCAGAGTGCGACGTGTTAGAGCGTGTCGCGAGTTAAATGATACAAAATTATTTAAATATTTTCATATACACACATGCGACTACATTTGATATTACTTACATTGTTCACGCGCATACATACACATATGCACTGCCTATGAAATTCGGCAACGTCTGTTTTTGCTCTTAGACCATAATCGACCGCGATCGTGAACGCACATAAACTTTTGTAAATAACGTCGTGTACATCGCCGTAAAGGCATAATAATTCTTTGTACATTTAGTTATAATATGGACATTTAAGTGTGTGACAATTGTGCAAGGAATTATTTCTTGATGCACCTATAATTCTCATCTGCTTCTCTCTCCAAACACTTGCCTATCCCATAAAATACCACTCCTCTCGCAACATGAAATTATTGAAAAATTAATTGTAGTTGGGAAATGCCAGACCTTTTTAGGGACTTCTTATTGTTAGTAAAAGTTTATTATAAACAGAACACTTTTCCAATTTTTACTTTTAAATACAAGTACAATTTTTCTTTTAATTTGATTTTAACTATGTCTGATTATTCAGCAGCTGAAGAGGTCTATATCATATTTACTCTTATTGTGTGTTACTGTAATTATATATAGATTGCTACTCTGTAACGAACTCAATATCCATAATGGAGATATTTACGTTACACAGTAATCTATGATATTTTAACCCCTGTCCCCATCCCAGCCACTACAAATTTATTCATATCATGTCACTTTAATTCAGGACGACACAACTATTGATATGACACTACGGTTACGAATAAAGTTACGTTTTCAGATAAAGTAAAATTCTTACAACAGAGAGACAGATACAACAGCAAAATTACAGCAACAGAGAGACAAATACAATTTTCATCATTGATCGGACGTTAATTTACTGTGACGTGCCCAAATTTTAGCTGATTAATTATTCGCGTTATAAATTACTCCAAATTATAAAATAGAACCCAATCGTATTCGAAAGCACCTTGCATCTACTTCTCGCTGCAGATTAACAATTTTTTTTTTAAATGATTTTCTTTTACTCTATATTAGCACACATTAAATAGTACTGATATAGCCTATTGTGTTTGCTTTAGTTTAGCTTGTATTTGGTGTGATTTATACAGATAATTAATCACCACACATTGAACTATAAAATTGGTAATTAAATAAACAATCGAATTATACACGCTAGATGATTTTAATCAAATCAGTCTAAAAACACTTGAATTAAGCCATCAACAGAAAAAATTGTTTTTAAATTAATATTGAATTTTGTCGGTCTTGCTGAGCTAACGTCTAACGACTCTAAGAACTCCAAGTTGCTCGCTCGAAAAGGCACGACAATTCGTCGCGTATCAATCCCGAGGACAACATTATGAAGGCCACAAGCCGCCATACTTAAACCAAAAGAAGAAGCAAATAAAATACTAAGTAATAGAATTGAAAATATTTTAATAAAAAGAAAGAAATTTTAAGTCTATGTGTTTCGTCTTGGGACCGTCTGCCAGAACTCGTCAGTGGGGCGCAGACGGTCCCTGCCCCAGACACACAAGACAATATTATTGAATCAAAATAATGATAAACTTAAAATTTTGGTATCGTGAGAACGAATAAATGGAGCCTATATAAATACACATAAGGTGGAAAATCTGATTGTGGATGGAAAAGTGCCCCCTAACATCGGAGTATGTACTATGGACATAATTTTAAACCAAAATCCTGTTATTATTAAAAATATAATTTTTCTCGCCCAGGCAAAAGTTTTTAAATTAATATTGAATTTTGTCGGTCTTGCTGAGCTAACGTCTAATGACTCTAAGAACTCCAAGTTGCTCGCTCGAAAAGACACGACAATTCGCCGCGTATCAATCCCGAGGACAACATTATGAAGGCCACAAGCCGCCAGACATAAACCAAAAGTAGAAGCAAATAAAATACTAAGTAATAAAATTGAAAATATTTTAATTAAAAATATAATTTTTCTCGCCCAGGCAAAAGTTTTTAAATTAATATTGAATTTTGTCGGTCTTGCTGAGCTAACGTCTAACGACTCTAAGAAGTTCTTCATCAGATAGAAAATCCTTGACTATTTATTATGATTTCAGAGGACTTGTATTTTGGTGTTAATTAGTTATTTATTATAGTAATAATAATAAACACAAAAGATTATTTTAAAAAAGTAATAATAGTTTTTATTAAATAAACTAAACAATAACAGCGCAATCACTTTTGATGCTGCTCAGTAATTATACTTACAAAAGGAGTGTATGATCTCCGGGAAACGGATATTATCCTAACTTTGGTATATCTTATGTAATGTAGAAATATGAAGGCAGCCAAGTTCTTACTTGCCAGTAGACACGAAAGTTATTCGACATCTAATAACAATTTCAATGAAAATTACTTCAAACTTAATCGCTTATAATTCCAAAACAAATAAAGATAAACAATCAAACTAATGAAAATGATTAAAAAAAGAAGTTTTGAAAGAATATTACGGAGAAGTGATCAAATGAGGTGAGAGGGAGCTGATTAATAATGTATGAGGCCGAGATGACAAAGGAGTTAAGGGCTTCAGTACGAGGCGGGAGGTAGGAAAGGGATTTAGATAGATGACGAGAGGACGCACGTTAATTATATGATTGATTACAGTGAAATGGTTAGCTATGTAGAGAGGTGAATTGTGAGAGTCTGGACTCGACCGACAGCAACTTCCAGGCCAATCTGTAAGGAGTTATGTGTTCGCGCCTATGTAGATTGCCCTATACTAATCAACGCAGGCATTGAGAGGGACTGTAATTTCAAATTTCTAGTCTTATCAACGTCGTCATAGAGTGCACAGGCATAATCGAAGTTTTTCTAAGTCTTACGGATGGAGCAGTTTTCTAAAATTTATAAGCATGAAGAATAACATGTATCCGCTGAGAAATTGAAAGGATCTGTCTGAACCAGTCCATGGTGGGAGATAGCCAAATATTCAGAGACCTCATTAGCTCATTTTCATAATTGAAAATATCATCGCCAACTTTTACCCTCAAAGCTTTGACTAGGTTTATACTAGAAATAAAAGCCCAGCTATACAGGATTATTATGCTTGTTTTCTTGACATTTAATTTGAGACCATTAGCAGATGGTCAGGATGCATCCTGGGTGATCTGCTGGACACCCATCTCGAAGTCTGCTAGGAAAAAAGAGTGATAAACCTGGGCATCGTCGGTAAACATCATGTACTGAACATCATGTTGCTGAATTTAAGTATTTTAGGCAGTTTGTTCATAAAAATTGAGAATAATAAAGGATCCAGTACACTACCTTGAGCCAATACAAAACTAGATCGAAGCAACCCAACCCACGAAATTTCTGGATAAAAAAGTCGTAAAGAACAGTATTGAATGCCTTAGAGATGTCAAGCAGGATGAGAATCGTAATTTTACGAGCATTAATTGACCTTCTCATATCATCAGTCACATCAAGGAGCGCCGTCTGAGTACATGACCTCTGCAAAACCCTGCTAGCCTATCAACAACCAACTATTAGCTTCCAGAAAAAAGACAGTTTTCATGAACCAACTGTTCCCGTAATTTGGAGATTTTGTTATTAATCTTGTATCAGAGAGCGATTCCACCCTAGATGACTTTGCCAAGGGAAACAAAACTACTCTTTTCCAACAAATAGGAAAGTAGCCCTGTAAGGGAAGAGAGTTGAATACATCAGCCAGAAAAGGTGATATCTGAAATTCCAAGAGCTCAAGTATTTTAGTGGAAATTCTATCAGATCCTACAGCCTTAGAAATAGATCTCACATCAATATAACGCGTTAGATCCCTTTGACAGTGATTGTAGAAAAGTTGAAGATTACGAAAGTGGAAGATGGTTGGCATGAGGGTGTGACTATGACAGCATTGTGGTAAAGAGGTCAAGAGTCAGAGATGATGAAAAGTTCGATACCGAAGTGTAATGTAAGTTGAGATCATGTAACGACAAGAGAGTGCGAGGTAGGTACATTACTCAGTTTAGTAGTTAGATAACGCGATTTGCTTGAGTCAAGAGCATTAGAAGCACGACTGTGTAGACATTTAAATGTAACATAATCAGATACCAGTCTATTCGATCTGAACTTTTCATAAACCTCATTTCTAGCTCTAAGGACGAGTTTAGTATCGCGTGTAACCCATTATTTATAGTTCGATTTTATAATGATGGATCTAACTGGTGCCAGACAACCAAAATTATTGATAATGGAATTTGTGAGATGACAAATGGTGTATAGGAAATGATCTGTTATGTGAGAGTGAGAAGGATTGGATGAAGGTGAAGGAGAGTAATGGTGTGTGAAAGTAAGGTTTGACTGGAGGTCAAGCGCCTTAGAGTAAACAGAAGAAGAAAAGAAAGAAGTATGATGAACAACATGAGATGATAAAGAATCGAAGTTAGAAGTAAAAAGCGCAGCGAGATCATGCAGGTTGACTCCGTTCAAGATTCTTGACCGATATTTCCTGATCTCAGCAGGGGTGCTAATAAGATCAAGAGAAAGACTGATAGCGTTGTGCTCAGCCACAAAAGAAACTGATGATTTAGAATATTTGAAGGCTAAGGGTGGATCGCGAACAAAGAAGAGGTCAAGCCATGTATGGGCAATGCCCAATGACGTCACAACGTAGTGAGATGGTTTGGAAGGGATGAGAAAAACACCCAAAGCTGCTAGGTTTGATCTCATCATGGCGGATGTACCTACCTGTAACCATAACATGATCATAGAGAAGAAGGATGTCCGAGAGGCCATCAAAGAGATTAAATCGGTATACTGGTAAAGGTCTGCGATAAACTATGGATATGATTATTGAGAGTAAATTGTAAGTTAGATATAGAATTAGAAATTCAGTAGAATTGGAATGAACTTGGCCAGAATGAGATAAAACCATGACCTTGAAGTCCTGACAGACATAAGCCGTCACTCTTCCTCCCTCCATTCCGACAAAATTAAGGCAATTAAGAATGTAGCCTCGGAGATCAATTGATAACGACGAGATCGTAATGACGCCAAAAGACACCGAACAAATTAGGATTTCAATGGAAATGAAATAGGTTTTTAATCTATTGATATTTGAGTGGCAAACAGAAAATGACAATGAGTTAGATCGGTGGGCCTGACCAACTGTACTTCATGAGGATGTACGTGGTGGATTCGGGAGATGGGAGAAAAGGATCGTTCCGGAGGATCCAGGTATTAGCGGTTCATCCTTTGTCTCATGCGTAAAAACATTGCAGTTGTTGATGATGAGCCTCGCATAGCCTATTTCAGTCGAGCGCTATAAATATTTAATACATAATTGATGGACCGGTTTAGGCCATAAGAAGATGAGCCTTAATAGCCAGATTATGGGCTGATACAGAGGACAGTCAAAAGGCCTTAACGGGGGGGGGGAGCGCTCAAGCGAAGTACCCTGCATAGGGTAAGGCGACCTAATAGACGATGAATTTGGTCCAGAAATATTATCTTTAACGCGAGAAGACCAAGGGTGATAATCAATCACCTGATTATTAAGCAGCGGCAAGCCGATGGCAGGGAGGATACGCTTGACAGCCTCGCTGTTCGATAAAGACAAGTCAGACGTATGCCAAGTAGCATCTCATAGTTGTTCTTTGCGGCTCCAGTAAGCCCGGATTCGGGGTCCCCGCACACTCTAAACAATAAACCCACTGGTCAGACGACGTATATTAAGTTAGCGGGCCCACTTGCGAATTTTGCAACTTTTATCAACCAATTAATTGCCGAAAAACAGCCGCAATTTAGCCATAAAATGATTATATTTGCAGCTTCTTAATTGTTAAAAAAAAAATGAGGGGTCTGCTAACTTAATATGAAAGTTAGCGGGCGCCACGTCAAGAGCCAGGTTACGAGTAGCAGGAGACTGAATGTACTCGGATATAAAAATGCCGCTTTTGTTGCCGTTTACAACCACTTTATCGCAACGAATTTGTCTTGAAAAATTGCCGCTTGCTACGTACTATTTTGCCGTGGAGACAGTTTTTTAATAGTTATTAGTGAAAATTACATTTTTTTGAAAATTCATTCAGACCGCATCTTAACGTGATATGGGAATCTACGTAATATACAAAATTATAGCTTGAAAAAATCATGAAATTGTAAAGCTAAATTTTTGTTAAAATTCCGTCTCATTCTTATTTTATCCATAACTTTAGACTATATTTAGATATCGGAGCTTCTTTTATGATCTCAGCTTTCTTTTAAACTTAAGTTTGAATGTGTATTTTTAGCCAATTCCGAGTTATTAACAATCAAACTTAAGAGTAGTGTTGAAAGAGTAGTGTGAAAAATAGAGCGTTAGAGTCTAAGCTCCGGCTTCTTTTATATTTTTATAGTAGAAAACATATTCTCTAGTTTGGTAAAGATCCGTTTCCCGCAAGTGTGACACTCTCCTAGTAAGTATAACTGAGGTCACAGCATTCGGATTACAAATCTGAAATAAATTCGAGATACGTTTCGTAATATAAAAATATAAAGTAATACCTGATTCTCAGACCTTAATGCGTATATTTACGAAAGCTATGGGCAATTAAAAGAAATTTTTCGAAACTTTAATTGCTTATGACTCAAAAATAGATTGAGATGGGTAGTGGATTTCTTCATATATTTTTATATTAAACATATGCCGTGGCCTCTCCTAGTACGTATTCATTACTTATTAACTATCGTAATGGGAGTGTTTTTCTTTAACATTTTTTCTTTTTCATGCCTGTGACTCTGGCTGGGGCTAAAAACTTGCTCGAGGGAGTTAAAAGAAATGCTGATACTGGTAGAGTTTAGACGATATATGACTACTTATGTATCTGAATTAATTTATTAAGCTCCATAAAAATTTCTGCAATTGACATTACTGAAATCAAAATAGCGATTGATTTTGAATTTCTTTTGTATTGAAATGAAGCACTAGTACTTGATAACAATTTTATGGTAAAATAAGAATATACACGTCCAACCAATTCCAAATTGGAAATACATTTTAGTTTAGATGTATAACATTAGAATGCTTTATTTGACCATATTATTTTATACGATAACCTACTAAATACCATCGATATAGCATCCTAATGTTTTACATCTAAACTAAAATGTATTTCCAATTTGGAATTGGTTGGACGTGTATATTCTTATTTTACCATAAAATTGTTATCAAGTACTAGTGCTTCATTTCAATACAAAAGCAATTCAAAATCAATCGCTTTGTTGACATACAGGCCTCGTTAGAAACATATAATGTCGTTATATAAATCTTATTTAATAAGAAAACTTAAAATATTTTGTAACGGGGTCTGCCTCTAATTAAGGCCGCAATTAGAAGAATGGCTCTACCGCTCTCGATGTACAATACCGGTACCTCCGTTAAATCGGGCGGCTTTTCCTTGCCGTTCGGGTATGATGACACGGGGAGCACCGCACCCTCCGCCTTTGTCTCTCGGTCTTACCTTTACCTTAGCTTCCGAGTACGCGAACTCGAGAGGCTAATTACTCAATTACTTAATTACTGCAATTGAAATTACTGAAATTAAAATAGCAACAGCAAGTATTTTATAGATATCAACAGAAATTTTTTATTTATTTATTACAGTTTCACTTTCAATAATTTTATTATTCATTATTAAATATTCCACGTTGAGTTTGTGCCTCTAGACAGTACTTTCCAAACACATTTTCAAAAATGTTATCTGATAAAAAAATCTTTAATCATTACTCCCATCCTATTTCTACTTATATTTTGCTTAAACTCCATAAAGTTTCTGCATTAGAATGTACTGAAATCAAGGCGGAATAATCAACAAGTAGTTTTTACGATACCTTAGATTGTATTTTAATTGAAATTTAAATATTTTGCTTAAACTCCATAAAAAGTTTCTGCCATAGAAAGTACTGAAATCAAAGCGGAATTGTTGACAAGTATTTTTTACGATACCATAGATTGTATTTTAATTAAAATTTATATAATTTGCTTAAAATTTATACATAAAAACACCTCATATCTCTAGAGTAGTTGTCAAGGTTACAGGTGGCTCATATATGAGCCAGTTCGGCAGTCTAAAGGTTAATTTCAATCATATGTCGCAGCTTATTGCTACCTGTGACTCGGATGGCTGCAACTGCCGCCTTATTGTCGCACCACAAAATCATAGATTTAAAATCATCAATTAGAATCAATTAGAGTGAATTCTACAACTAAATTTTATATTGAGACGTATCGCTCATTGCTACATACTCAGCTTCACAGGTAGATAGTGCGACATATGATTGCTTGTGTGTCCTCCAAGATACCGCATCTCCAAATAATTTTATTACAAAACCACTAGTTGTCAAGCTATTTTTACAATCGGCAAAACTTACATCAAAATAGGTCTGAATATCGTCAGTGACACCAGTATATTTTAGACCCAAGCACGCACTTCCCTTTAAATATCTAAAAATCCTTTTTATCATTTCCCAATCGTCCTCATTTGGATTTATTTGATGCCTACTGATAACATTCACTGCATAAGTGATATCAGGACGCGTCACATTCGCTAAATACAATAATGAACACACAGCTTCTCTATAGGGACCATATAATTTGGATTCGTCACTTTTGCATTCTGATTCCGTCTCATTCTCTTCGCGTTCGCATCTCTTATGATTTGCTATCTAGTTTGTAATCATCGGAGTCCTTTGCGGATGCATCTCACCAAAACCGAATCTCTGCAACATCTTTAATATATAACTTTCTTGTGACAGTGTCAAAGTTTTATTTACTCTATCTCTTAATAGTTTAATACCCAGAAAGCACTTCGGTTCTCCTAGATCATTTCAAATTCTTATTTCAATTTAGTTTTCACCTCGCTTAGTCGGACTTTATCGTTGCTAGCAATCAACATGTTATCAACATACATAACTAAAAACTAAAATCTATTCGCCTCTTGCCAAATAAATAAACATGGTTCGCTATCATGAGTTGTAGCGAATGAGACTCGTTACAATAAGGGAAAAAACGGAAGAGTAAAAGTTGGTGACCGCGGGGATCGAACCCACGACCTTTGGATCCAAAGGCGCGCGCTTTACTACAGCGCCGCGCCGCATTGTACTTGGCTAGAGGATATGTATACCTTCTAATGCCGGTATTACGGGGAACACTGACTGGTGGTATTTTTCCACCACGTCACACCTCCTCGCCTAAACGCTGGGTGCCAGTGAAACGAACGACGCGACTTGGGTACGTCCTCACGATAGGGGAGGTCTACCTCAACCCCCCCCCCCCCCCGCCTAGACGGCGAATCGTACTACCACCGATTCGTCACTTACAGTGGTCTAATTTGGGGAGAGGGAACAATTTTGTCATTTCTCGCTGACACTGAGTGTATATGAAGCGAACGAATCGGAGTTCTTTTTCACACTCAGGATGCGGAAAGGCTGTTTCAATTAAAATCAATTAAAATCAATGGAAATCGGGTTAGGACAGTGGATTTTTTAGTTGGGCGCCATGTAGCGAATGAGACTCGTTACAATAAGGGAAAAGAAAGGAAGAGTTAAAGTTGGCGACCGTGGGGATCGAACCCACGACCTTTGGATCCAAAGGCGCGCGCTTTACCACAGCGCCGCGCCGCATTGTACTTGGCTAGAGGATATGTATACCTTCTAATGCCGGTATTACGGGGAACACTGACTGGTGGTATTTTTCCACCATGTCACAGAGTATGTAAACCTATTTTATTAGCAGCTTCCGTAAATCTTTCATTCCAACGTTTCGGACTGATTTTTAACCCATACAGCGCTTTCTTTAGTTTACAAACCTTTTCTTGCTTCTCTTTACACGTCACATTCATGTCTTCTAGCAATTTCATGTATATCTCTTCGCTTATAGTTCCGTTCAAGAAGGTGGCTTTCACGTCCATTTGATATACGTCTAAATCATATTTGTTAATGATAGCTAGAACTGATCTTATCAAAGTTAATCTCGAAACAGGTGCATATATTTCAACCAAATCATATTTATTTCTATCCTTGAAGCCTCTTATCACAAGTCTCGCTTCATATTTACACGTTCCTTCTTTTTCCATCTTTTTCTTCAAGATCCACCTAGAATCTATTATATTCGGTTTATTTTCGCCTCTCATAATTACAGATCATTCTACTACTTCCCATATTTCATTTTGTTCATTGAGTCTAATTCACTCAGAACTGCTGACAACCAATTTTCTTTGTCTTTTGGACTCATCGCCTCTCTATATGATTGTGGGTCACAGTTAACTTTTGCTAATAGCGAAAAAAGGGAAGGAGCAAAAATCGAGAAAAGGAATTCAGCAAGCAATATCCTTGGCATCGATTTTCTTAATTATGCGTGAATGAATCCGGACAACACTTGTTGTACAGTAAAGAAGAGTAAACAAGGAACGTAATGTGTGACCAGTAGCGCAAATAAATAATGTAATAATGTAGCAGTTAGAAAAGTAAAAAATCTGAGGGGCTAGTTAGCTGTTTATAATGGCTATCGCGCCTTTTGATATTTGTAGAATGAATTTCTCACACTTAAATGCCTAATCCCTCGTCTACAAATTTTCTTAAAGATAGCAAATTTTCTGACAATGATTCCGCGTAAATCAGATTATTTAAAGTTAAGATTCTATTATTTTCCGTATTAATATCTACGCATCCTGCTCCCTCCGATTTTAAGCTTGCCTCTGGATTTTTGTTTGCGCATCTCATAAGGTTTTCTTTATTATCAAATCTTTTAAAAATTAGCCTAAAGTTGGTGAGATGCTCCGTTGCTCCCGAGTCAACTATAAATTTGGCTAAAAGTTTCCGACTACTAGGTTCATATCTCACATTCGTAATATTTGTTTCATCAATTAAGGTATTCAAAATTTTACCTGCTTTCGGTTCCTTGCATCTGGATGAGTTTTGCAAATTACTTGCACCTCTACCTTTAGGTTCATACGAATTGAATTTCCCCGATTTGTTATAATTTTTTGTCTTCTCGCGTCTCTCACATTTCTCTCATCACTTCCAAATTGTCTTTTGTAACCAAAAGTTCGATTCTCTTTGTTAAATCCCGCATACCTTATAATACCGCGTCCTCTTCCACGTCTCTCATTGCTTGCATCTCTCGCACTGGGATTTGGGCAATTCTCGGCCTTATGGTCCCGTGTAAATTGCCTACAGTTGTAGCACAATTTCTCTCCCGAGTTTTTCCTGGGACAGTCGCGACTAATATGCCCATTTGCGTGGCACTAGTAACAACGCATCCCTTCCACTTGTGCGGCAGCCAGAGCTACTCTAGGCTCCGCACTAGTGCTCACAGTCGCACCGCCGCTTCCCTTCCTCATCGCTTCATGCTCTTCGATTTCCTTCAACACCTCTCGTCCTTCGCGAATGTGTCCTCTCATCTCTGAACACATTCATCTCATCTCTTGTTTGAGGTTGCGCATCTCATCAATATTCTCCCTCAGGTTATTTTGTTGCGATATATCGCGTCCTGTCAGCGTGTCGAAAAAGTTGTTCATATCTGTGACTGCCATGTCCACACAGACAATCAGAGTCGCAACGGGCTGTATCTATTCCTTATTAACCTGAGTAACCCTTTCCATCACATTTCTCGTCTCATCCATCTTATCTAAAAAAATCATTTCTTTTCAAATTAGGTAATTTAGTTTTGTTTTCAATTTGCATGCTTATGTTGCATTTTTCATCAGCAATAATCAACGGCGCACTTTTATTTAACACATTTGCTTCTCTGAAACACAAAGCTGTTAAGCCATCAGCGAATGTAGCCAACTAACACTTGAATACAAAGTGTAGCCAACCACATCCCCACTAATGCACTGCGCGAACGTACGACGCTCACAGCACATCAGCAGACCAGCTGTGCCGATGAATGCAACTTCTAAAGAATTTAATAATAATTATTAATACGTACCCAGGGTACATGTGAATCCGGATTCTGTTGTGAAAATTATTTTGTTTTCCAGAAGGTCTAGACCAACCTTCTGCCCGGGAAAATTGTTCTCAAAATTTAGCAACTCATACTGTGTTCACAAAAAAAAGCAGCAGAATTAGCTCATCTACAAGAAATAACTCATGTCAATTCTGATTTTAAAAACGCATCACTTTGTTAACGTTAACTTTTACTTAATATCCTTTTAAAGTTGCTTAGTCATTTTTTAGACCGGCATTGTATCGCATGCAGTACGAGAAAGAGGAAAAAGAAAAAGAAGAATAACTGATTCGATTTTATCGCGCAAGATCCTGCCTAGCTAGCCTTTCGTCTACCCCACTTCGCGCTTCTTTGCCTCGAGAACGCCCCGCTCCGCGCTCGCCTAGTGTCGCTTGTTTCCCTACTACGTAGGTACTCGTCTCCGCTCACGTGTTCCCGTCGCATGCGATATCCTGTATAAACAAATGCCGTGCTCTGACCTTTCCAAGGTCCTTATCCACAAATTTTTCGGACAAAAGACAAACGTGTCTATGAATATTTTTCGCAATTCACTCACAATTTCCGCATCTAAACTTTTCTCATCGCATCCACAAAGGTTATTAATAATAAATTAATAAATCAATAAATTAATAAATGAATACCGGCTGGTGAATTTACATAAAGCGTCTACCTAAAATTGCATCGCACAACGATATCGTTCAAAACACAAATCACCGCGCCGCTATCAAATCGATTTCCGCTTCACTTAATTGATAATTTCTACCTACCCTTGGTGGTGCTGCTCGTCGTCTTCTCTCCATCTTCCAACATCCTGGTTAGTGGCGTCTCTTACCAAAAACAAAAGAAATTTTCTCGGAATTCGTCGCGCTGTGGAAGCGGTGGTGGGCCGATAAACTGACGGATGATACATTGGTGGCGGCAAGGAAGAACAACACCTCACTATCACTTTACTTAATTTAATATAAAAAAATAAAAGAGAAATATACAAAAGAAAATACAAATGTAATTACGAGGTCGCGCTAACAAAAAAAAGATGGGCCAGGATCGGTATTTTTAGCGCGCCAAAACGCGAAATTCGTGCGTGTCACAAAAACAAATTTAGCTTCTAGACATTCTGACGTAAGATTTTCTGCTGTCAGAATCCCTTGTCAAGATTTTGGCCACATTCAAAGCAAAAATGATAAGACCAATGTAAACAAAAAAACAACGAAATTTGAGATAAAAATTTGTTCTTGAGTTTTGCAGTTTTATCGCTAATATAATGTATACTCAAAAAAATATAATGTACACTCAAAATGTGAAGAAAAGCGAAGAGAATAGTAGCACTTTAAACTAGTAATTTTTTAGTGAAAAAATTTTTTTTCTATCTTATAATCTGCCAATAACGCCTGAAATGAACGAAAATTTACAACTTGTACTTTTTCTTAAATTATATTTATTTTATCTCAACTTTTTATTAAACTTTGGTTTGAGTATCAATATTTGATAGTTTAGAAGTTACAAGCATTTTAAGTGAACATTTCTTTTGTAAATTTTTTTTAACAGTGTATAACTTTTGAAAAAACGATTGCTAGGACCTGCGGCTCTGGGTTTTTTTATATTTTTATGTTAGATAACACATCCCACAAGCAGGGCACGATCTGTTTCACAAACAGATGTGGGTTACCTTGTCAGTTTATTTAAAACGATTTGTAATAGTCATTATAAGTACTTCAAATATTTAATTTAAACTATTGCTAATGCAATACTATTAGTTGTTATGTAGGAAAATTAAGGAATGAGCAGTTGAAAACAGTGAACGATAAAGCAGGTACCTCAACCTTGAAATTGACAATCATACGCTTTGAACACTGAGCTACAATATGTGGTGTATCCCTTACAATTGCATCGTCTTTAATCGGTCACTCGGCGCCTCCTCGCAAATCTTCTGAATCGCGTCTATATGTATACATGACACAGTAAAATAATAGATACCATTTTAAATTTTAAAATTAGATGTTAAATCAAACAAACTAGTAGAACTGCAGATATTTTCCTTTTTTATTACTTTAACAATAATGTGTAAACTAACTTTACCGATAAAATCTTGAAGATAATAGCTTGATCGTGATAAATAGAACCAACGATGTTAATGTAAAATAATAGATGGTAGGCTAAGAGAAGGTATTAATGCGCACATTAGTATTAATACGGTTCGTGTACTACTTGCTTTATTTTGATCCTAAATAAATCGGAATTACTAAATAAGATCGACATAAGCATATTAAAGTTATTTATAAATAATTTTGTACTTTAGAGAATAATTAGTATATTTTATAATGTAATATTAAAAGTACGATTATAAATAAAGTATTTTTTAACTGCACGCAGTTATACTTATTTAAATCGTTATTAAGTTCTTAAGAACTAATTTAAAATACAGATGTAATAATTGCAAACGTGTAAAATACGTTTGATATTTTAACAGTAATTACAGCATCATAACAGCAACACGTTAGCAGTAACAATAGCATTTGAACTCTTTGCTAATATCTTGGTTTTATTAAACTGTATCGTTGTTAAACAAATGTACCGTTTTAAAAATATTCTTTTAACCATTAGTAAGTGTTTACTAATGAAAACTAGCATTAATATATTTGTTTTAAACATTTTCATATAACTGCAGTCGATTTTCTTAAATAACCGCAGTAATATGCAACACTTACCCTATCGTTTGTAAGGATACCCTTCTGAAAATATGCATGTGATTATTCATGTGATTAATCATGTACCGTAACACGTGTTTAATCACATGTTAGATCATATGATTAAACACACATTATACAACGTTATTTATAACACATGATTTTTCATGTTAAATAACGTGATTATTTCGAACCAATTTGGCATGTGAAAAATCACGTGTAAAAATACATGTTTAAGCACGTGTTATAGAGAAAAAAGTAATGTAAAGTTATTGAATGTATTTATTATAATTGTTAAGATAATTACAGTTAATATGAAATTACAGCAAATTATTACTAAATATATATTGTTCTTCTAATATGGTACCGATATGTACATTAAAATTTTTACTTGTCTGAAATTGGCCATATTTTTAAAAATAAGTTTATTCAAAATGCCTTGCAAAATTAAATACTAATGACTATTACCATTAAAATAAATTCTAACTAGGCTTTTTGAAACGTCTACAAATATGTTTTTATTATATCTTTGCAACTGTTTGTGAATGTGGCATTGAGAATAGACTGAGAAATGATTGATCATGAAAGTGAAGCAGAATTGACTACGATTAGTAAGTGGATAGGTGAATAACTAATATAAACAGAAAAATGTGTAATACTTTTTTTTATTTATTTTATGTTTTTTTGACAATTTTATTTGTTTTTACCAAATTTTTTAGAGAATCATACTACATACATTTCTCTTGGAAATTTATAATGAATACCTATACAAATTTAGCTCGGCGTTTTGTACTATAATCACAGGTATTATTACTAATAAATTATCTAAACAATTATTATAAATTCATACAATAACATTGTATTACTTTTTTCTCTATAACATGTTCTCTATAATATGTGTTTTCACACGTGAACTACTTAGCTAACTGTTAATTGCAATTTATCGATATCGTATCCTACCAGTTATAATGCTACGACTCTCTGAAAGAGAAAAAATGTCACTCCTTATAATACGAGGTTGGGGAAATGTAAAACGTTCTTTCATACAGGTAAAAAATGTTTTCAATGAAACAAGACAAGGGTTTCCTCCGATATCAAAATCAACAGTTGAACGCACTGTGAAACATTTTGAAGATATCGGCAGTTGGACAGATCGTCCACGAACTGGAAGACCAAAAACAACTATAACACAAGAGGCATCATTGAATATTTTACTCTCCGCTGAGCAGTATTCTCATTGCAGTCTTCGTAGACTTGCTCAAGAGTATGTGACGAGTACGAAATCTGTTCGCAGAGTAATGCAGACAAACAAATTCCATCTATTCAAGGTTACACTCATCCATGAGTTAAAATTGAGTTTTGCGAAGATATGATGGAACGGATCAATGATGATCCGAACTTTCATCAGAAGATAGTTTTTTTCTGACGAAGATTTTAACTCTATAGTACTTTGAATAGGCATAACTGAAGATATTGGGCTGCTGAAAATCCCCATTGGATGCGTGAAGATAAGACCTAATATCCTCAATAGTTGAATGTTTGGGCCGAAATATAGAACAACCAAATAATTGATCCCTTTTTCTACGAAGAAAATATATATGCCGAAATGTATGAGAATATGCTTCGTAATCAGATAGTGCCATTTTCCAACAAGAGAGCTTCCTCTTATTAGGGTAAAAATGTTCGCAGGTATTTAGACACCGTTTTTCATGACAAGTAGATAGGACGAAGAGGCTACATTGAGTGACCAGCAAGATCCCCCGATTTGATGCCATTGGATTATTTCCTATGGGGTTATCTTAAAGATAGAGTTTATAAAACTAAGGCACGAAGCTTAGAAAAATTACGACTACGTATTCAAGACGAATGTGATAATATGCTTGCAGAGTATCTCGCGAATGCCATTGAAAGTCCTTACAATAGATTGGGCTACTGGCAAGAGGTCAACGGAAAACAATTTGAAAACTTATTAAAATAATTTGAAGACCTCTAAAACTATTAATACCTCAAAAGTCTTGACCTGAATTGATAGGGCTTTTTACCAGCTTTTCATTTCTGCTATAAAAATGGGGGTGCCAATTTTAAAAACTAGCCAAGGAAAAATCATACAACTTTCGCCTGAAACATTTTCTTTGAAAATGCATATTGCCAATTTTAGTATATTATTGTCTTTATTGAACACGAAGCAAAATATTCAATATAATATTACTGTGTAGTATGCTCACTTTCTCTCCCTCAAGGAGAGAAAGTACCATTTTGCGTCCTATTTTAGACATGTAAAATAGGCGTTTTGCATCGTGAGTGGAAAAATATTAAATTACATACCAGGTGCGTATTAGTTATTTATGTACCTTGGGTAAGCCTCGCGTTATTACTGTTCGAGGCGGAAAATTTCGTGGATGGTTAGTACGTCCGCAGTCGCGAGCGCAGCGAGCGGTCAAGGATGTTACTACCGTCCACGAAATTTGAGCCGAGAAGTGTAGTGACGCGACGTTTACCCATAGTGCGTAAACAATTTTTCAGCCTTACAATTCGTACGTACGACTCTTTCGTTACTCACAAAATAATTTATTTTACATTTAAAAGTTATGTAATAAACACTTTTTTAAACAATATAAATAATTATATATTTTGTCAATAATTTTTAAACATTTGTATACTAACACTTATAAAACATTTTAACTTTTTAAATTTTGCATTTAATATCATAGAAAATTAAATATTTAGTAATTACTTATTATTAATTGTAACATTGCAGTTATTAAAGATATAGGACTCATTTTGCGTTATTTTTCTATATATATACTATATTATTTGTAATATATAATATTCTAATATATATGAATAATATATAATACTTTCTTATCTGAGCAATAACTAGATAACTATAATAAAAGTAACGAAAACTTTACGTTTAAACTAGTTGTGTTTACGTTTGAAAAGCCTTAGATATATATCCGATACATGTACTACGCGTTTCAAACACGTTGACTCTACCGATTCGTGCGGCACAGGTTATATTGCTCGCCGCATATATCCTACGGAGCGCTTTTCATACAGCCTCCTAGGACGTATAAACACTTTATACGTCCTAGGAAGATGTATAAAAGTCTGTCATACAAGCGAGGAGCCACTTGCATGTACGCAACGTATTTACAAGCGGAGCGCGCTCTGCATGTAAGAATCGTTGTACGAATTAGTAGGCTGAAAACTATTTTTCTGTCCGACGTTATCGGAAAACGGCAACTTCAATTCGCGCAGCGGCCGAGAAGTTACCCCTTTTCGGCCAGAGGGCAGAAATAGTACATTACGATACAAGTGCGCAAAATAGGTGATTCCCACACGAGTCGGATTTGCCGCTCCAGCGAAGCGAGCGAAGACGAGCACTAGTGCGCAAAATAGTACATTCCCGCACTAGTGCGCAAAATACACTTTTCCTGCAATAGTGCTCAAAATTATCAGAGACAAAGTGATTTCAACCCCGTACCACCTTTTCACCCTCGCTTTGCTCGGGCGCAAACATTGGTTCGGGGTGAAATAATTTTTTCTCTTATAATTGTGAGTACTGTTGCAGGAAAATTTCATTTTACCCTCTATTGCAGCAATGTACTATCTCGCTCACTCAAATGTCAGCACAAAATGAAATCTTTGTGCAATTCGTTAGGAAAAATAGTATACGATACACGTGCGTATAGGTGACTCCCATCACCTACTTTGCGCAGTTGTATTGTAATGTACTATTTCCTAAGTCCGTGCGCAAAATCGAATTTTGCGTACGCGGTTAAGTGTGCAATATAGTACTTATCCGTACTAGTGCGCAAAATAAAATATTGATGCAGTAGTGGTCAAAACTAAGAGAGATAAAGTGATTTCAACCCCGTAACATCTTTTCACCTTTACTTCGCTCTGGTACAAAGATTGGTACGAGGAGAAATCACTTTCTCTTATAATTGTGGGTACTATTGCAGGAAAATTTTATTTTGCGCAAATTGCAGCAACGCATTATCTCGCTCGCTCAAATGTCTGGACAAAATAAAATCTTTGCGCAGTTTGTTAGAAAAAATAGTGTTCGATATACGTGTCTAAAGTAGGTGATATTTACACGGGTGTTTTTGTCAACACTCGTGCCTATAAATACATAAAAATAAAAGGTAAAGCCTAAAAATACTCTTTGTTAACAACTAATTATTCGCATCAATTTTATTAACTAGCTTCATTGTTTATTTACGGTAACGTGACCCTAATACAACTAAATATTATACGAATGTATGTTAATGTGAAACTATATTTGTATAGTAATAATCAATTTATTATCGTCCACGCAGTTGATTCAAAGGAAAATCTTATAATATCGATTTTTGGTGAACAAACCAAGTAATTATTTAGTTGGCGGCGTTTCGATGGAAGTCTTCCATCCTCATCAAGCTATAACTTTATTAAATCAATCATTTATTTACAACATTCTACAATTTTCTATTTGATTACATATAGATTCCCAGTACAGTATCTCTAATGTGTCGTTCTATAATTAAAAACAAAAGCAGTAGCAAAACAAATATTCTCATGTTAAATTTGCATAAAGATTGAGGTTATGTTCATTATTATACTTTTCTTCTCTGAATCCTGCATATATAACATCATAATTTTTTCGTAATAAACATATAAATAAATAAATAATTTAATACATTACATGTAATATATTATATGTAATGTATTATAATAATTTAATACATTACATATAATAATTACATGTAATGTTTTAAATTATTTATTTATTTATATGTTTATTACGAAAAAATTATGATGTTATGTATATAGGATTCAGAGAATAAAGATATAGTAATGAACATAACCTCAATCTTTATGCAAATTTAACATGAGAATATTTGTTTTGCTACTGCTTTTGTTTTTAATTATAGAGCGATACGTTAAAGATACTGCGGAAATTATACCTAATGCTAAATACGTGCAATAATTGACCAAATAGTGAGTAAATCTATATGTATTCAAATAGAAAATTGTAGAATGTTGTAAATACATGATTGATTTAATAAAGGTATAGTCTGATGAGGATGGAAGACTTCCATCGAATCGCCGTCAATTAAATAATTACTTGGTTTGTTTACCAAAAATCGATATTATAACCTTTTGCTTTGTATATTTTTTTATGCTGTACATATTAAACCATTAAGGCGCTACGACTACTTTCTGCACGCCAATTTCATCATGAAATTGTATTTGAAAAACAAAATATTTTTCAGAATCAAGCATTTGTAGTGAAAAAAGTCAAAGTCTTTGCTATTTTTGCGCGTTAACAAAATAAAAAAGATAAGAATTTTTATGGTTTATTATTTATTAATTTGATATTTGCTATTATTGCGTTTTAAACATATTTTCCATCTTTACGAATTTCTCGCGTAAGATGGATCAAACTAGTTTATAAAACCGAAAATGAATGAAAAACGCAATCACTAACAAATTTAAGAGGATACCGCAGGGGTACGGAATCAACTAAAATAATTGATATAAATATTGATGGATGTATTTTTAAAAAAAGAGTAAATTGTATTCATTTATAAGGATTATTGTTCAAATGACGTTAAAAGTTTGAATTTTTATATTTTAAGGAAGAGAAAGTCTACTCTGGAACGACTGAAACTTTCGGTAAACAATGGCAAATTGGAGATGTTGTCGGTGTATTCTTGGATTTAATTGATCGAACTATTAGTAAGAAAATATTCTTAAATAGTAGCTTCAATTTTTTGCGCTAATAAATCTCTATTGCTTGTGTGCTTCTAATATGCTTTTTATATAATATGAATATTTATTTGATCTTTGCGAGTTAATGTGAAGAAAGCACGAACATAAAGTATTTTCTTTTGTGATAACATTTCAGAATGTAGATACACCATTTTAACCTACACGATTTTTTTATTGATTAAATATAGTAGATATTATAGTAGTTGGAATATACGTACCTATGCTTCAATTTGTTTAATGGGGAGATACATTTTAATTAAAACGTTTTCAATTATTTTCTCACTGCAGACGATCGTTGTAAGTACTAGTACGCTGAGTTGCAAAACGCATTACAATTTTTGTCTATTCGGTTTGGGTAGCAGCTGTTCTAAAATATGTGGTATACACTTTTTCTATCCTTTTATTTTGTTTTTCGGTAGCCATGCTCCAAAAAACAGGAGAGCTGCCGTTTAAAGGTCATATATGATAACACAGTTGAACAAGACCGGAATAGCCCGAAAATTCTCTTAGTGTATCCTTATTATAATTGTATAAAAACTTAAATAATATAATAGTGCTTTTTTTACTTTTCGTTAATTTATTGTTATAATACCACTGTTTATAATATAATATACAGATACTGGTTATTAAATTGCGTATCCCTATTGGTACACAACGTTATAATGTTGCGGTAACGTTGTTTTGTCAAAGTTCAAAAGTTGTTATGAAGGTTAGTGAAATCTTGGAGAAATGTTACAACATGGAAAATATCCTAGAACATTTTTGTAAGTTTCTGCAATGGATGAAAACTAGCGTTGTAACAATGTTTAAGAAACGTGGGAAAACAACGTACAAAGTTCTATTTATCTAAAGATTAAATAATTGTCCTACAAAAGATTCAAAATATGAATTTTTCCGCGCAACAATCAGAGAAGAATTGGGTTGAGAAACTAAATATCATGGATTGAAAAACTATATATATAGACATCTGGAAGGACGATCATCGTGGACGACTTGCAGCTACATTAGCTACAAGAGGATCTCTACTAACACACAACATTGTGGCAACGTTGTGACAACGTTATTTTAGCAACATTCCACCGTTTCTATGAAAGTTGCTGCAACGTTGGACAAATGTTGCTGTTACATGGGAGTTGTATGTTAATATTCTGTAAGTTGCCGCGATGGGTGGAAATCAATCAAGTCGCTGGAGCTTTAGGTTCCTTGTTTGATCCAGATCATTATACACCATGCACGCGTAGTTAAAGTGTGGCATTATTAGCGCTTCTGCAAGATATTTTCTAGTAGTTTGAGAGAATACTTTCCAATAAAAACGCAGTGAACGCATAATCCCATGGATCCTCTGAGAAATTGACAGAACCTGGTCGAACTAGTCTAGCGTGGGCGACAGCGAAATGCCCAGCGATTTAATCCAATTTTCATAATCGACACAATTTAAAAATTTAACAAACGAATCATTACCTGTATCTTATTTACCAAGCTAGTTTGAGTACCTGCCCAATTCATCTACAACCGCCTGTATGCGACCCACCATCTAGTAGTAAAACCATTTCAACATCGTATAAAATGCGTCGCATTAAATAAACTAGTACTGTGAGCGATGGATAATAAGTTAATAACTAGATAGTAGATTAGATGATTGCATGCATGTTACATGACTTGAATCAGTACTTGAACACAAGAAGGGACAACACGAATGCAGATTCTAGCCAGGCGACTCTATATGCTTAAAGTTATGAATTTTATTAATGGTATCTTATAAATGAATTTAGGTAGATTTATAGATGTCATTAAATACACTCCAATTAGAATTTAAAATATCACATGTACTAGGATGACAAATATTAGAAGTTCAAATAGAAATAACGATTTGTTTTTACAATTTTTGATATATTGTTTTGTTATATTATTTTTGATATATTGTTTACTTATATATATGGGAGATTCCATGTGAAGTGATCCAGTTAAAAAATAGAATTTTGTTTTAATGTATGGAATCAGTAAAAAACTACTTGAATAGAGTGTAGCTAAATTTTTAGACCTAAATTCCAATTAGTACCAGAGCTGTAGCCAATCAAAAAATCGAATTTTGAAAAAAAATGACTTTATGGACATTTTTATCACTTAATAATTCAAAAACTAACAATTTTTTCTTATATACATTAAATTTGAAAAAGATTATAAATTTCAAGAAGAATCTGTTGAAATATTACATTTATATTAGTTTAACACATTGAATATAGTTATAATTAATAAAAACCTTTATAGTAAAAAAAAGGGTTGTACGATCAAAAATATTTAATCCATCCAAAAATCTAATTCATCGATGATTAATTACCTTCAAAATGATGCAAAGTTTGAGTGCTGCAGAGCATTTCAGACAAAGTTATGGTGTTTTTAGGCAAATTTCTTAAAAAAAGAGAGCGAATGCATTTTATGAAAAAAACACAGTAACCGTATACTTGCATTCAAACAATATGGCACTAATATTCTTCAATAATATTAAAATATAATATTTAATGTTAGTTACTGATACTTTTCAATCTCTAAGCTGCTTACAAACACAAAATAGTAGGTATAAGCAGTTATACCTGTTATATGCGGGAGTACCGCAGGGTAGTGTGCTAGGACCTACGTTATTCTCACTATTCATTAATGATCTGCCCAAGGTTCTTCGCTGGTCCTCGCACATGATTTACGCTGACGATACCCAAATATATTACTCTTTCTTTCCCGCTGACCTCAACGAGGGTATCAGTAGAATCAGTGAAGATGCATCTGCAGTTGCTAAATGGGCCGAAAATAATAATCTGCTGTTAAACGTTTCGAAGACCAAAGTGATGCTTTTCGGATGTGAGGCTTTTATCTCTCGCTTCAATTTGACGGATATTCAGCAAGTTTCAATTAATGGTACTTCACTACCATATGAAAGTGAGATAAAGTGTCTTGGTGTATGGATATCACCTACACTCACCTGGACCAGACATGTTGGCCAAATTTCAGCACGTGTGCAGGCTTCCCTCAGAATTTTGCGTTTTCATCGGCATGCATTGTCTCGTCAGCTTAGACAATATCTTGTTCAGACTCTGGTATTGCCGCATCTTGATTATGCAGCTGTAGTATATAATGGAGTCGATAAGACCAGAGATCTACAACTACAACGTCTTCAGAATGCATATATTAGGTACATTTTTGGCAATATTCCGAGGCGATCACATGTCACCCCATTTAGACTTGAATTGGGTTGGCTATCGGCGCATAGAAGACGCCAATTTCTTACTGCAACGCTTGCTTTTAAGGTCATCTCTTGCTACAATCCTAAATATCTGCTTGGCGAAACTAGAATCATTCGTGAGGATGTGGTTGTTCGCAGCTCCAGTCGGCTTCCACAGCGGAGTCTAATTTATAGATCGCCTCGTACAGAGGCATGGAAAAAATCATTCTGTATCTAGCATCAGATATTATCAATATTCTCTCTAATCACTTTCTCTATGGATAATTTCTCCGATTTCAAGGATAAAATGTATAATGCGCTAATAACTAGTGATCGTTTGGACTGGGATCTAAGAGTCGTTAATGAGGGTCTGAGTCCGAGTATGTTTATGAACGAATGTGATAAGTGAATGAGTGTGAATGTACTTGCGAGAGCTACTATTTTACGAATGTATTGCTATTGTTACTGTTATATTTTATTTATTTACTTATTTTTTATATTTTATATTTGTATTCTAACGTGCTTTTACTGCATACTGGACTTCTAATCGCTATTTTATTCTACCTTTACTGTATTACAGAATTGTATTTTATTCTATTTTTATTTATTTTTTACCTACTGCTGAATAATGTATTTCTGAGAGGGTCAGATGGGGTCACACCCCAAGATCTTAATAAATTAATTAAAATCTAAATCTAAATCTCCTTCACACAGACTCTCATTCTTACTCATTCTCACTCTCGCACTCCTTCACTCTCCCTCATTCTTACTCGCTCTGTACCTCTCGTTCTCTGTCTCTATCTCTCATACTCTCTCTCATTCTCTCTCTCTCTCACTCTCTCCCTCTCTCTCATTCTCTCTCCCTCATTCTCTCTCTCGCTCGGTACCTCTCGTTCTCTGATTCTATCTCTCATACTCTCTCTCTCTCTCATTCTCTCTCTCTCTCTCTCTCTCTTTACGTTACAAAGGCAGTTGTCTCCTTGTGCGTGCTCGAATTTTGCTGACTAATGCTTTAATTATTCCTCACTCTGACTATGCTTGTCTCGTATTTTTATATCTTCCATCTTATCTTAATATTAAAGTTCAACGCATGTGTAATACCGTTGTTAGATTTATTTTTCATCTAAAACGTGAGGTAGCATTGCAGCCTTTCTATGATCAGCTAAACTGGCTTCCATTAAATGTTCGACGAAAATATTTCCTTGGTCTTTTATGTATAAATTGTTGGCCACCCAAACACCTCAATATTTATTCGATAAACTGGCTTTTGTTGGCATTGAATTGCGTAGATCCAAACGAGTAAATACTGTTTTTAACCTTTTTCAACCTCTCCCTCACGCTCCCTCACAAATCCTCATTCATATTCACTTTCTCCCTCTTACATTCCCTCATTCTTACTCACTCTTACTCTCGCACTCCCTCACTCTCCCTCATTCTTACTCGCTCTCACTCTCGCACTATATCACTCACTCCCTCTCACAGTCCCTCATTCTTACTCACTCTTACTCTCGCACTCCCTCACTCTCCCTCATTCTTACTCGCTCTCACTCTCGCACTATATCACTCTCTCCCTCTCACAGTCCCTCATTCGTACTCACTGTCACTCTCGCAATCCCTCACTCTCTCTCATTCTTACACGCTCTCCCTCTCTAAGCACTATATCACTCACTCCCTCATTCCCTCTGTCTCTCTGCCTCTCCCTCCCTCTCTCACTCTCTCTCTGTCTGACTCTCCCTTCCTCTCTCTCTCATTCTCTCTATCTCTCATTCTCTCTCTCTATCTCTCATTCTCTCTATCTCTCATTCTCTCTATCTCTCATTCTCTCTATCTCTCATTCTCTCTCTCTATCTTTCATTCTCTCTGCCTCTCATTCTCTCTCACTCTCTACCTCTCATACTCTCTCTCTCTCTCTACTTCTCATTCTCTCTCTCTACCTCACATTCTCTCTCTCTCTCTCAGTAACTCTCAATTTTTCTCTCACTCTCTCTCTCTATTTCTGTCTCTCTCTCTCTATAACTCTCAAACATTCTTTCACTCTCTCTCTCTCTATTTCTGTCTCTCTCTATTTCTCTCTCTCTCTTTCTCTCTATTTCTGTCTCTCTCTATTTCTCTCTCTCTCTTTCTCTCTATTTCTGTCTCTCTCTATTTCTCTCTCTCTCTTTCTCTCACTCTCTCTCTTTCTCTCATTCTGTCTCTCTCTATGTCTCTCTCTCTCTTTCTCTCTCTCACTTTCTTTCTCTATCTCTCTTTCTTTCTTTCTCTATCTCCCTTTCTCTCTTTCTCTCTTTCTCTCTCTCACTCTCTCATTATCTCCCTTTCTCTATCTCTCTATCTCTATCTATCATTCACTCTATCTATCTCTCATTCTCTCCCTCTCTCTCTCTCTCTATCTCTCATTCTCTCTCTCTCTCTCTCTCTCTCTCTCTCTCCATCTCTCATTCTCTCTCTTTCTCTCTATGTCTCATCCTCTCTCTTTATCTATATCATTCTCTCCATCTCAATCTCTTACACATTCTCTATCTCTCTCCCTCACTCTCTCTCTCTCTCTCTAACTCTCCCTCTCTCTCCCTCACTCTCCCTCTCTCTCCCTCACACTTCCTCATTCTTCCTTACTCTCTCCCTCTCACACTCCCTCATTATTACTCACTCTTACTCTCGCACTCCCTCTCTATCTCGCACTCTATCACTCACTCTCTCTCTCTCTCTCGCACTTTATCACTCACTCTCTCTCTCTCTATCGCACTCTATCACTCACTCTCTCTATCTCTCATTGTCGATCTCGCTCTCTGTCCCCATTCACTCTTTCTTCTCTCTTTCGTTCTCTCTATCTTTCAATCTCTACCTTCATTTCATTCTCTCTCTCTTATTCTCTCTCTCTTTCTCTCTCTCCCTCTCTCTATCTCTCATTCTCTCTCTCTCTATCTGTTTTCCTATCTCTACCTCTCACTGTCTCTCTCGCTCTGACTCATTCTCTCTGACGCCAAGATGATGTTTGTCGGACGGACGGACGGACGGAGAATAAGAGAATAAGACAGAGCGAGAGAGACAGTGAGAGGAAGAGAGAGAGAGAGAGAGAGAGAGAGAGAATGAGAGATAGCGTGAGGGAGAGAGAAAATAAGAGAGAGTGAATGAAAGATAGAGAGAAAGAGAGAGAGAATAAGAAAGAGTGAATGGGAGATAGAGAGCGAGAGCGAGAATGAGAGAGAGAGTGATAGAGTGCGAGAGTGGGAGCGAGTAAGATAAAGAGAGAGATTGAGAGATAAAGAGATAGAAAGAGAGAGAATGAGAGATAAAGAGATAGAGTGAGAGAGATTGAGGTAGATAAAGAGAGAGAATGAGAGATAGAGAGATAGTGTGAGAGAGAGAATGAGGTAGATAAAGAGAGAGAATGAGAGATAGAGAGATAGTGTGAGAGAGAGAATGAGGTAGATAAAGAGAGAGAATGAGAGATAAAGAGAGTGAGAGAGAAAGAATAAGATAGAGAGCAAGAGAGATAGAGAGAGAGAATGATAGATGGAAGGAGAGATAGAGAGAGAGAATGATAGATGGAAGGAGAGATAGAGAGAGAATGAAAGATAGAGAGAAAGAGAAAGAGGATTAGAGAGAGAGAATGAAAGATAGAGAGAAAGAGAGAGAGAATAAGAGAGAGAGAGCATGAAAGATAGAGAGAAAGAGATAGAGAATAAGAAAGAGTGAATGAAAGATAGGGAGAAAGAGAAAGAGAATAAGAGAGAGAGAATGAAAGATAGAGAGAAAGAGAAAGAGAATAAGAGAGAGAGAGAATGAAAGATAGAGAGAAAGAGAGAGAGAGTAAGAGAGAGAATGATAGATGGAAGGAGATAGAGAGGAATGAAGATAGGAGAAAGAGACAGAGACTAAGAGAGAGAGAATGAAAGATAGAGAGAAAGAGAAAGGAGAATAACGAGAGAGAGAGAATGAAACGATAGAGAGAAAGAGAGAGAGAGTAAGGAGAGTAATGATAGATGGAGAGAGAGAGAGAGAGAGATATTTCTCTCTTCTATCTCTCACTTCTCTCTCTCTCTCTATCCTGTCTGCCTATCTCGTCCTCTCACTGTCTCTCCTCACGCCCAAGATAAGGTTTGTCGGACGGACGGACGGACGGACATTATAATTTATCGGTTTTTTTTCATATCACTTAGTAATTATAATAATAATTTTTTTGTCAGAAATATGATGCATTAACTTATGTTACACATATTTATCATAAAATATATATGTATTAAGTATTTTTCGCAAGAATAGGGGAGTTTTTACAAAATCGCTCAAAAAGATAACTTTAATATAATGTAAAATTTAAGCTTGATCAATTTTCATGTTTTAATTTTTATTTAGTTCCCAATGTTATCTAAAGCATTCATTAGAATTTGAAAATACTTGGAAAGAAAACGTGCTAGTCTTCGCGGAGAGCAAACATGCTAGTTTTCGCGGAGAAAAGGTCATACATGCTAGTTTTCGCGGAGCAAACCATAGACGTGTTAGTCTTCGCGGTAAAAACCCTAAACGTGCTGTTCTTCCATAAAGAAACTGATAACATACTACTTTTCGCGGAAGACGTAAAATGCGTGCTAGTCTTCGTAAGAGGCGACGATATAGCGTATGTATCGATAGCTTAGCAATGTCAGAGATATCTGTGTCAGTTAGAAAAGTTTCCGTAAGTGCGATCACATTATAAGCTTGTGGAAGAATTAAGGTTCATAATGGCGTAAAATATGTCTTAAGTCTATTTATATTAATATGAATGATGAAAAATGAGTGCGAGCATGAAGTAGACGCCTGACGAGCATCCCCTCATTATGAAGAAAACCCGGGATTAGGTGACAGCAAATATAAGATTTGCTTAAAAACTTATCTATTCGCTGGAAATAGTTCTCAGTGCGGCACTTGCATAAATCAATATATACTTAAGAGCGCCAATTTTTCGGTGAACCAAATCACTTACTTTACATATAGTACAACATAAACTGCGAAATCATTTGAAATTTCGAGAAAATTCACTACCAGCGCAAATCCGTACAAATATGTTCTTTATGTTACTACAACGATCATTTCCATATTTCATTTATAAATTCCGCTGCAATATGTCTAACCAACAATTTATTAATAGTACAGACATTTGCAATACTAACTCTGAGCCAAGCCAGTTTTCTAATAATCTAGATGCTCCAAGCACTGACTCTATAAGTGCACCTACACTTGAAACAAATATTAACACCAAAATTATAATAGATGAAATATACCATCCCGACTCACCGAATGAAAATCAGCAATGGCGTAAGTCTTGAATCGAAGAACTGACACAAATTATTAATGACGATGATAAAGTCTGTAACGGATAATTATTATTCTTTTATAGAATGAACTTAAAATTATGGTTTTTCAGCATATCTTTCACAATGCTTTATACACAGATTACAATCAAGATTTCTTTCTATCTAAAAGTTTTCTATATAAAAACTCTGATATAGCATTAATCGTAATAAAAAGACATGAGATAACGAGCCTTAGATTTTGACGACAGCCACAACAAAAATATATTTTATTTTGTAAATAATATACACATAAAAAGTAAAAATTTGCAAGACCCTTACAAATTTACCGCAGCTAAATTAGCATCATTCCAATTCTCTGATAAGAAATACTTAATTGAAGAAAAAATTATAAGCGATACCGCCAATGAACTCGAGAATGGTTTGTTATAATTGTTGATTGATGAAATTAGCGTGCAATATGGCTTGATTCAAGGTTTTGTACTAATCATATTTTCACATGTAGCGTTTAATTTTGGGTTTGACACCTCGACAGAATGTATATAAGGCTAACTTTTCCCTTTCTTGGGTCAATAAAATCACTTCCACAAATTCTAATTGGACTAATACTCCACCTTTAATGTATTAGTCTAATAGATATCGCATACGCTCGCTGGATTCGTTTAGATTTTCATTCATTTTAAAGAAAACTTAAGATCAATTAGTAGCGAGAAAAGTCTGCATCTTTGAGAAGGAAGCATAGTACTCGGTTAAAATGATAATAAAAGAAAAGAAAATGAAAGGTATTAATTGTGCTGTTGTCGTAAAGACGGTATGTATGGCTCTCTTAAGTTTCTTAGTTCGATATTTTCCTTCACTTCTTCCTTGGAACTGAGTTTTTTTGGAACGGGCGTGCATAAACAGCCGATAAAACCTTTTGTTATTACCTTTCTTATGTATGGATTGAAATTTGCTGCAACATTAACAAAAAATTATTATACTTTCTCTAAAACGTAAATTAATAATTTAAAGCACTGACTATAAACGCTAACTAGTAAAAAGTAATTCAATTTCTAGTTATCCTACACACATAAAAACATTTAGATACAAATATATTTCTAAATGTTAGTTTAACATATATTGAAAAATAAGTTTACATAAAATATACTATAGAAAACTTATAAAGAAAAAGTATTTAATGAATAATAAATAACAAAATCTTATTTTATAAAAATCAAAATATATAAATTAGGGGAGGTACTATTAATATTTTATTAATTAAATGTTAAAATAAACATTATACTTGCTTCTTAGTTGTCTTCGTTAACTTTTCCAGTTAATAAATATTTAAAGTGATCTTTTTTAATCATGTAATTACGCAAAGCTATAGTTGAGTATAGCGAAAGTCGCAAATTTTATGCTGTAATGTCAATCAAAAATTCATTCGCAGTTATGTTTTTATTAACTTTTGCTTTTTCCCAGTCATCTAACCAGTTTAAAGAAGATTTTAGTATCTATTAAAGGTAATAAAATAATGACATTTAAAAATTATTAAGTGCATAAAGTAACTTAGTCATTATTAAAAAATTATGAATAATTATAATACTTATATTTTTCGCTGTCCGGTGTTAGTTCTTCATTACACGCTTTTCGATTCAAAGCATCTAACATATTGTTTATTTGTAGACAAAACTCAATTGTCTTTTCGCAGCCAATGAACTCGGATACATTTTCATTTTTATAAAACTCCAAACATTTTGCTACTGATTTACTAAAAATCTAAAAAGATTATGTAAATGTAAGTTGAATTGTTATAAGTGATACAATATGTAAGTTAATATTTTAAGCAAATGTAGATACGTATAGAAGCATATAATATTTATTCTTTATTTAATTTAAATTTATCAATGTAAACAAGAACTGCAATTTTTAATATTAGCAATTCAATAAATTGAAAGTATTTAAATAACATATACGACTAAAAAAGCCTAGATTTGTAATTTTGTATTCTTTTGTAAAGTGGTGTGTAAATATGAATTAAAAATGCAGCAGAATTTAGTTAACAGTATATTTTATACTGCATAAACTAGTAAATTGTAAGTATCGTAAATTTAAAATTATCGGGAATAAATTGTAGTTTCATCAATTAAACAATATAGTACCTGAGTAGTTATGGTGGTACTATGGACAGACACAACAAACCCCCACAACCTACCCACTAACCTCGAGTAACCCCGTCTATGACAGCTACTCGAGGTCAAGGTCAGGTTTGTTGTGTCTGTACATAGTACCACCACTCTTAAAAATCAAGGTTATTAGAGAGAGAGAGAGAGAGAGAGGGAGGGAGAGAGAGATTTGATTTGATTTGATTTGATTTATTTATTGGGTATTGAGGGGTAAGACCCCGTATACACTTTAGAAAATGACTGCGCACATTAATAATAATAATAATAAAACCATAAAACAATAAAAATAAAAATAAGAATATAAATAAAAATATATACAAAAATAAAATATAACAATAAAATAAATAACGGTAGTAAAAAATAACAATAAAAAACATAACAAAAATAAAAATACACAGCGCCAAAAAAAGAAAAACAAAGTAACCAATTTATAAAAACCCAATGATACAATATACGCAATAAATTAAAACACAACGACAGATATAAAATAGATATACAATGACAATTCATAAATTGATACATATAACGCAAAAAACAATAAATTAACAATAAATAACAATAAATAATAATTAAACCTCCGGCAGGGAAGGGCAGCTTAACCCCTGACACCTAACCCTCCCCTCCCAAGCCTGTCGGTCGAGCTCAGAAAGGTATGATGATAAGGATGTTTTAAATGAACTGAAGAGGAGAGGGTCGAAATTGGTGAACGGAAGATGATTGATGAGGCGAGAGGCAGTGATGATAAAGGAGTTGTTTAGGGTTTCCGTTCTAGGGGGAGGATAAAAAAGGGACGAGGGTGGGAGACGCGAGGAAGAGCGGGAAGGAAAGGAAGCGTCTCGAATGGTGAAATGGCGAGCTATGTAAGAGGGGGAATTATGAGAGATGATGTTATAAGCGGAAGTGGCAATGAAGTAGGATCGCCTAAGCTCGACCGACAGCCACCCCAGCTTAAGACGGTAGGACGTAACATGCTCCCGCCACGGAATCCCTCCCCAAACAAAACGGACACACACATTTAATAGCCTTTGCAGCTTTAAATTCCTGGTAGCATTCAGGTCATGAAAAACCGCACATGCGTAATCAAAATGCGGGAAGATTAAAGCCTCGACCAGCCTCTTCCTGTTTCGACGTGAGAGCGCTCGCTTAAAAAATCTTAAGGAGTGAAGAACTCCGTGAACTCTTTGTGACACTGACGCGACCTGGCGAGACCAATCCAGGGTAGGCGAAATCCAAACGCCTAGAGACTTAACTTCCGTCTCATATTCAAGAAAACTATTCCCTATTGTAACCCTCGGGGCAGAGTCCAAGTCAATGCGCGAAATATAAGCCTGACTACCCAAAACCATCACCTTCGTTTTCCCCACATTTAAATTCAGTCCATTCGACCTCGCCCAGTCGTTAACCGCATTTGCATCCTCCGAAATTCTCTGTACACCCTGAGCGAGTTCGGTTGGGTAAAACGAGTGATAGATCTGGGTGTCATCTGCGAAGATCATGTAGTCTGAATGACTTAAAACACGTGGAAGATCATTTATAAAAATAGAGAATAACAATGGACCCAGAACACTGCCCTGAGGAACCCCCCTAGACGTGTCGAGCCAGGCCGAGCTGCTCCCCAGCTCATCTACTACCGCTTGGGAGCGACCTACCAGATAGTGGTAAAACCAGGTAATAACCGTAACTGAGCAACCCAGGGAGCGTAATTTGTGAATCAGCAAATCATGTGGTACCGAATCAAAGGCTTTTGAAAAGTCGAACAAAACAAGAATGGTGATCTTACGCTTGTCTATGGCTCTCCTAATATCATCCAGGACCCCGATTAAAGCCGCCTGAGTACTATGCCCCCGGCGGAAGCCTGCTTGCCTCTCAATAATTAGATTATTGCAGTTAAGGTACTCTGTAAATTGTTCGTGAACTATCTTTTCAAGAATTTTAGAGACTTCACAGAGCTTTGCGATGGGCCTAGTGTCAGACGGCGAGATTACCTTGTTCGACTTTGCTAACGGGAAAAGAAGAGACCTAGACCAAGGCTTAGGGAAGGTTCCGGTAGAGAGTGATAAATTAAATAACTCGGCCAAACAAGGCGCCAATTGGGTAGCTAAAAGTTTCAGCATCGGAACCGAAATACCATCATGTCCTGTAGCCTTGGAGTGATAGGGACGAAGTTGAATGAAATTGACGGATAGGACAAGAGCAGGATGTCTGGTGACGAGATGAGGGACTGAAGTTGATCAAATGAGAAAGGAAGGGGTGAATAAGAAACAGATGCATAATGGATATTGAGCTGATCAAGTGAAAAAATGTTGAGAGGTGATTGAGATGATTTAGACGTGAGACCCATGTTCCTGAGCTCTTTCCACAAGCCAGACGAGTTAGAAGCAGATTCTATCTTATTATTAAAATGCAGAAATTTACTGGAATCTATGTTATTTCTAACAAGATTACGCAGTTCCTTGTAGCATTGATAGTCCGAGCTCAGGGCAGTGGTCAAGAATCTCTTAAACGCCATATTGCGAGACTTAATTCTTTGTTTAATGAGTGGCGTAATCCAGGATTTGTTGACGTTTTTAATGGTGATGAGCTTAGCGGGAGCGAGAGAATCAAAAGTATGAAGGATGGCTGTGACGAGGTTTGAAAGTAGAATGCTGATGGGAGTAAAGGATGTAGATGATGATATTTGCGTATCCTGCAAAGAAAAATAATAAGGAGGGGAACGGCCAGACGACGTCAATGAAGGATGAGAAGCTGATGACGTGGACAATACAGTAGAAGTACTAGGAATAGATGAAAGATGACAAAATGTATTGGTGAAAAGGGCAGCAGACTCCTCTTCACAGCCGGCAATGGTTTGGTAAACTCCAAATTAAGAACAATAAAGTCGTGTCCTGCTGCAAAGGGAACTGACGACTTAGAATAAGAGTAAGCTGGCGCAGGATTACGTGTAATAAATAGATCCAACCATGTATGAGATGAGTGCGTATGATGAGTAGGGTCAGATCTAATGAGGAAAAGGTTTAATGAATTTAAGTAAGAATCCAACATGGCGGACGCCCCATCTTTAATACACATGTTAATATTAAAATCGCCGGTAATGACTACCTGGTCGCAAGTATGTAAAAAATTTGTCAAAATATCAAAAAATTTAGACGGGTAGGCCGCTGAGGGTCTCCTGTGCACCACACAGAACAACAGCGAGCCGGTATTGTTACTAACGCGGAAAATCATAAACTCTGGAGTGTTGGAAAAGACGGGGTCGGAGTGGGCCAAAAGCCTAACATCAAGATTATTCCTGAAATAAGCCGCCACCCCTCCCCCCTCCTTACCAGCCCGATCAAGTCTGTGCAAGGTGTAGTCAGGAAGGCCCAACATGTTGGAGGAATCATGTTCCGTGAGAAAGGTTTCAGATAAGGCAATGATATCATGATTTGATGGAAGGACTAATGATTCAATGGATGCAAAATAAGTTTTCAAACGATTTATATTAACATGAAAAATGGAGAAGGAATTGTGGGATTGTAGTGACGTCTGGCCGGACAACCTTCATTTCGGAGGAGAAAAATTATTAACCGTAAGTTCACTTAAATCTGCTTCTGAATAAATTGGGATAAGCTGCTCTCCCTTAACTCTGCGCATAAAAACCGTGTAGTCCTTTACAATAGGTCTCGCAAAGCCTAGGACCACGGAACGACGCAATGCCTTACTAAATAGAGTGTGCAGCTCCTTGGGCCCCCGAACCAAAGAGCGAATCGGTAGTTAAGCCTTTGAGAAGGCGCGCCCTTTCGAGGACTAAGTCCCTGGTTGATGGGGAGGAAACCCGGAAAACAATACTCTTAGAACTGAGAGTACGAGCTGTCGACGTCGTTGGTCCCGGATCTTGACTTCCTGGCCTGTTCCGGACAAGCCAGGGACGAATATCAACTACTTGCGAGCATACGCGAGGGAGGTTAATAGCATTAAGGACCTTGTCCATTACCTCTCCGTCCGAAGAAGCCGAATCTACAGGGACACCAACCAATAAAAGTTCGCAGGTGTCCGACGAGGATGAAATTGCCGGTGTCGCTGAAATCGATTTGCTGCTACGCACGTCCCCAATCAAGCCCCGGATCGACTCATTCGCCGCTTCCAACGCTCCCAGACGGTCCGAGACGCGGGAGAATTTCTCTTCGGTCGCCGCCTCTAATTGAAAAACCCGGGAGTTGAGGTCTCAGATCTCGCTGGTCAATCCCTGCACCGAAGACTCGATGCGTGAGACCGTGCGCTCAAAATTCGCTTCTAACCGGCTCGCGAAGTCCGAGAAAAGAGCGGCCATGTCGACGGCACCAGTCGGTTGCGTGGGTCGGCCGGAGCAGCTGTCAGTGGGCGCGGCGCCGCGAGGTTGCTTAGCAACCTGCGCACACGGCGGCGAAGTGGGCGAGGCTAAGCGTTTGGCCGTCCCCGTGGTGGGGGTCGTAGTCGTGTGCGCGGCGCTTGGCGCGAGCTCAGCATCGGGAGAAACCGTCCCGGGAAGTGCTGCCCCCTCATGCGACACGGATAAAGCAGGTTTCTTCGCGAGTCGGCAACAGCGCGGTTCGCTCGAGTCGGGTAGACTTAAAAAAATATATGTGGATGAAATTCCCATATCCCGGACATACCTCCGCGTGATCTTTTTTAATAATCCTTCTACCGCAGATGAAACAGGTGGTGCGCGTAGCTGGCTGCATCCTTCCAAGACAGAGTTCTAAAGAGCCTTGAGAGTTGAGGGAGAGGTAATCGCGACCGACCCCTTAATACAGGTGAGAGCCAGTAGAGGCGCTGATCTCCTGCGCGAAATCGCCGCCGCTGAACCGCCAATTTGTGCGAAAAAGGCAACCTAACCTCTTCCAGTGGCCAACTTTTTGGAGGAGAAAATAAGGATTCCCGGGCGATAAAAAGTACCTGGTATTATATCAGATTAAATCCGCCACTCCAGGGAACCCCTCCTCCTGGCTGAAAACTTGTAGAAGTATGTGTGAATACGAGTAACACGAAACGAGTATGAGCTGATTTTGAGAACGTCCGTATACCCACCAGAGAGAGAGAGAGAGAGAGAGAGAGAGGGAGGGAGGGAGGGGAGGGAGGGAGGGAGGGAGGGAGAGAGAGAGAGAGAGGAGAGAGAGAGAGAGGAGAGAGAGAGAGAGAGAGAGAGAGAGAGAGAGAGAGAGAGAGAGAGAGAGAGAGAGAGAGAGAGAGAGAGAGAGAGAGAGAGAGAGAGAGAGAGAGTGAGAGAGAGAGAGAGAGAGAGTGAGAGTGAGAGAGAGAGAGAGAGGGAGAGAGTAATTAAAATATTTTTACTTACCAATACACTTCGTCTTGTTCTTTCTTCTTCTCCTCGTGAACGTCGTTAACCACAAGTGATCGCAGGCGCGGCGGATCAGAAACTAACTACCGTAGGAAGCTTTTGCGCTTCAATCACCCATCTTCTTCATCTCCCACCACCCATACTTTAAAATTTGCTGACGACTAGATATTGCAAAATTCGTTTTGCATGTTTTATATATATACACATACACACACTTATTTATATATATATACACACGCGCACAAATAAATATTAAAGTAATAAATCTTCGTTTTGGCAATGCACCGGTTGCTCGTTGCAATCCGGGCACAGCCAAAACCCGCAGTCTTCGCACCAGGCCCACCGCCGAACTTTATGCGTGTAAAATACCCGCGCACACCCGTAACAAAAGTCGCGGTTGCGGCGAGGTGATTCCAATGCACTTTCATTTTCGCGCGCGAAAATATCCCGTCGCCGCACTAAATTTTTAATTTTCCGCCGCATTCTACCAAGTTTGGTATCGCGGCGGAGTCTCATGACGGCTAGTTTTAGCCGCCATGTTTGTTTTTTCGCCCTCAATATACGACGATATCGCGTTTCGCGATCGCCGTCTATTAGAGGGTCGAAATAGTCTTCCTCATCACTGTCACTATCACTGCTAGTGTCACTATCACTATCATTTAAAACACGATCACGATTCTGGACCACTTCGGGGGGCTGGGGTATATCATCCCCGATTTCCCCAACTGTCTCACCGCTCGACGACACCCCAGAGTCGTCGTCGTCGTCGGTGAGGTTTAATAATTGTTCGTGGTCCACCACCATTTCCCAGACTTCTAAATCCCCCTCAACGAGAGGCACCTCAATACCGTTCACAACCGCACCCGGTACATTCTCTCCGAAATCGTTCATTGTCAATCTGTCGCGCTTGATACTCAACTGATGAGATGTCCGGGGATTTTCAAGATCAGAAGTCACTTTTACCACCTCCATTTGATTAAAACTGCTGATTTTAAATTTTATAAAACTCTTGCTTCCCACACTGACTTTTGTCTAAGTCCACATAAATTTGATATTTTCTTAAAATGTAGCAGCAAGTTGACGCAGTTCTCGTCAAAAAGCAGCGTGAAAAAGGAGACTGGAAGTTTCTTTCCCAACGTTTCAAATTTTTATTTCAGAATGTACACCCTTCATGGTTATGATAAAATCCACAATATCGATTATAAAGGGTTAGATCCAGGTTGTATTTTAAAAAATTGTACGACGTTTCGTCTGCCAGATTTTGCAGACCTCTTCAAGTACATAAATGTCAAACAGTTAGCAATGATCTTCCATTACTCGTAGATGAGTAGAGTCAAGTCAAATTGTTGTTTCAAATTTTTGAATGTGTGGAAAAGTTGAGATGCAAGTGAGTTTACTAAATTATCAAATTATACATTTGATATTCTTGATGAAAAGGAAATTCAAGTATCAGCATCCGGTGGTTTAGACGAGGTAAGGAAGCTGATTATCTTACAAAAGTAGAGACAGTACAGGTCTCGGTATAAATATTGCACTATCAACGATAAATTATTTGGAAGAGTGTGGGATTGCTTTCGAGCGAGAGAAAAATTGCAAATTGAGCGTGAGAAAGATTCTGGTCCACGTCTAATTATCATAGAAGTAATTTCCAAGTGTTTTTTACAATAAAATGTATCAGATGTACAGAGACAAGGATTAGGAATTTAAAAGTTATAAATTTATAAAATAAATATATAGATTCCCAACGAAATTGGAGTACACCTCGTGCGACGGATTGAAAGAGCACGTGTTGAGTGTAAGGATAATGCATTATACACACATACAAGTGTAACTTAAATTACTTACATAGCTTTACCGATATTTAAGAAAGTATCAATCGAAATTACAAGTAAAGTATTCTAATTTGATTAAAAAGTCATATTATTAGTGTAATTATAGGTATTGAATCGATTAAAATCGACATCAAAGTGATTTTCTTAATAAAATGTATTGGGAGAATAGAGGTGAAAGAAGTATAACACTCTATTAAAAAGGCGGTGACACTTTGCACCTATAGCTGTCAAGAACCCCACTTCTCAACATTATACACGCCCACCGCTTTCTTTTATTCGTTAGATAAAAAGTGTTCACCGCCTAAATCTAAAATTTCACTAGGATTGTAATGGCGGTCTAAACGGTGACTCGGCCCCGTCTTTACAATCGTCCATTAATTCGCTCTGATGTATACATCAATATTTCATGTTTAAAAAAGAAATCTGTATTCTTTGTTACTTGAGAAAAGAGAAACTCTTTACCACCAGCTGAAGCCAAATTGATATTTGGTGATCGATACTTAATATTTTACAAATAATTATTTTATCGTTTTGTTATGTAAACTATTATACAAAACGTTCAAATGTAATAATAAATCGTTACACCACGATTTAATCGAATCGATATTTCGAAGATCGGTAATCAATAACTCTCTAAATATTAATCTGATCAATTCGCGGTATTACACTTTTGTAACGTTTGATTAGAGACAAACAAAAACCCCTTATACCGCGAATTGATCCAATCGATAATCGATATCTTTTCAAATAATTATAACTTTGCTTTAATTCGTATATCGTTGTATAAATTGTTCAAATTGTAAGATAAAATCTATATACGGTGATTGAGTAAAATCGATATATCAATAATCGATAATCGATAACTCTTTGAATATTAATTTGATTAATTCGCGGTATTACCCTTTTTTATAGATTTACCAGAGACGAACAAAAAACTCTTATACCGCGAATTGATCCGATTGGTATTTATCGTTTAGTCACGTTAATTAAAAATTAAAAGTATTAGGAGAGCAGAATAAGTGTAGAGCTAAATAGTTATAATAATTTCGCGAATATCATCTTTACCTCGATGCGATATTACATTTGTATAGTAATGGTAGAGACAAACGAAAAACGTCTATACCGCAAAATGATTGTATCGATACCTCGCGATCGATAATCGATATGTCTGCAAATAATTATTCTATCGCTTTCTCTCGTATGTCACCACATAAAGTGCTTCGAACACAGAAAAAAATGGTTATGTGGCGAATAGATTGAATCGATATTTCGAAGATCGATAAACGATAACTCTCTAAATATTAATCTGATCAATTCGCGGTATTACACTTTTGTAACGTATGATTAGAGGTAAGCAAAAAACCCTTATACCGCGAATTGATCCAATCGATATTTCGTGATCGATAATCGATATCTTTACAAATAATTATAACTTTGCTTTAATTCGTATGTCGCTGTATAAAGTGTTCAAATTGTAAGATAAAACCTATATACGGTGATTGAGTAAAACCGATATATCGATAATCGATAATCGATAACTCTTTGAATATTAATTTGATTAATTCGCGGTATTACCCTTTTTTAAAGATTTACCAGAGACGAACAAAGAACTCTTATACCGCGAATTGATCCGATTGGTATTTATCGTTTGATCACGTTAATTAAAAATTAAAAGTATTAGGAGAGCAGAAATATGTGGAGGTAAAGAGTTATATTTATTTCGTGAATATCATCTTTACCTCGGTGCGATATTACGTTTGTATAGTAATCGTAGAGACAAACAAAAACGTCTATATCGCGAAATGATTGAATCGATATCTCGTGATCGATAATCGATATGACTACAAATAATTATTCTATCGGTTTTTCTCGTATGCCACCACATTAAGTGCTTCGAACACAGGAAAAAATGGCTATGTCGCGAATTGATTGAATCGATATTTCGAAGAGCGATAATCGATAACTCTCTAAATATTAATCTGATCAATTCGCGGTAGTACACTTTTGTAACGTTTGATCAGAGACGAACAAAATATCCCCATACCGCGAATTGTTATAACCATTATTGAGAAAGTTATGGATTATCAATCGTCAACTTTCGGTCCAATCAATTCGTGTTAGATACTGTAGCGTCACTCGCATCAGAAGAATGACAGTACATTTTCAAATTCGTGCAAAAATGTCGAATTTATTCATTTTTTCCATCACTGCGCATACAACCCCACCACTATTTTACCCTTCTTTGCGGGCTGGCGGCACTATAAAAAGGTGACGTTTCCGTCGAGATTTATCAGTGTTTCGGGGTTCTGCTTCCTCTTTTTGCGTGTGACAAGGTGAAAATAGTGTGTCTATCTCGATATGGAGAAGTCGTTATTGTTGAGAATCGTTCACGTGATATTTAAGTGTAGCGATTCAACGTGAACCAGTAGTCAAGCTATTTTGCACTGACAAGTGGCAGAAAAATTTGAAATACTGCACAATCAACGAATTGTTCAGTAGATTAAAGTATATTCTTTCGTATTGTAGTACTCGTACAATAATATATTTATGCAATCGTGGAATTTTTGAAAATAAAAAAGAAATAATACGTATTGTTGGTGCATGTATTGCACGACGTGGTCAACACAATGTTGGTCAGCTGCAAGATCTTATGCTGCAGTATCGCACTATTCTCGGTACGTAATAAATTTTACAATAGCATAATTGACTTGTGCGATTTATAAAAAATTCTGAAATTTCAGCTTTTGATGCAATGATGACCGATGACGAGGGTGATGCTCTTCTATTGAGTGTAGACGCGACACCTGCTCGACCGTCAGTGCATTCGCTACCTATGGAGTCCGAGGATTCCAGCAGTACCGACACTGTCGATGAGTCGTCAGATACCGATGATTGTAAGTCTACATTTTGTATACGTTTAACAAAAAAGAAAAAAGACAGCGAAATAACTACCTATGAAGTCAACAGGTCAGATAATCAGTGTGGGGCAGGTATAAGCGGAGCCACTGCTCAATATATCGACATTCGCGAAGAATCAACGCGATTTTACCGACGATTTCAGCTACGAGGACACGAACTACTTGCAACTATAGTCCAACCACCAGCGGGGGCAGATGTATGCAGCTGGTTAGAGAGGGCTGTTTATGAACTTTATGGCCGTGTAAGCGAAAACGTACATCTCACGGATTATATAGGTGTGCCTGTCAATTCGGAATGGTTTCGTCAGGGTCCTGTCTGGATTTCGTTTAGATTGATGCGCGATTTTCGGCCCAATGACTTGTTTGATTTGCTTGCTAGTGTAGCGCAAAGTAACGACGGTTTCGAAATTGACGATACGTTGAAAATAAGTGTCAATGTTGTCTCTGTACCGGAAGGTCGTGGACGAGTTAAGCTTACAATAGAGCACGTATACAAGAGATCAATTTTAAATATTATAAATACTGACGATTTGTGTTTACCGCGCTCTTTGGTTACTGCGCACGTGCACGCTATACGCGGTAAAATCTGTTCCGGTATTTTACATAAAAAATGGTTAAAAATACGCAATAGTGCCGGTAAATATCAGAAAGAGCAAGTCGAGAAATTAGTTAGAGCTGCGCGAGTTATTGTACATGTAACGGGGTGTGGTATCGAAGAGCTGAAACTATTTCAAGAGTATTATGCACTGTTTGACGTGCAAATTGTTGTCTACGCATTTCGAGGCTTTGCTCGGGGTGATAAGCCGCTATACGACGGTACGCAGTACGTTTATAACGTCGGTAATATTGTACGGTATACTCTTCGTATAATGTATTATGAAAGTAGTGGGCATTATCAGCCAATTTTAAATGTAATCGGTGCGTCGGGTAGTTGAGATTACTGCATACCTTGTAATCAAAAATTAACATGTAGACAAAATCACAAGTGTCCGCATAAATGTCGAGGATGCTTGCAGGCTTTGCTTTGTAACGTTAATGAAATTAAAATATAATGTACTCGGTGTAGACGAGAATTTTTCGGTCCGTCTTGTTTATCGAAGCATTTAGAGGTAGATTCTTTTGGTAAAAATCTTTCGGTTTGTGAAAGTGTGAGAGTTTGCAAAATATGTTTTAAGACTGTCAGGACTAGCGATCGAGATCCACATGAATGTAATATGATATTTTGTAAGATTTGCGACAAAAAAGCGGATGCTAATCATATGTGTTTTATGCAAACTATAAAAGATAATCCAAACAGATCAAAAGCAAAATTGACACTTTATGTATTTTACGATTTTGAAACTCAGTAGTCGGAGAGTGTAGTGGGTGATGATACGGTAAAATTACACGTGCCAAATTTATGTGTTGCTCAACAAGTTTGTACGGTGTGTCTCGACAACGATGATATTACGAATTCTTGTAATGTATGCGGCATACGTGAATATGTATTTAACATTGATCCGGTAAAACAGCTACTCGACCTCGCACTCACACCAAGACAAAAATTTCAAGAAGTCATCTGTATTGCGCACAATGCGCAAGGTTTCGACGCACAATTTATTTTACGACATCTAGCGGAAAGAAAAGATATACGGGAAAAGCCTTCGATAATCCTGAACGGGGGGAAGATAGTGGTTATGCGAGTGCTACACGTAAAATTTCTGGATAGACTCAATTATTTACATATGCCGTTAAGCGCATTACCGAAGGCCTATGAACTTGGAAATATTGAGAAGGGTACGTTCCCCCACTTATTTAATACTCCAGAAAATCAAGGTTATGTGGGTGTGATGCCACCATTGTGGACGTACTCGCCAGAATCGATGAGTGCGAAACAGCGAAAAGACTTTCTCCAATGGTACAACGAGACGTGTGAGCAAAATTATATCTTTAATTTTCAAGATGAAATAATTAAGTATTGCAAGCAGGATGTTAAGATATTGAGATTAGCATGCCTCGCCTTTAGAAAGACATTTATGACATGTGGCGAAACGGATCCCTTTCTAGAATGTTGCACTATTGGATCATCATGCATGAGGGTGTATAGAAAAATGTATTTAGAACAAGACACGATCGGAATTATTCCGCAAGATGGCTACAGGTGTTCCAATAGACAATCGATGAAAGCGATGCAGTGGATGTGCTGGATGGAGCAAGAATTACAGTGTCAAATTCAGTTTGCGGGGCGAGCGCGAGAAAAGAGACTACCCGAGGGACCCCTAGTGGATGGCTATTGCGAATTAAGTGAGGTGGACAAAGTAGTTTTGCAATTTCACGGGTGCTATTGGCATGGCTGTCTACGATGTTTCACGCTAAACAGAGATATTCGTCTCGTGAATAGTGAAACCATGGACGAGAGATACGAGAGAACATTGAGAATTTCAGAGAAAATTAGCAGCTCCGGTTATCGGCTCATCGAAATGTGGGAATGTCAATTTGATCGTAAATGCAGTGAAAATCGTATGATGGCTGACTACATCAGCGAGCGGATGAAAAATTTCCATTCGCCGCCTGACCCGAGAGACGCGTTTTTTGGCGGCCGAACCGGTAATATCGTCAAATTGTACGACGTTCAAGAAGGCGAAAAAATTAAGTATGTGGATGTTTGTTCGTTGTATCCGTATATATGTAAGTATGGACGCTATCCTGTGGGTCATCCGACGCTGTACATTGGTGAAGATGAGTGTCGTGAATTGGTGGGTGTGAGTAACGATATAAGTGACGTTGATGGACTAATAATGTGCGAGGTCTTACCCCCGAGAAATTTATTTCACCCTGTTTTACCGGTCAAGATGCACAACAAGTTGATATTTGCCTTGTGTCGGTCTTGCGTGGAGTCGAAAAATCAAGCGAATTGTAATCACGATGACGTAAGGGAGCACGTCTTTACGGGTACTTGGGTGGCCGACGAGTTGAAGAAAGCTGTCGAGTTTGGTTACGTGATTCGAAAAGTGTTTGAAATATGGGCGTACAAAATGACGCAGTACGACAAGGGGACAAAGCAAGGTGGTCTATTCCACGGCTACATAGACAAGTTCTTTATCGAGAAGACTCATGCATCGGGTTATCCGGTGGAATGCGGAGACGACGAAGATGCCATGAAACATCTTGTGGAAGAATTTGAGCAACAGGAGGGGATCAGACTGGATAGGAATTGCATCAATCTCAATCCTGGTCTCAGATCGGTGGCGAAACTGTGCTTAAACTCGTTGTGGGGTAAGTTTGGGCAGCGAGAAAATATGGGTAAGACCGAGTTGGTGAACGAACCACGACGACTATACGAGCTTCTCATCAGTCCCGATGTCGAGGTTAGCTCTGTTTTACCGGTTAATGATGACATTATGTATGTGTGTTGGCGTAATATTGACGGGATTGTTGAATCGTCACCACAGTGCAATGTTGTGATTGCGGCTTATACCACGGCACTGGCACGATTAAAACTTTTCTCCGAATTGGTGGCCCTGGGCGAACGCGTTTTGTACTACGACACGGACTCTATCATATACGTGAGCAAAGACACGAGCGATGATTACGAGCCGGCGATTGGGCCGTTTTTGGGTAAAATCAAGCGAATTGTAATCACGATGACGTAAGGGAGCACGTCTTTACGGGTACTTGGGTGGCCGACGAGTTGAAGAAAGCTGTCGAGTTTGGTTACGTGATTCGAAAAGTGTTTGAAATATGGGCGTACAAAATGACGCAGTACGACAAGGGGACAAAGCAAGGTGGTCTATTCCACGGCTACATAGACAAGTTCTTTATCGAGAAGACTCATGCATCGGGTTATCCGGTGGAATGCGGAGACGACGAAGATGCCATGAAACATCTTGTGGAAGAATTTGAGCAACAGGAGGGGATCAGACTGGATAGGAATTGCATCAATCTCAATCCTGGTCTCAGATCGGTGGCGAAACTGTGCTTAAACTCGTTGTGGGGTAAGTTTGGGCAGCGAGAAAATATGGGTAAGACCGAGTTGGTGAACGAACCACGACGACTATACGAGCTTCTCATCAGTCCCGATGTCGAGGTTAGCTCTGTTTTACCGGTTAATGATGACATTATGTATGTGTGTTGGCGTAATATTGACGGGATTGTTGAATCGTCACCACGGTGCAATGTTGTGATTGCGGCTTATACCACGGCACTGGCACGATTAAAACTTTTCTCCGAATTGGTGGCCCTGGGCGAACGCGTTTTGTACTACGACACGGACTCTATCATATACGTGAGCAAAGACACGAGCGATGATTACGAGCCGGCGATTGGGCCGTTTTTGGGTAGTTTTACCGACGAATTGGCGTGTCACGGGGTGGGCACGTACATAACATCATTTGTATCCGGCGGTCCGAAATTTTACGCGTACAAGTACCGAACACCAGACGGAAGCGAATCTTGCGTGTGTAAAATAAAAGGTATAAAATTAAATTTTGCTGCAAGTCGAAAAATCGATTTCAATTCGGTGCGTAAGTTAGTTCGAGGAGAAATACCACCAATATTTGTTGGCTTTGACGCTATACGGCGCACTCCGTATCACGATGTTGTAACACGGCCTGAGTGTAAAAAATGCGAACCAGTGTACGAAAAGAGGCGATTTGTATCACTTAATAAAAGTTACCCATATGGGTATAAAATCAGTTGAATTAAAAATATTTTATTTATTTATTTATTATGATCGTATGACCTAATGAACCCTCTACATATAATGCTACAGAAACAACGTGGTAAAATGTGGTAAGTAATAGTGGTAGTAGTAGTAGTAGTAGTAGTAGTAGCAGCATTGGAAGAGATAACTAGCTCGCTCAATACCGCCGCCGCCGCCGCCGCTACGCAATAGCGAGTCTCGTGAGCGGTCGCGGGTCTAGCATCGCGGTCGCACAGCTGACAACGCGGTCGCGCAGCTAGCAGCACGATCGATCCGCATGCTCACGGTGCAAGCCGGCTTGAATCCACGCGCGCGCACGCGACGCGGGGTCCCCTCCGCCGCGCCGCCGCATTTGATTGAGCCTTTTTTTTATTGTTAGCATTACGGGGAAGGGGGGGAGTAAATACAGGCATTTAAATGTGTGGATGTGGTTGCGGATTTTGTCAGTTGCGATGATGGATGTTCGCTGGAAACATCCGTGGACGTCGATGGTTTGCGGTCCCACCTCGTGCGGTAAGACGATGTTTGTCAAGAGATTTCTCCACTACATTGACAGCATGAGTGACACACACTTTGACCGTATACTTTGGTATCATGGTGAGTGGCAACCCACCTACACAAACTTGGGGGAAAATATCGAGTTTCACGAGGGTCTACCGAGGAGGGAAGACTACGCGGCGGATGGACGACCCAAACTGCTGATTCTCGATGACTTGATGCGCGAATCGTCGTGTGCCGCCGTTTGTAACCTGTTCACCAGGGGTAGTCATCACAACAACATGAGCGTGATCTTCATCACGCAAAATCTCTTTCATCGTCGTCAGCGCGAAATTTCCCTAAATCGAATTACATTGTATTTTTTAATAATCCGCGTGACCGTGCGCAAATCCGACACTTGGCTCGGCAAATTTGCCCGGAAGACCCGAAGTTTTTGCAGGAGGCGTATCAGGACGCGGTGGTCGAACCATTTCACTACCTTCTCGTCGATTTGCGGCAAGATACGCCCGAAAATTGTCGATTTCGTGCCTGCCTGTTTCCCGATGACGAGTATCAATACGTGTATGTACCACGCAGGCATATAAAAACCGCCACCTCGAGCAATAGGCTTCCAGTTTTGCGTGTGTGATGGGTCGAGTGAGACGTCAGCCTTTCGGGCAAAGATATTTCGATGTTTTGAGGACGTTGTGTCATTTGAATGGTGTACAACGTGCCGCTTTACTACGGCTAGCAGATTCAAAACTAGTGAGGTATATGTGCGAGTGCGCACTCAATATTTTACGAGGTAATATACCCCTCACCAAGTCGTACAAACGAAAATTGCGTAAACACGCCACGTTATTGCGCGCTCTTGCGGTCTCTCGTAAATCTTTGACGTTGAGGAAAAAAATTTTAATTAAAGCTACCGCCATTGTACCGTTAATTGTGAAACCTGTTTTATCGGCATGGAGCATGCAAGAAAAATGATTTTAATTCCGGCAGAGTGTGTCGGAAGTGCGACGACGACGACGACGACGATGATGATGACGGACAAGAGGAAGAAGAAGACGAAGAAGTGTGTGGGGCAAAATATGTCGGAAGAGGCGATGCGAACGTTGGGTGGGAAGGAACCACACACGGTGCAAGCACCGGGCACGGTGGCAACGCGACTGGATGCCGAAATGAGTAGAATTCTCCATTCCTCGTCGAATTTGAGCGAGCGGGAAAAGTCAATGTTGTACGAACAGGCGCTGCAGCGATACCTGCGATGCACAAAACGAAATAATAATAATAATAATGATAATAAAGCGTTGAACGTAGAAAAAGTGGAACAAGACGAAGAAGAAGACGATGAAGAAGAGGGGGGAGATAGATAGATAGATAGATAGATCTTTATTAGGTTTCATTGGGGTAGAAACCCCGTAAACACAAATTACAATAAGCGCTTATACATACAAATATACAAAAATATACAAAATAATAAATCAAAATAGTAATAACAATAATAATAATAATAATAACAAAAATAATAACAATAATAAAAAATTGTAGATATAAAAAAATATTGATTTAAATACAGCGCTAAGATAAAATTTGAACATAAAAATACGTTGATAATAAGTTGATAAAAATAAAGATTTTTATTTATTTATTTATTAACTCCAGACCTTACAATATTTTACAATAAAAAATGTATCCTATAGAGGTGCACACTGCACCTGTACATAGGAGCCGGAGAACTTAACACTATATCCTAATACTAAATTAACCTAATACTATATTTAAATAAGAGTTTTGCAACTTAATCAATATAACTAGTATACTGTTTAGTGCATCACTCTTTTACATTTTTTTTTTAAACACATTAAATTTAAATGCTCATATTATTGTTTAATATTATTACTTGTTTAAACATTTTTTACTAATTCTTTATATGTTTGTCTTGATCCAGTTTTTTAATTTTGCTTTTCTTACTTTAATATTATCTATATTTTTAAGTTCGTTTGGTAAGGTATTGTAATGGCTTACTGCTCTTATATAGCTGTTCTTTGAACTGACATTGCTACATCGACGTGGCATTTGGATATTCCTATTTCTTGTTATACTTTTTGAGTTTTTATAAATTTCTTGCAATGTACTATAATGAAAACTAAGGGATTCAAAAATAAAAAGTTTGTCAATGTTCATTGGATTTTTATCGCTTATAAATTTATTTTTATTAATTATTTTAAGTAATCTATTTTGTTGATTTTGTATTATAGATTTGATATTTGTATATGCACCACCCCAAGCTATTATTCCGTAACAGATTATGCTATGGTAAAAAGCATAATACAGTGTTCTGAGAGTATCAGTGGACATGATTTTAGCTATTTTGTGAAAGATAAAAGTTAGATATTTCGTCTTTTTGTATATGTACTCTATGTGCTTATCCCATCTCATGTGACAGTCAAAAATAATTCCTAGATACTTTGTATTTTCCACTCTTTGTAATTTTGTTCCTTTTATGTTTATATGAAAATTTATTGGAATACAATCCTTATGGTTCACAAAAGTTAAATATACTGTTTTATCAATATTAAGTGAAAGTTTGTTAAGTGCTAGCCAATTTGCTATTTTATCAAGATTTGAGTTCATAATTGTTTCTACTTCTTTCCAACTATTGCTTGTTGATATTACTGCAGTATCATCAGCATAAGATAATATTGTATTATCTGGCATTGTTGTCAATAGATCATTCACATATATAATAAATAATAATGGTCCTAAAATTGTGCCCTGGGGTACTCCAGTTGTTATTTTCTCATATACACTATAGGCATCATTTATTTTTACCCTTTGTTCCCTATTACTTAGATAACTTTTTATCAACTTCTGCGCTTTACCCCTGATTCCGTACCTATATAATTTATCCAACAAAATAGTATGGTTAACAGTATCAAAAGCTTTGGCTAAATCAAGGAAAGTTACTGCTATTGGAGTGTTTGAATCTAGGTTATTGTATATTATGTTACTTATGTAGTTTAATGCATCCTTAGTACTTTTGTTTTTCGTAAAACCATATTGGTTTTTTGCTAGTATGTTACTGTCATTTAAAAACTTAATTAATCTAGTGAAAATAATTTTTTCGAAAATTTTTGCTAAGTTTGAAATAAGCGAAATAGGTCTATAATTCGTTATTTTATGTTTCTCGCTACTTTTGTGAATCGGAATTATTTCTGCTGTTTTTAGTGCACTTGGCCAAGTAGTTTTTTCTATACATAAATTTATGACATGTACTAATGGTAATATTAAAAATCGAGATAGGCATTTTATTGTTTTTGCATTAATATTATCTACTCCTCCATTTTTATTCTTTAAATTTAATATTATATTTTCGATTTCATATGCATATGTGGGTGTAATAAAAATGCTATTTGAATTGAATTGTGGCAATTTTAAATTTTCATTTGTTTCTGTTTGTATTTTATCGCTCAAAGTTTTACCTATATTAGTAAAAAATTTGTTCATATTATTAGCAATTCATGTAGGATCACTTATCTTTTCATTGTTTTCAATTATGTAATTAACCCTGACTTTTTTGTTACTTTTTTTCCCCAGTTTTTCATTTATAATTTGCCATAGATTTTTTGGATTGCTAGAATTTTTTTCTATCTGCTCTTTTTCATATAGTTCTTTGGCTTTGTTTATAATTTTATCTAGTAATTTAGTATAATTTCTATAGTACAACTTATTATCTAAGGTAGGATTTTCTTTCCAACATAAATATAAACTTTCTTTAGTTTTACAGGATATCATTATTGCACTTGTAATCCACCTATTTCTAGGATTTAAATTATTCTTATTTTTATTTATCTTTATACTGTGTTTAACTATATTTATACAATTTTGTATTTTTTCAATTAGAGAATTTGTTGCTATATTTGGATCCTGCATATTTAAAATTTCCGTCCAATTTTCATTGTTAGCTATTTTGATTAATTTAGTATAATCAATCATTTTAATAGTATTGTTTATCTTTGATTTTCTAATTTTTCCTATAGTCATAATCAAAGGATAGTGATCATTAAAAGGGACAGTTAAAGTAAATGTGTTGTAGTTAATTACTGAAGTTTTTATAAAGATGTTATGAATGCATGTTCCTGTATTGCAGTTTTCCAAAGATGGCCTTGTTATGCCCTGAAAACCCGGTACATATCCACTTTCAAGTAAGCTATTAAGTAATTCTTGCCCAATAGCTTCCATCTTTAACAGATCAATATTAAAATCTCCTATGATTAAATGATTTTTGGTTTTTTTATTTTCAAAAATTAACTTCTTTATATTTAGTATAAATTCTGTTTTAGGAATATCATGTGACCTATATACAGCAGAAATTAACATTTCTTTATTATTTTCTATAGAAATTTTGGAATTTATTATTTTTATTTTATTTATCTCAATTATTTCAGTGGTTTCTGTAATGTAGTCCTTCAAATACATAACGACACCATCTGATTTATTTACTCTACTATCGTTATAAAATATTTTATACCCATTTATTGTAAAAAACTCTTTGTGATCCAAATTCCATGATTCAGTACACACAATGACACTTGGTTTAACTTCTAATCCTTTTAAAAAGACTTGTAATTTATTATAATTAGCATTTAAACTTCTGATGTTAATATATAAAATATATTCTTTTCGAAATTTCAAGTTGCCATTCAATGCAGTTAAATCATGTAAATTTGTTTCCTTTTTTATAAAATTATTTTGTAAATCTTCTGTTAAATCTAAAACTTGTGACATTATTATTTATAATTTGGGGATAACGTGCTCGATGAACTGCTTCTGTGTCTTGTTGTTAATTTTGACGATGCTGCTAGAATAGATTGACTTCTTTCCATTGTGCGAGATAAAAAGTTATCTACTTTTCCGATATATTTTGGTACTATTGGCGCAATTTCATATTCTGTCATGTCAATATATTTTTTAATCTTTGATAAAAATAAAGATAAAAACTGCGTTCTATATATGATCATCGCTTATGCACGGACAGTTTAGACCTTCACGCAGCACCCTATCGTTCCAGGCTATACAGTCTAGCTTCAATAGATGATCGAATAATGATGACTTAAAATGATTCAAATGGGATAATTCAAATGGAATGACAGGGAGTGAATTTAGTAATTTAGAGGCAACGATAACAAAAGATTTATGAAGTGATTCTGTACGAGGTGGTAAATAGATCAATGATTTAGGAGGAAGACGAGATGAATGACGATAATGATTTTCTGAATTTATGGCTCTAATGAAATGATCAGACAGGTAACGTGGCGAATATCGAGCTAGAACTGTAAAAGCCAAAGTGCCAATAAAAAATAAGCGTCTCGATTCAACCGACAACCATCGTAATTTCAACCGATAGGGTAACCGGGAAACTGAACCGCTAAAATGGAGTCGTCTGACGAGAATAAGCAGCAAGAAAGAATAAGTGGCGACTATAGTGCACTCGACAATGTGATCAATAGAATGCCGTTTGAGCTACATCTACCGGGATATCAATTCTTGGGGCCCGGTACGCACGTTGAGGAACGTCTGATGCGTGGTGAGAGGGGTATCAATCCGCTTGATGCAGCCTGCCTCAACCACGATCTCGCATACTCGGATGAAAAGGTTGACCGTTGGCGTGCCGATCGACGGTTAGCCGAGCGCGCTTTTTCGAGAATGTTGTCTAAAAGTGCGGATGGCGAGGAGAAAACTGCAGCTATTATTACCGTATTTTGCATGGTCAGTAAGATTGTTGTCGACAAGATTTTCAGACGTCTCAAAAAGTGTATAAGACGTCGTAAGCGACGGTATAGAAGATCAGTAGTAGATAAGGGAGAAGCAGATGAGGAGAACGCTTGAAAATATGTATTACGGTTTACCGGGACCGACTGCCTACGCTGGTGGCGGTAAACTCTTGCACGAAACGCGTAAAAAATACCGTCCACAGGAGGTGGAAGAGTGGCTTGAAAGTCAAGATGCATATACTTTGCACAAATTGGTGCGGCATCGATTTCCACGTCGAAATTACGCAGTTTTCAGTCCCTACGAGGTGTGGGAGGCCGATTTGGCTGATTTCAGATCGTTAAGAACTTATAATGACGAGTACACGTACCTGCTCGTCGTTATAGATGTGCTGTCAAAGTACGCGTGGGTTGAGCCGCTCTTCGACAAGAGTACAAACGCGCTTGAACGGATTCTCAGTGCTAATCGGGATAAGCGTCCTCTGTACTTTCAAACAGACAGGGGTAAAGAGTTTGTCGGACGCGAGGTTAGTCGGTTGCTGAAAAAGAATGGTATTACATATAGGAACGTGCGCGATCCTGACGTCAAAGCAGCGGTAGCTGAGCGATTTATTAGAACATTGAAGGGACGTATTTGCGCTATTTTACCCACCTACATACTAGACGATACATTGATGTGTTGCAAGATGTGGTCAAGTCGTACAACGATTCGTGGCACAGTGGTATAAGAATGCCACCTTCCACGGTAAATTTGCATAATGCGGCAAAAGCTCGGGAAAATTTGGCGCGACGCTACACGCTAAAACGTGTACGACAGCCTAAATACCGTGTTGGTGACCTGGTACGGGTCAGTCGAGCAAAGACTGTCTTTAACAAAGCATACGAGGGTGGCTGGACACTGGAGTTGTTTAAAATTGTACGTGTGGATAGAGCGCGATTGCCAGCTGTGTATATTTTGGAGGATCTCGCGGGTGAGCGAATTGACGGGTTCTTTTACGAGCAGCAATTGAGCAGAGTACGAAAAGAGCTGACAAATTCGGTATTTGAAATTGATGAGGTACTTCAAAGTAGGGGTAAAGGCAATAAGAGACAATACTTTGTCAGTTGGAAGGGGTATCCCGAGAAATTTAATTCCTGGGTGTCTGGCAAAGATTTGAAGAATTTACAATGAAGGAGGAATTTTACATGACACTGCCGAGTAGTAGTAGCAGAAGTGTATTTCCGGAGAACACGGCTACACATTTTACGACACTGTTACCGCAAAATTTTTACTTGCACGGAGAGTGGTGTGTGGGTCTATATGAAATACATATACCACTCACTTTCCAGCATATATCATCGGAGGTGGAGGGGGAGGAGGATGTCATTCACGAGACGATATCGAAACGTCATCAAGTGCCGTTCAATGATGTACGATTTGAATCGGTGAAGGAGAGAGTGTTACGGATTAAGCCTGGAGTATATCACGATATTGCGAGTCTCTTGGAGGAAATAAACAGCCTTAATGGTGTGGAAGGCCATCTCACGTTTGAGGTTCAATGCGGCGGTTACATTCAAGTCACCTGTGCGTGTACAGAGGAGTGTGCAAATTACATTCACACATTCACTCTGTCTGGAAATACTGGGTCTGGAAAATGAAAAAGTAATCTCGTGTGTAGGCGAGGAGGAGCATCGTGTTATCGGTAATCGTCCTGCAAATCTGACTAATGGAGTGCCAAATGTTTTGATGGTATATAGCAGTATCTGCCAGCCATATGTCACGGGTGACACAAACTCACGACTTCTGCGAGTTGTACCGTTACATTTGCAAAATTATACGTACGGTGCGATCGAGATAAGAGGTTTCGCACCAGTCATGTATCTACCACTTCTCTCCTCGTCTTTCCAAACAATCGAGTTTGATATAAGAAATGAACAGGGTGAATCTGTACCATTTGACTACGGAACGTTGACCGTAATACTTCATTTCAAACGCACAGGCTAAAAAATGTCAGATTTTGACGAATTGTTTGGCGGTCAGGGGGAGGAGGAACTCAACACATTCACTAAAATGCAAAGTGGTGGTGGTGGTGGTTATCGTGCGCAGTTGGGTGGTGGTGTGGGTAGCTTTTTACATGGTTTAAGTCGTCGTGCCATGCCTATGATAAAACGTGGTGGTGTAGCTGTCCGTAAGGAGGCCATTCGTGCAGGTGGACGATTTGCTGGTGACGTTGCTATCGACAGACTACCAATCAAAAATGCTTTTCGTCACCGATAATCTCAAAAGAAAGTTTCAAAACGCATTGGACAAGATTGTTGATGGTCCACCGTCAGCTGATAAACAAGAAGAAGAGGGGGAAATAGAATATAAGAGGAAACGTAAAGTACAAATACCTCAATCGGTTGGAGTGTACACAGCCAGAAACAGTAGTAGTAGTAGTAGTAGTAGTAGTGAGAACCATAAAAAGAAGAAGAAGAAGACGAAGACGAAGACGACGACGAAGAAGAAAAAGAAGAAGGCAGAAATCCGTACAGCAAGAGATATATTTGAATCGTAAAAAAATGGCTTTTTTACATAGTCACTCGTGCGAGTCTACGAAGACGGAACTGTCCCTCTTTGATATTCCGTCGACACAGACGGCGATCGAGAGTTCGTATTGGGTGCAATACAAACCAATTTCGTCTTTGGCCGATCAGTCACCTATAGACTTTACAATTCCCGGTACTACCGAATACTTGGATTTATCGCACACAATGCTCAGCTTGCGTGTTAACATTACACCTGTGGGGAAACCGAGCGATGAAGCTACATGCGGACCTATAAATAATTTTATGCACTCTCTATTTAATCAAGTTGATGTATTGTTTAATCAGAAGCCCGTTTCACCGCCGAACAACGCCTACGCTTACAGATTGTACATTGAAACTCTACTCAATTACGGGCCTGCAGCAAAAAGGTCACATTTAACGAGTGTTTTGTGGTACGACGATACACCTGGCAGAATGGACGATTCGTCAGATGGTAACGAGGGTCTATTAAACCGACAAAGGTTATGATAGGCGGTAAAGTAGATTTGTTGGGTCATTTACACTGCGATGTCTTTAATCAGAGCAGGTTATTACTAGGTGGCGTCGAGGTTAGAGTGCGCCTTGTACGCTCACGCGACAGCTTCTGTCTTATGGATCCTAACGGTGAATTTACCGTCAACATCGCCGAGGCAACGCTATTTGTTCGTCGTTTAAAAATTAATCCAAGTGTTTCACTTGCCCACGAGAGGGCATTGACTAAAACAACAGCAAAATATCCACTTACCCGTGTGGAGGTTAAAGCTGTAACACTGCATAACGGTATACACGGAGAGACAATAGATAATATTATTTTGGGCCAGCTACCAAAGAGAATCATTATTGGTTTTGTCGAGAATAAGGCGTACAATGGCGACAAGAATCTCAATCCATGTGAGGTTTGAGGACCCACTTTCTACTGCCGTAAATTGTGTAATTTATGCAGAATATGAAAATTTGATGGAGATTGACTCGTCGAGACAGGTTATAATTGATTACAGTGGCTAATATGAAGAAATGATTTGGAAACAACATGATGATAATGATGATGATTATGATGAGAGAGAAGGACGGAGAAGGATTCCACGTATAAAGGACGCTGTTTTCTGGAGCAATAACGCAGTCGTCGTCTGTACGAGTTAGTTGTAACATTATGGATTTTGTGATTGATATTCAGTGCTTTAAAGATAACAAGAATTGCGTTTTACCGAAAGAGGTGGCAGTTTTTGCTTTAAAGCACGATTTTAGTGCACATTGGATCGTATCTCCTACGTGTAGGTTTAAACGTTTAAAAAAGGACATTTTGAAGCAAAATAATTGGCTGACGCTGTATCATCATGGTTTAGATTGGCATGATGGTGACGTGACGCAGAAACGTCTAGAAAAGAATTTGCAAGATATTTTTAGCAGAGCCCGCAAAATATACGTAAGAGGAAGGGAGAAGTTTGAGTTTATAAGGAAGCTGACTACGCGTGAAACTATTAACTTGGAACTCGATGACTCTTGTCCGCCGTTTAAGCATTTAAATTGGAGTGAAAAGTATTGTTTACAGCACGCTGTGAAACCCTCTTATTTGCAGTATAGCTGCGCATTGAACAATGCATTTCGACTAAAGTGTTGGTTAAGTAAACGAGACAACTTGGAGGGAGAGTGGTCGTTTGACCCGCCTCTCAATCTCTGCGATGAATACGTTCGAGATTCTGGAAATTCTGCGGAGACTAAAGATCCATACGACTGGGGTGTACCCCGCGGACGAGATACCCCAGATATGGTCAAGGCCAGCTGGTCTTGTTTTCAACACGCAACCACGGAGGAAGCGTGGTGAACATTGGGTGGCTGTGTACGTGACGAGAGACGGCACGGGGTTTTACTTTGACAGTTTTGGCGTGCCACCACGTATTCCTGCATACATAACTCGTATACACAAAAATTGCAGAAAATTTAAGTGGAATCGTACGCGCTTACAAAGCACATTTTCGAACGCTTGCGGCTACTATTGTATCATGTTTTTATACTACATGGTGAGCGGCTTAGGTTTCACGCGTTTCTTGGAAAACTTTTTGTCGAACTTTGTAAAAAATGACGAAATTGCAAAAAAATTTCTAGAACGATTACGTTTGTGGAAATACCAATGATGCTTACACTGATGATTTGTGAACGAGGTTTGATTCGTGCCCCACTATCCGAAAAGTAGAATAAATTGCGACGATTTTGCGAGAGGTTGGATCAGTCTCTTTTGAGCTCGCAAACGAACAGTTGTAAAGCAAGTGGAGAGAAAAAACATCATGGCTGCACGCAAGTACCGCTGTCATCAGGTATTACCGATGGTCTACGGGTTAAATAATTCATACAAAAAAATAATACTTGTCGGACTGGAGAATTCTTCGATCGAGAGTCAGGATTTTCGACCGACGATACGCATCAGCGGTCAGGATTTTTGCGGACTTGCATTTTCCCCGGAAACTTGGGAAGCCTTCAAAAGTCAATTTGAAAAAATTGATAAATATTTTGACGTTTATGAAAGTGACGATTTATTGGACCAGCAGATTAGCATCCCTGGGTACATTATTCGATTTACTATTAGCTATTCGGATCGAGCAATCGAGCTGATTAAGGATACGCAAAGGGAGGAGGAGGAGGAGAGCGAGGAGCCGATAAAAAAGCGATATCGACGTTCCACGGTATTTAAACAAATAACCTTTGAAAATATTAAAAAACTGTGTAAATGTATTGATAAGCGGATTGAATATTTAACAAAGGTGGCAAAATGTATGACTGTTGTGTTGGATGAAATTGTGTGTAAAGTCAAATCTACGTTACAAAATAAAGAAAATGCTCAATATACGTATTTCATGATGTGCGATGTTGAATATGCGGCGCGTGTGGTGGATAAGAGTATTATTATAAAGAATGTCATCGATAATTTACAGAAAAATGAATTAATTTTAAGTGAAGAAGATGTATCTATAGTGGTGTATGAATTGATTGCGCTACATTTGTATACGCTTGTAGTACTATTGAATAAATCGATTTATTCGGATTGTCAGTAGAATGTGTGTATCCTGTATAATTCTTGTAATATCGATCGAAGTACCTAGAATAAATAATTATTACTATAAATAATGATTTATAAATTACTTACCTTTCTCACTACCTCCACCCCACCCCACCCCACCTTCTATCCCATTATCCGGGACAAAATTTTATTTGAAATTATATTTAAAAATTGATATAATGGAAAATATTCAGAGTAATACACAGTCACAGAGTTTGGACAAATTTTTGTAAATTTTGCAATATTTATCAGAACTAGTACGTGCAATACACTAATTTTGCAATGGCTGCAGTATGTAATCGTCAGCAAATTTTAGGGTATAGGTGGTGGTGGGAGATAGGTGATTGAAGCGCAAAAGCTCCCTACGGTGGTCAGTTTATCATCCGCCGCGATTGCGATCAGTTGTGAGTTTTCTGGTTGACGACGTTCACGAGGAGAAGAAAGAAAAAGGGTAAATAAAAATATTTTAATTAAGCTCTCTCTCTCTCTCTCACTCTCTCTCACTCTCGGCGAGTATAGGGAAAAGTATAGGGTAGTAACCTTGATTTTTAAGAGAGGTGGTACTATGGATAGAAACAACAAACCTGACCTTGACTTCGAGTAGTCTGTCATAGATGGGGTTACTCGAGGTCAGTGGGTAGGTGGTGGTGGGGGTTTGTTGTGTCTGTCCATAGTACCTCAGGTAAATCAAAATATTTTAATTAATTAAGCTCTCTCTCTCTCTCTCTCTCTCTCTCTCTCTCTCTCTCTCTCTCTCTCTCTCTCTAATAACCTTGATTTTTAAGAGTGGTGGTACTATGTACAGACACAACAAACCTGACCTTGACCTCAAGTAGCTGTCATAGACGGGGTTACTCGAGGTCAGTGGGTAGGTGGTGGGGGTTTGTTGTGTCTGTCCATAGTACCACCATAACTACTTACCTGTGTAGCTAAACGAACACGCATTTTAGATGTAGCATCCAATTCAATGTGTCTTCTTGTAATTCTTGGACAAGCTCATATTCCGGTAGTTGATTGTCACTCAAATGAAGGCGTTGGAAATAGGTCCCATGAACGTAATTTTGTTCAGGGTGAATCTAATAAGAAACTTAAATACATTAAAAAATACTTAAAACTTTCCTTTAAATATCTGTACATACAAATGAAATACCAATTTTATCAATTATAATCAACACCTTGTTAGTAAGGAAATCATTTAAATATGTTGAAAAATTGGTTTTACTTACGCGTAAACGCTGATTATTGTATAAGCGATTTCTAATATATTTTACTACATGCGGTATATTAGAGAATACGAATATATTTCTGTCATCTTCTAATGGGTGTTGAAACCAATTTTGAATATGTGCTAATGTACTACTAATACGAAGTATACTGCACATTTTTTTATTAGTGCTTGCGCCATCCGAAATGATACCGTGAATTTCGCTCCACAATTTTCTAAACAGTGTATTCCTTTTATAAGAATTTTGGCTAGTTCTTCTCCGCTAACAGAATTGCGAGAAGCACATACTGCAAAAGGTTGTGTATAACTATCAGCAAGCGATTGAAACATTAAAACATAGCCATAATATGTAGCTTGATCATGAATGTCAGTATGCATGTCTATCCTCTCCAAAATCAACTAAACCTTTATACGTTAAATTTACGGCAGAAACTGATATCGATTTTCGTAGATTAATTTCATCTAAAATGATCAAGCCATGACGTTGCATTTCATTTTTTGACGCAAAATGTTTTTTCAATAATTTAGCAAAGTTTGGGTCAAAACCACATTTTGAATCAATTAAAGAAAAATAAGCTCTGATAGTTCGAGTACATGGTAAAGGTATAATATTCGTATTCCTTAAAAATTCATATGTAGATGGAGAGCGTATATTCATCAACATACAGAGCATTAACCATTCTTGTGAATATCTTCGACCTTTCGGAGTAAATTTAGAAGCATTTATTTTTTCTTTCATGGTTAATTTTTGAAAATCATTAATTTTACTGTCTCTACACATTTTTTCGAATGTTTCATTTCTTATACAAGCTATTCTGTCATGACTTTTTTGCAAAGACTCATTTAACAATCTTAATTTATGTTGAGCATTTACTTTAATACACGTCTGTCACGTTTCAATTTTTTTTTCATGCACATGAAAGTTTTTCGATCCTCTACGTCGAATTTAACATGAATTTTTTTCTTTTCCAACTGAGCTCGCCATTTTTTTGTATTTATTATATTTTTCAATTTTTTACAAAAATCGCATACTTTATTTTTTGTTAATAAAGTACAACTGACATGCCGCCAGAAACGTGCAGCATCTTTGCATGAATTATCTATTTTTAGAAAACTTTGTTCTATCGATCCGACTCCTTTACAAACATGCATTCATTCAAACTGCATTAATATTTCGAATAAGCGATGAAAATCATTAATTTTTTCAGGCAATTGAGTAATATTTGACGTATTTATTTTCTGTCTATAAACAAAATACTGAGTTTTACCATTTGAATAATCTAGAGAAATATATTTTTGTAAAATTTCAGTTTTTACGCTACTTATTGTCACTGTACTCGCATAAGTTAATAATAAATATTTTTTAAAATCAATCATTTTCTTGGAAATGCCCCAACTTTTTGGTATTTGCATTTTACTTGCATTAATAGCTACAATAATATATGCATATGTTTACTGTCACTATTAATTACGCAGAGTTTTCATTCAAAGAAACAGAAAAGCTTACAAATTTTAGTTAAATAATCTACTTTATAATGATTATTTGCATAATTGTGTTTTGTAGAAATTGTTGCAATATTACTTTTTGGTAATAAGGAAGTATCTGTAAAAAGCATTAATTACTATAAAATTGTATTAGTTAAATAATCATATTTATAACAGTTTTTAAACATGTGTATGTAAGAATGAGTGTAATTAAAAATTAATTATATAAAGTAGATATAAAAGTTTAAATTAGTTAATTGTTGAGCATAAAATGAAATAAAGTAACGTCTCTTTTAATATAAATTATAATATTACATTTTATTTATACAGATATTTTCATCAGTAAGTCTCTTATTTTCAATAAATTCACAAACGTTCTGTACTTGCATAGCCTGATCACATTCTTCAAGAGCCATACCACTGTCTGCAGAAAAATTCAAACTGTCTGTTATTCCCATGTCAACTATATTATTGATATCAAATTCATTTCCAACTTGAAAAAATCCTAAATCATTGGATGATATGCTTTTGGCAACTATAAAAAATTAATTTAAGACATCTTATTATTATTTAAAAATATTATACGTTATATACATAGATTAATGCTATATTTAAAATGTTAAAAGGGACGTTACCATAAATAGTATTAGAAGCTTCTGGCAATAAGTTTATTTCAGTTAAAACATTCTCCTTAATTGTTATCTGTAAAAAGGTCAAGTATTGATATTAATGAGATACTTGATAAAAAATATTAACTTTCACAAACCCACACATATGTATACACATTCTTTTCTTTCCATAAAATTTAAATACATGAAAATGGTCTTACGCATATTTTAAGTAGATGGTTGTAAATCCATTTGATTATTATTTGAGGTTTTATTACAACTGTTGAAAATTGGTATAGCGCCAGTAGATAACCGTATGTTATATATATGTTACATATGTTATATATATGTTATATATATGTTACATATGTTACATATATATATATACTAGGGGGGCTTCGCCCCCCTGCGCGCTTCGCGCGCCAACCCCCTATTTTTAATTTCGAAAAAGGTTTTCGTAATAAATTTATTTTAAATAATGTTTTAAATTGTATTACTTTTTCACTACCGTGGACACCTTAGAAATTAAACCGATTCACACAACACCTTGGAGGTACTGTTATAATGCATTGGGTTTTATACCAAAAATTTAATTTTTTTTTAAATACGATTATAATTTATAAATAAAAATTTTACCAAAATTTAATATAATGAAATCAGAATAATAATAATAAAAAAAATAAAGACATTAAATGTTAACTGTAAATTTTAAACTATATGAATTCCTATAAAGCTTAAATTTATATTTTAATAATTATAAATGTTAATGAAAAATTAACTTACCAAAAAGAGTAAAGTGCATATACTTACTAAATTGTAGTATTTAGTAACTACTTATGAAAATTTTGGAATTTTTTAAACGGATCTAAATAGAACTTCACCTCCTAAAATTAATTTATTTAATGACGAAAGATCATCGCCAAAAGTTCTGTGGCATTAATATTTTGTACTTTTAGAGTAATAAAACTTTATTCTTAAATAAATAAATTTTTTTATTAATTTTATACAACTATTTATATAATTTTAGTGGCATATAAATAAAAACCTGTTTCTTCCATTTCTCCCGTAATCCGTAATTTGCACCCTCTTTCAAAATTTGCGTTTTAATCCAGAATTATATCCAATTTATTTTTTCCTTTAGTTACAGAGCCCATATATTTATCTTGATTATTATAATCAAATTCATTCCTTAGAAAACCTATTTCTAATAAATACATAGGGGAGACCGGGGCTAAAATTAACAGGGTTAAATATTGACATTGAATTCTTAGTGATGCGAAGAGTTCTATACACTTCATAGATGACTCTAGACTTAAAGTTTATTGCCCTTTAACATGTAAACACCTTCAGTAGATCGCAGGACGTCGAGCCGATAAGATATAGGAGACAGCGATATTTTGATCAGATAATGGAAAAATTTTTCACTCAAAAATGTTTATTCTCAATTACATATCATATAATTAACAAAATTAAAATTACCATACCCCATTCTACTTGAAATAAGCTATTTAATCGCACATTTTTTTTTATTTTTTTTTATTTCTTTTTATTTTTTTTAACGATTTAAAAAAAAAATTTGTCGGGGTAAATATTAACAAATTTTCGGGGCAAGTATTAACACTGTTAATACTAATTAATTTATATTTAATTTTATTATTTTGAACTTTGCTATAATTTTTGTGTTTATACATGTATTATTTAATAGTGCAAATGTTTATTAGCTTTAATTAATTTGTAAGACGAAGATCTGCGTTATTTTTGTGTTAAAGAAATAATTTGTTAACAATTTTTTTATTTGTATATCACTTGTTATTCGTATATTCAGTAAAAAATATATTTTTTTGTTTACATTTGTTAAATGTGTACATTTATTATGAAACTAAGTCTTTACAATAAAAAAATGAGATGTTAATATTTACCTCGCATGCGGGGCAAAAATTAACAGACAACGATTTTTAGTAAATCCTCTCGTAAAAAAAAGATATTTATAATTTCCAAAAAATTCCTGTGACATGACTTCGCTGAATAGGCAAAGAAAAAGTAACAATACTTAGTATAGCAAACTAATTCTTTAATTAATTAGGAGAACGATTTTTCAAAAAATGTTAATTTTAGCCCCGGTCTCCCCTACTTGTTTATTTAAAATATTGTTTTCTATAAATATGCATAATCTGCTCACTTATATATCCATACAATTTTGAAATATTAATTTAAAAAATATTTAAATTAAATGCTCCTAAATTAATAATTTTTGAAAATCTTTTTAAATGTAATTCGTATTTTATATTACCACTGTTAAAATTTGAATTTTCTTTTGCCATTACTGTTTATAATAGAATTATCTTAAAAATGCAATAATTAATATATTTAATTTTTAACCCATAGTATATATCATATGGATATTTGGAAAAGTGTATGTTATACTTGATTAATATATATTTTATCTTCAAACAATTTTGCATCTGTATTTAAAGCATTACATTGCATTTTAGATCCGTTATTCTTATTGAGTATACGTTTAAAAATTTTATGAGTTTTATCAAGAATGAGTAAACTAATACACATTCTTTCAAGTTATGTTCACAACTTTTTTTGGCGCACGGAAAAAATACATATATTATGTATTCTTGAAAAAACAATTTTAAAATATATATATATATATATATTATATGAATATTCCGCCGCACACACACATACACGCACGCACGCACGCACGCACCCACACACACACACCCACATACATACATATATATACATATATATGGGCTATTAAAAAAAGACGACCACGCCACAATCGATTTTAATCTAACACCTCTCAAAAGTTCACATTTTTCGCGAGCTTCCGAATGGCTTGGGTTAGATTATTGGCCAAGACCGTTGGTGTAAGTTATGCCTCATAAACCTCATAAAATCACTAATTTTCACGTATTTTAGGACATAACTTACACCAGCGGTGTAATAAATATATATACTAGGGGGGCTTCGCCCCCCTGCGCGCTTCGCGCGCCAACCCCCTATTTTTAATTCGAAAAAGGTTTTTCGTAATTAATTTATTTAAAATAATGTTTTAAATTGTATTATTTTTTTACTACCATGGACACCTTAAAAATTAAACAGATTCACACAACACCTTGAAGGTATTGCTATAGTTATTATAATTTATAAATAAAAGTTTACCAAAATTTAGAGTAATAAAATCAGAATAAAAATAATAAAAAAAATAGAGACATATTAAATGTTAACTGTAAATTTTAAACTATATGAATTCTTATAAAGCTTAAATTTATATTTTAATAATTATAAATGTTAATGAAAAATTAACTTACCAAAAATAGTAAAGTACATATACTTACTAAATTGTAGTATTTTAGTTAACAACTTATTAAAATTTTGGATTATGTGAAACGGTTATAAATAGAACTTCACCTCCTAAAATTTATTTATTTAATGACGAAAGATCATCGCCAAAAGTTCTGTGGCATTAATATTTTGTACTTTTAGAGTAATAAAACTTTATTCTTAAATAAATAAATTTTTTTATTAATTTTATACAACTATTTATATAATTTTAGTGGCATATAAATAAAAACCTGTTTCTTCCATTTCTCTCGTGATTCGTAATTTGCACCCTCTTTCAAAATTTGTGTTTTAATCCATAATTATATCCAATTTATTTTTACTATGCAGAGCCCAAATATTTATTTTGATTATTATAAACAAATTCATTTCTTAAATATCCTTCTGTTTCTAATAAATACATAATTGTTTATTTAAAATATTGTGTTATATAAATATAAATTATCTACACACTTATATATCCATACAATTTTGAAATATTAATTTAAAAAATATTTAAATTAAATGCTCCTAAATTAATAATTTTTGAAAATCTTTTTAAATGTAATTCGTATTTTATATTACCACTGTTAAAATTTGAATTTTCTTTTGCCATTACTGTTTATAATAGAATTATCTTAAAAATGCAATAATTAATGTATTTAATTTTTAATTTATTGTATATTTCACATATAGATATTTGGAAAAGTGTATGTTATACTTGATTAATATTTATTTTATCTTCGAAAAATTGTGCATATTTTTAAAAACATCACATTAAATTTTAAGTCCGTTTTTATTTTATGAGTTTTATCAAGAATGAGTAAACAAATACACATTCTTTCAAGTTATGTTCACAATTTTTTTTTGCGCACGGAAAAAATACATATATTATGTATTCTTGAAAAAACAATTTTAAAATATATATATGTATATTTTATAAATATTCCGCCGCACGCACACACACCCACATACATACATATATGGGGTATTCCACGTGAAGTGGTCCGATCAAAATTTTAAAATGCACCAAATTTTGGGTACACTTTGCAAATATTTTTCAGAATACAGAAAAAATACCCAAAATTTGGTGCATTTTAAAATTTTGATCGGACCACTTCACGTGGAATACCCCATATATATATATACATATATATGGGCTATTTCACGTCAAGTGGTACGATGAAAATTTTAAATCACTCCAAAATTTGAGATCAGGCTGGAAACATCTTCCAGAACATACAAAAAAAATTTAAGTGTTAAAAATAATTTGCTTAAGAGTTATTCGACTATGAAAAGTGGACATTTTTCAATTTTATAGAAAAACTTCTATTTTTAAAGCCATTTATCTCAAAATATGTTGATTTTTTTGAAAAAACATTACAAACAACTTTTGTTTAAATTAATCTTTAGAACTTATCTACCCTGGTTACATTTCTTAAATTTAAAATCTCGAAGAGATAGAACACCCTACTACCACACCATAATCGATTTTAATCTAACACCTCTCAAAAGTTCACATTTTTCGCGAGCTTTCGAATGGCTTGGGTTAGCTTATTGGCCAAGACCGCTGTTGTAAGTTATGCCTCATAAACCTCATAAAATCACTAATTTTCACGTATTTTCGGACATAACTTACACCAAAGGTGTAAAATATATAATATATATATAATCGACACGGTGGCGGAGTGGCGGAAACGCACCTCGGCCGGTCATGAAAGTTAAGCAGCACCGAGCGCGGTTGGCACTTGGATGGGTGACCGTTCTCGGACTTAGCTTAAATGATCGGTTAGGTGTTTTTTCACATTCCACAACGTGAGCGGGAGGTGTGAGACATTCGGTTTCGGTGTTAAAGTCTACGCAATGTGACCTTGCCACCCAAACAGAATTGTTCTCGAATACACCGCCCTTCTCGGAGGAGGTTTTCATAAATGGCATTTATCCCAACGGGTTTGGCCACAGGTTTTCCCTCTCTCCACGGGCATAACCCCGGGCGAATGCGAGAAGGTGGGGTAAAGAGGGGGTAAAAATTGGAAATGGAATGAAATGGAATAATAAAGGTGTAGGGGATACGTAAAAACCTGTAAAAAGGTGTACGTGGAAACTATATAATATATATATATGTGGTAATGAACAATTAACTTACCAAAAATAGTTAAGTGCATATACTTAATTGCAGTATTTAGTAAAAACCTATTAAAATTTTAGATTACTTTAAACGGATCTAAATAGAACTTTACCTCCTAAAATTAATTTATTTAAGTCATCGCCAAGAGTTCTATATGTCATTAATATTTTGTACTTTTAGAGTAATAAAACTTTCTTCTTAATTAAATTAATTTTTGTATTAGTTTTAAAGAATTATTTATAACATTTTAGCGGTATATAAATAAAAACCTGTTTCTTCCATTTCTCCCGTAATTCGTAATTTGCACCCTCTTTCAAAATTTGCGTTTTAATCCATAATTATATCCAATTTATTTTTCCCTTTAGTTACAGAGCCCATATATTTATTTTAATTATTATAAACAAAGGCATACCTTAAATAACCTTTTGTTTCTAATAAATACATACTTGTTTATTTAAAATATTGTTTTATATAAATATACGTAATCTACTTACTTATATATCCATACAATTTTTAAATTTGATTTGAATAATATTTAAATTAAATACTACTAAAATAATAATTTTCGAAAAACTTTTGAAATGTAATTCGTATTTTATATTGCCATTGTTAAAATTTGAATTTTCTTTTGCCATTACTGTTTATAATAGAATTATCTAAAAAATGCAATAATTAATGTATTTAATTTTTAATTTATTGTATATTTCACATATAGATATTTGGAAAAGTGTATGTTATACTTGATTAATATTTATTTTATCTTCGAAAAATTGTGCATGTTTTTAAAAACATTACATTAAATTTTAGGTCCGTTTTTATTTTATGAGTTTTATCAGGAATAAGTAAACTAATACACATTCTTTCGAGTTATATTCACAACTTTTTTTTGCGCACGGAAAAAATACATATATTATCTATTCTTGAAAAAACAAATAACGCGTACACACACACGCACACACATACACACACACACACACTTCTGGGTTAGAATTTCTAATTTCAATGTAAATGTTATATAAAATACATACCAATATTCATCTTAAAAAAAGTGTAAGTGCGCTACAATTGATTTTTTATCCAAAAGTTTGAAAGAAAGCTTGGAGCAATACCTTTCAAATAGTCTGTACCATTTTTATGGCCTTCAGTTCTGTAAAAAGTTATGATAATTTAAAGAAAGAGAAAAAATTCACAAAAAACGACATGATAATTCCCATTTAAATTTAAAAAAAAATTTCGTGTTATTTAAATTATCATAACTTTTTACAGAACTGAAGGCCATAAAAATGCTACAGACTATTTGAAAGGTATTGCTCCAAGCTTCCTTTTAGGCTTTTGTATAAAAAAATCAATTGTGGCGGCCTTGCACTTTTTTCAAGTTGAATATTGACATGTAGTTTATATAACATTCACTTTGAAATTATAAATTCTAACCCAGAAGAATAAATTCCAGACACAATTAGCAACGAATGTTACATATAATGTGCTATAGTAAAAATTGATAGATTTTGAGTTAAATAGTGGTAAACCCAGCTGGTATTGAAAAAAACTTGGAAAAATCCACTTTTTGAGGTTAGAATATCCAAAATAAGATTCCAGTACCTAAAAATTTTTTTCTTTATTCTGAAAAACATTTGGAATGTGTACCCAAAATTTTATTCATTTTAAAATTTTGATCGGACCACCGATATAATTAACAAATTATATTGCAAATTATAATTAAAAAATTAACTTACCAAAAATAGTAAAGTGCATGTACTTAATTGTAGTATTTAGTAAAAACTTATTAAAATTTTAGAGTATTTTAAGCGGATCTAAATAAAACTTTACCTCCTAAAATAAATTTATTCAATGACGAAGGATCATCGCTAAAAGTTCTATGTCATTAATATTTTGCACTTTAAGAGTAATAAAACTTTCTTCTTAAATAAATAAATTTTTGTATTAATTTTGTCACTGTTAAATTTTGAATTTTCTTTTTCCATTACTATTTATTATAGAATTATCTTAAAAATGCAATAATTAATGTATTTAATTTTTAAACCATTGTATATATCACATATGGTTCACACACACACACACACACACACACACACACACACACACACACACACACGCACACGCACACACACACTCGCACACGCACACGCACACACACACTTATATATATATGACTATTATATATAACATATATATGTATATGACATATATATAAAACATATATATATATATGTTGAATTCTGAATTCTTAGACACGGCGGAGGCGGCGGCGGCGGCGAAATATTTATATATTATAGAGAGATATAACATATATATATATATATATAACATATATATATAACATATTGTAACGGTAAGGTACTGTTTACCTCACCGTTTGACGAATTCGAGCAACACGAGCGAACAGTATCATAATGTTCGCATCGGTTCGAGCCGGCGAGATTCGGCTCGGCTCGGTTCGTCGTGGCTACACGGGCGGGATCAACTTCGCGCGCGAAAGATTCGCGCACGCACTTCATTAGAGAGGTAAGGGGGAGATTCGCGCGCACTGTATAGAGTGATAGCCACCTTCTTACGTGAGAGGGTGATCCACCCGCGTCCCGTGTTCAGCTTCGCCGTGCCGTGATTTGTCGTGCGTTTTGTGTGCGTTTCGACTGCAGGCCGATCCTGCATTTGGAGTGAGTGGTGCTATACCGTGCATCTGCCTGCAGCCACACAACCCCGGTGCACGGGCGAGCGGACAATCTGTCCGACACCGCAGCGAGAGCGAGAGAGAGAGAGAAAGCAATCGATCGGCTGGTCGTTGTTTACCAACGACTACAGCAGCGTACAAAGTAAGTGGTACCACTTCACGCGATCGTGTTTTTATTCGCACTTAGTAAATAATCGCGTTTCTTTATACCAGTCCCGTTGACTGGATATATTATTTTAGTTCGCGATATTTTCTTCCCCTCTCTCTACAAGTCGGCCGTTTACCGACTTGTAATAAAAGCGTAGACCTCGGCGACAATCAGATATTTTATTTGTTATCTTTCTTTATATTTATTTCAATAAATTCATATTATTATTTAAATTCAATCCGGTGTTCGATTAATTGAATTTAACCCACGTACGATTCCTTCTGTAATCCTAAGAGCTCGTATATTTCTGGTTGACAAGTGCTCGACGCGATATCCCTGTTTCGCGGTCAATTTCAGATTTGAATTTTACCTGGTTGTTATCTGAAACAGTAACTCGGTTTCAGATTAACATTTAACAGATTTGGTAGAACGGACAGGTAACCGTCGCCGCATCGCGAGAAAAATATGTTTATTTAAATACGGTAAGTTTAACCGTACCGCTGAGCAGCCACGATATTAAAATAAACATCCGCGCGGCAACCAAACTGTTACATGCCCCACGTTGGGCGCCATTTGTAACGGGGTACGGATTGAATATAAGGAATAAAAAAATCAACGAAGGTATCGGGGCGCGAACCCACGATCCCGGGAGCGCGAGGCAGAAGCCTCACCACTGCGCTACCATTCGCAATTATCCCGGCTAGTCGACTTGGTCCTATCGACGAACGTCGCCGATAATTCAGGGACCTAACCTACGCCGACACTCGAAATCCGTACCCGTTATAATATATATGACATATATATATAAAACATATGTATATATGTTGAATTCTGAATTCTTAGACACGGCGGCGGCGGCGTCGGCGGCGTCGGCGGCGGCGAAATATTTATATATTATAGAGAGATATATATATATACATATATATATGTGTGTTAATGAACAATTAACTTACCAAAAATAGTAAAGTGCATATACTTAATTGTAGTATTTAGTAAAAGCCTATTAAAATTTTAGATTATTTTAAACGGATCTAAAGAGAACTTTACCTTCTAAAATTAATTTATTTAATGACGAAGGGTCATCGCCAAGAGTTCTATATATCATTAGTATTTTGTACTTTTAGAGTAATAAAACTTTCTGCTTAATTAAATTAATTTTTGTATTAGTTTTAAAGAATTATTTATAACATTTTAGCGGTATATAAATAAGAACCTGTTTCTTCCATTTCTCCCGTAATTCGTAATTTGCACCCTCTTTCAATATTTGCGTTTTAATCCTTAATTATATCCAATTTATTTTTCCCTTTAGTTACAGAGCCCATATATTTATTTTAATTATTATAAACAAAGGCATTCCTTAAATACCTTTGGTTTCTAATAAATACATACTTGTTTATTTAAAATATTGTTTTATATAAATATACGTCATCTACTCACTTATATATCCATACAATTTTTAAATTTTGATTTAAATAATATTTAAATTAAATGCTACTAAATTAATAATTTTCGAAAAACTTTTCATTGTAATTCGTATTTTATATTGCCACTGTTAAAATTTGAATTTTCTTTTGCCATTACTGTTTATAATAGAATTATCTTAAAAATGCAATAATTAATGTATTTAATTTTTAACTTATTGTATATTTCACATATTTGGAAAAGTGTATATTATACTTGATTAATATATATTTTATCTTCGAAAAATTGTGCATTTTTTTTAAAAACATTACATTAAATTTTAGGTCCGTTTTTATTTTATGAGTTTTATCAAGAATAAGTAAACTAATACACATTCTTTCAAGTTATATTCACTACTTTTTTTTTCGCATGGAAAAAATACATATCGTCGTTCCCCGATAAGAAGGTGCTACCTCGGAATCCGGTTATAAAAGGTACTACCTCGGAATCCGGTTATAAAAGGTGCTACCTCGGAGCCCGGTTGTAAAAGGTGCTACCTCGGAGTCCGGTTATAAAAGGTGCTACCTCGGAGTCCTGTTATAAAAGGTGTTACCTTGGAGTCCGGTTATAAAAGGTGCTAACTCGGAGTCCGGTTATAAAAGGTGATAACTCAGGAACGAAATTTCAGTCTATGATTTTAAGTTGGTACTACTGCAAGTGTAAGCTCAGCAATAAGATTGACAATTGTTTTTGGCAATTTTATAAAAGATTATTTTTATTTATCTATTAGTTATTTATTATTATTTAGTAGTACCTATGCGTAATTCAGGTAAAGTTATTATTTAGTTTGAATATATTTTAAACTGTTTCTTTTTATATTTTAATCTCCAAAATAAGAAAATTACGTCGACATATATATGTACTAAACTTTGATAATTTCATATATAGATTCAATAGATAATCATTGATAAATTATAAAATTATAAATTATACTACTGCAAAAGTTAAAAAACTAATTATGATGAGTAGTAACTGCAGAAAATACATGGTAAATAATAATTATAAGTATGTTAAGTGATAAAAATATAAGCTAAATGCGTAAATTTTAATAATTTCTCGCAAACTGTCATTTTTCGCAATTTTAATTTTAATTTGTAATGTAATTTAATTTGTAATGTGACAAATGTAATTTAACACTGATACCTCTTAAACAATTTTAAAGCATGTCAACTATTCAATTTCGGCGGTTGTATTCGAATCATTTTGTACCTTATTCCATTTCTCTCCCTTGTTTAACTCTTGCGAAAAAATCTCACTCCGTAAAACAGAACCTTCGGCAGTTGTGTCGAAATGTATTATAAAAATTGAGTTATTTAAAACCAACAATTGACTAAAGTGTATATTTCATCTATTTCGATTTAATTATAATTATTATAAACATTATGTTACGGTATTAAGTTTTACGATATATTGTTAAATTCTGCATTAAAAATAAGAGTACAACGTTAAATAATAGATAAATAAAAATAATCTTTTATAAAATTGCCAAAAACAATTGTCAATCTTATTGCTGAGCTTACACTTGCAGTAGTACCAACTTAAAATCATAGACTGAAATTTCGTTCCTGAGTTATCACCTTTTATAACCGGACTCCGAGTTAGCACCTTTTATAACCGGACTCCAAGGTAGCACCTTTTATAACCGGACTCCGAGGTAGCACCTTTTATAACCGGACTCCGAGGTAGCACCTTTTACAACCGGGCTCCGAGGTAGCACCTTTTATAACCGGATTCCGAGGTAGCACCTTTTATAACCGGATTCCGAGGTAGCACCTTCTTATCGGGGAACGACGATATATTATTTATTCTTAGAAAACAAATTTAAAAAATATATATATATATAGATATGGGCTATTTCATGTCAAGGGGTACGATGAAAATTTAAATCGCTCCAAAATTTAAGAACAGGCTGGAAATATCTTCCAGAAGCTAGAAAAAAAATTTTAAAGGTTAAAAATAATTTGCCTAAGAGTTATTCCACCATCATAAATGGAAATTTTTCAATTTTTTAGAAAAATTACTATATTTAAAGCCATTTATCTCAAAATCTATTGATTTTTTTTGAAAAAATATAATAAACAACTTTTGTTCAAAATAATCTTTAGAACTTATCGACCTGGGTTACAATTGTTAATTTTAAAATCTCGAAGAGATAGAACGCCCAGAAATATTGAATATCAAAAAGGCGACCACGCCACAATCGATTTCGATCTAACACCGTTTAAAAGATCACATTTTTGAGAGCTTTCGAATGGCGGTGATTAGCTTATTGGCCAAGACCGCTATTGTAAGTTATGCCTCATAAACATCATAAAATCACTAATTTTCATGTATTTTAGGGCATAACACATACACACACACACGCGCACACATCACACACACACACACACACACACACACACACACACAGAAACAAACACACACACATTTCTATATATATATAACATATATATGACATATATATATATATATATATATATATATATATATATATATATATATATATATGTTGAATTCTGAATTCTTAGACACGGCGGTGGCGGCGGCGAAATATTTATATTATAGAAAGATATATATATATATATATATATATATATATATATATATATATATATATATATAAGTGTGTGTGCGTGCGTGCGTGCGTGTGTGCGTATGTGTGTGTGTCTGTGTGCGTTTTTTTTTCCGAAGAGGTGGAGAAATGCTTAATGCACCATAACTGGAGCCATGCGAGACTCCCCGTGTGTGGGACTCTGCTGCCGAAGGATGTCGATAGGCATACCCACTAAAATTCCACCTCTTTTCTTACCTTTATTCGCCCGCGGAAACCGTCGCAATGCATTACTTCGCGGGGGGAGGCAACGGCTAGGTTAGACCACTATTGTTGCTATCGCAACTCTTCTCTCCTCTTCTCTTCTGATGAGACCCAGCCTGTCCACTACGGACGTACAGGGGTCACTACCGCGTTCCATCCCTCCTGGGAGCCAAGTAGGCATGCCACGATGCCCTCAGGGGTGAGGGGACTGCTCCAAGTGATTTGAAATTGGTCCCGTTCCTCCTTGAAACGAGGACACCGTAGGAGAACGTGTTCCACGTCTTTGTCCACCCCTGGACAAGCCGGGCACTCTGCGCTGCCGTAGATCCCTATACGAAATAGATAGCTACGGACTCATCCGTGCCCGGTCAACACCTGGGTAAGCTGGAAACTGACGAAGCCGTGTTTCCTGCCCGCCCACTCCCGGATCCGCGGGATGATGCGGTAGGTCCAGCGGCCGTCCCTGGCTGAGTCCCATCTCCGCTGCCACTCATCTACGGTCCGCAATGACATCGGTTGTGGCAGCGATTCTCTTCTAGGCGTTGCCCACCCTCACGGTGTCTTTCAGCTCTCTCGGCTACCAGGAGGTCGAAGGGGGCGGTCCTCGCGACCACCGAGAGCTCAATGTCAGATACGGTTCGGTACGCCCGGGCCACCCTTAGCGCAGCTAACCTGCAGGATCTCTGGCACGGAGCACCAAAGCTCTTGTGCCTGTTCAGGGCATCAGCCCATATAGGAGCTCCGTATAAAATTACGAAGCTTACCACCGAAGCAAGGAGGGACCTTCGCGGTTGCTGAGGTCCCCCGATGTTGGGCATGATGCCCGCCAGCGCACGGGCCACCTTTGCCGCCTTTGTGCCTGCGATCGCGAGATGGTGTTTGAACGACAGCCGCGCGTCTAGTGTGACCCCAAAATACTTCAACGTTTTCACCGACTGTATCCGTTCTTCACCCACCGTGAAGGTGGCGGTCCTCTCCTTTTTTGTGCGAGAGATGAGCACCGCCTCCGTTTTTTCCGCCGCCAGACTAAGTCCGTGGTCTCTCAACCAAGTGGCGACCACATCTATAGAGACGTCTTCGAGATATTCGATCTCTTCGACACTCTTTGCGACTACCACTAGCGCCACGTCGTCCACGAAAGCCACCATCGAGACACCCTCTGGAAGTTGCAGCCTAAGCAGGCCGTCATAGACAGCGTTCCAGAGTAGGGGCCCAATGACCGAACCCTGCGGCACGCCTCCCGTGATGTTGTGGGAGTACACACCGTCGTCGTTGTCGTAGAGAGAAGTACGGTCAGTCAGGTAACTCGAGGTGACCTCCCTGAGATAGAGTGGCACTTGGAAGTGCTGCAGGGACAGCATGATGTCGTCCTATCTGGCAGAGTTGAAGGCATTCCGGATGTCCAAGGTGATGATGGCACACATCCGCCTTGCACTCCGACCAGCATTGATGGCGTTTGTGGCTATACCAACAACTCTGCCTACAGCGTCCATGATCGATCGACCCTTTCGGAAGCCGAACTGGTTGTCAGAGAGGTCTCCGGCCCGACCGATGGCCGCTGCGGGCCTGGCGCAGATCACCCGCTCCAGGAGCTTCGCGACTATATCCAGTAGACAGAGCGGGCGGTAAGGTGATGGCTCCTTCGGGGGTTTGTTTCCCTTCGGTAGAAGTACCAGCCTCTGCGTCTTCCACTGGGCCGGGAAGCAACCTTCTCTTAGGCATGCGTTGAATGCGTCCAGGAACAAGTCCGGAGCACTCATCGCCGCTGTCTTGACGGCCAGGCCAGGTGTTCCGTCAGGCCCTGGAGCTTTGCGTACGGAAATACCTTTAGCGGCCATCCTCAGTTCGGCTTCACTAATGTCTGGCGACTCGGCTGCACCAATGGTGGCCATCAGGCCCGTCTCTGCTGCCCTTTTCCAATGTTCTGGAAACAGGTGGCGGACGACTCCGTCCAGAAAAACTGGGTTGGTGGGTGCAACAGCGCCCCCGGGGTTGATCTTATTCATAACCGTTTTAGACGGTCTGCCCCAGGGGTCGTGGTCCACCTCCTCACATAGTTGGATCACCTTGAGATTCCTCCGCTTTTGTTCATATTCTGCGGAACGATCTTGGAACCGCGGTGTTCCCCTCGCTCTTTGGTGCAGCCTTCTGGCACGCAGGCACTCACGTATATTTTCTGCGATATCCTCACTACACCAGATTATCGGTGGGCGGCCGCGAGGGTTAAACTTCACGGCCATAGAGGCATCGCAAGCCGCTGTTAAGGCATTCGTGAGGCCTCGTGCTTTTTCTTCGGCGGTTCCTTCCACTTTTGCCCCCTCAAGGGAGCAGAGGAACGTCTCACGATCAAACGTGGCTAATGCCCATCTCTCTCTTGCTCCTCTTCCTGCTCTCTTTGTCCTCCCGCTGGTCAGCTGGAGCTGGTACACGAGTGCTTGGTGGTCACTACCCGTGTAACGATCGCTAACTTTCCAGCCGAGTCCCCCTTCCCCCATCAATCTAGGATCGACGAAGGTGAGGTCGACTATGGACGACTTGCCGGCTTTGGTGAAAGTCGGGGTTGTCCCTGTGTTAGCGATCTCCAGCCCCAGTAGAGCGAATGCCTCGAGGAGTGCGCGACCACGCGCGTTGGTCTTGGCGCTGCCCCAGTCCGTCGCCCAAGCATTGAAGTCCCCACCGATTGCGACCGGCAGCCGTGAGGGCCGAGCACTGGTGACGACTGCTTCCAGAGATCTCGCAAAGTCCTCGGTGGAATCGCTGGGCGGGAAGTAGCAGCTGTACATGCGTACCCCCGGCACCTCCACCCAGGTGAAGCTGGGAAGGGGGGCGGCGACCATCTTTCTGGAGATGTGTATTTTTCCACATACCCAGATGGCCGCCTTGCCCATGGCATCCCCTACCCAGTTCGACTTCTCGAGATCCCGGAACTCCTCGCTGATGATCGCTACGTCCGCTCTCTCCTCTCTGACCAGCTGGGACATCAGGTCCTGGGCCACAGCGCAGTGGTTGAGGTTTATTTGGAGCACCTTAATCATTTTTATGTGTGCTCCTTCCTCATGCGAGGTCTTGGCTTTGGCCTCGCAGTCCACTGCTTTATGGCCCTCTTGGCCGCACCGATAGCATTGCGCTGACCGGTCGACTGCGCTCCTGCACTCCCTCGCAATGTGTCCCGATTCATGGCAACGGTAGCAGCGCGAGGATAGCTCTCGCAGTCGAACTCTGCAATTGACCCATCCGATCCGGAGCTTCCCGTCTTGCAGCAGTTTTTTGGCTGCTACTGCCGGAAGCTGTATGGTCGCAGCTAGGGTGCCACTGTAGGACCCCCTGGTTTTAATATTATCCGGCTATTATCCGGGGATACCTTATTTGGCCCGATCTTTGCCGCAATCGCTGCGGCCACCTCCGTTGTTGCCGTGGACTCGTCCATGTCCCTGATGGTGATAGACACTTTTTGAGTCAGCAGCTGGAGGAGGAGCTCCCCAGCCCTGGTGCGGCTGATACGCGTGACCCGTTCTCCTAGTGTCATTAGTTCCGGTGCAGCCTTGACCTTCCAGAGAATGTCAGCGTACTTGCTGCTTCGGCTGGCTATCCTTCATCTTCTTCTTCTTCTTGCCCTTCTTCACTACCGTGGCCCAGTCAGGGACCTTTGACTGGTTCCCACCGGTCTCAGGAACGGATGGCGAAGCATCTGCTGGCCCACCTTTGTTAGTGGGCTGCCTCGACCCCTTCTTCCTTTTCTCCGGGGGTTGCTGAGGTGGTGAGGGCTTTTCCCTTTCCACCGGCCTCCTTTGACGCTCTTCAGCGCGGAAGGTAGGCGACGTTTGGCACGATTCATCCCTACGCGCATCCGCCATTTTAATTTTCGGCGCTGTCGAACACACAGCACTGTTCACCCGCGCGTATTCATTGAGAGCTCTGCTGGTTGCTCTCGCCATACTCTTCAGCTCTTTGTGGATGTTGTTCTTATTAAGAACTAACTCTACCAGGAAGTCTACCTTCTCACGCAGACGGAGAAAAGCTCTGTCAGCGTCACTCGACATCCCAGTCGAGGGCAGGTCACGCATAGCATTAGATGCTACAGAGGCCGAGTGACCAATCTCCGCAGCACTCACCATTTTAACGGTGTGAGTTTGGTCTCCCCCAAAATCCGTGGGGCCAGCACTGACCACCGGGGCTTTCACCCGATCGGAATCAGTGGCGGGATTTGACAGAACTGCCGTGCCCGCTTGGGTTAGTGTCGTTTTAATCTCACTATCCATACTTGGTTTAATTTCGGGGTGCCTATCCCTATCTGGTTTGGGTTCGCCCCGAATATTTGATTTTTTCGGTACCATCCATATATGGAAAGCATTCCCCTATCCACCACCTGGGGAGGCGCCACGATGCGGGACCAGCAAACCCGGCACGGGTAACAAACCCGGCGGTGTGTGTGTGCGTGCGGCGGAATATTTATGTAATATATATATTTTTAAATTGTTTTTTCAAGAATAGATAAAAAAAAGTTATGAGTACAACTTCAAAGAATGTGTTTTTTTTCAGAATGTACACCTTTCATGGTTATGATAAAATCCACAATAACGATTTTAAAGGGTTAAATCCAGGTTGTAATAGAATTAACAACCAATTTGATTTTAAAAGTTGTACGACGTTTCGTCTGCCAGGTTTTGCAGACCTCTTCAAATACTAATTTATTGAACACAAAAAAATATAAATAAATATACAAAAAACTTTTTAAATAACAACAATTTACAAAAAACACAGTATATAACAAAACAATCTTTACCATAAATGTCAAACAGTTAGCAATGATCTTCCATTACTCGTAGATGAGTAGAGTCAAGTGAAATTTCAAAAATTGTTATTGCTATATATAACGTGTACAAAAGATTGACATATGTATCAGATTCGCAGAAGTACAAGGATGTGCTCTGTCTAACGATTTTACAAGTTCTAAGAATAATTTTCAACGGTTACAAGATGTTGTTGTAAATTCTACTCAACATAACAGTATCTTCTTTCTTATTAATAGTATTTTTAGTACTTTTAATATGAAGCATTTCAGAAATCAAACGTTTTTTATAGCAGTTTTCAATGTCTAAAACTTTAACATTTTCAAAATCGAATTCATGATTTTTATATATAGTTATATATAGCAATAACAATTTTTGAAATTTCACTTGACTCTACTCATCTACGAGTAATGGAAGATCATTGCTAACTGTTTGCCATTTATGGTAAAGATTGTTTTGTTATATATTGTGTTTTTTGTGAATTGTTGTTATTTAAAAAGTTTTTTGTATATTTATTTATATTTTTTTGTGTTCAATAAATTAGTACTTAAAGAGGTCTGCAAAACCTGGCAGACGAAACGTCGTACAACTTTTAAAATCACATTGGTTGTTAATTTTATTACAACCTGGATTTAACCCTTTAAAATCGTTATTGTGGATTTTATTGAAAGAATGTCTATTAGTTTACTCGTTCTTGATAAAATAAAACTCATACAATTTTTAAATGTGTCCTCAATAATAATAACGGACCCAAAATTCAATGTTTTGCTTTAAATACAGATACAAAATTTTTCGAAGATAAAATAAATATTAATCAAGTATAACATACACTTTTCCAAATATACATATGTGATATATACAATGGGTTAAAAATTAAATACGTCAATTATTGCATTTTTAAGATAATTTAAAGATAAAGGTAAAGATAAATTTAAAGATTCTATTATAAACAATAATGACAAAAGACAATTCAAATTTTATCAGTGGCAATATAAAATACGAATTACATTTGAAAAGATTTTCAAAAACTATTAATTTAGGAGCATTTAATTTGAATATTTTTTAAATTAATATTTCAAAATTGTATGGATATGCAAGTGAGTAGATTATGTATATTTATAGAAAACAATATTTTAAATAAACAAGTATGTATTTATTAGAAACAGAAGTTTCTTTAAGGAATGAATTTGATTATAATAATCAAAATAAATATATGGGCTCTATAACTAAAGGAAAAAATAAATTGGATATAATTATGGATTAAAATGCAAATTTTAAAAGAGGGTGCAAATAATGAATTACGGGAGAAATGGAAGAAACAGGTTTTGATTTATATGCCGCTAAAATGTTATCAATAGTTCTTTAAAATTAATACATAAATTTATTTATTTAAGAAGAAAGTTTTATTACTCTTAAAGTACAAAATATTATTGACATTGACAATTTTAGGCAGTTCTATTTAGATCCGTTTAAAATAATCCAAAATTTTAATAAGTAGTTACTAAATACTACAATTTAGTAAGTATATGCACTTTACTATTTTTGGTAAGTTAATGTTTCACTAACATTTATAATTATTAAAATATAAATTTAGGGTCATAAGAATTCATAGAGTTTAAAATTTACAGTTAACATTTAATATGTCTCTATTTTTTTTATTATTTTTATTCTGATTTCATTACACTAAATTTTGGTAAACTTATATTTATAGATTATAATAACTATAGCAATACCTCCAAGGTGTTGTGTGAATCTGTTTAATTTTTAAGGTGTCCATGGTAGTGAAAAATAATACAATTTAAAACATAATTTTAAATAAATTAATTACGAAAAACCTTTTTCGAAATTAAAAATAGAGGGTTGGCGCGCGAAGCGCGCAGGGGGACGAAGCCCCCTAGTATATATAGTATATATATATATATATACCCTGGAAAAAACGTAAGAAAGCAATTAGACATCGGTTGGCGAAAAATGAAGATGTTAGCCAACGGATTGACCACGGTTAACCAATGACACGGCTTATTCCGTCACATTTTAGACGGTTCTGTTGGTTAACTGTTGGTTAAATTTATTTCTTTACATAGTGATTATTTTCTATAATTATGTGTAATAATTAATTTTTATTAATTGTAATAGATTATTTACAAGATCCAATGACTAAAGTGCATAAATTATTTTATATCTTTTTAATTGTAAGGTTAAATGAGATTCACATTAATACATGACATTTCGAGGTTACACTTTTGCAAAACTCTTTTTCATTTTTTTTCTGTCTCTGTATATTTTAGAGCGAGACGTTTGCTATCCATCTGTAAATAGTATATTATACAGAAATATCTTATACGTAATTTTTTAATTTACAGATGATCAACGCTTTCCTGTGCTTTATACTATACGCAAACAGACCACGCGTCAGCTGATCTGACGCTTCTATATATATATATATAGATATTATATATATACTTATAATACATGAACCGTAACTATAAAGTAAATAAAGTTGTTGTTAAAAAATATGTTTTAACAATTTAATTATTAAAATATAAATTTAGGGTCATAAGAATTCATAGAGTTTAAAATTTACAGTTAACATTTAATATGTCTCTATTTTTTTTATTATTTTTATTCTGATTTCATTACACTAAATTTTGGTAAACTTATATTTATAGATTATAATAACTATAGCAATACCTCCAAGGTGTTGTGTGAATCTGTTTAATTTTTAAGGTGTCCATGGTAGTGAAAATAATACAATTTAAAACATAATTTTAAATAAATTAATTACGAAAAACCTTTTTCGAAATTAAAAATAGGGGTTGGCGCGCGAAGCGCGCAGGGGGACGAAGCCCCCTAGTAATATATATATATATATATATAGAGCGACGTTTGCTATCCATCTGTAAATAGTATATTATACAGAAACTATCTTATACGTAATTTTTTAATTTACAGATGATCAAACGCTTTCCTGTGCTTTATACTATACGCAAACAGACCACGCGTCAGCTGATCTGACGCTTCTATATATATATATATATATATATATATATAACTTATAATACAATGAACCGTAACCTATAAGTAAATAAGTTGTTGTTAAAAAATATGTTTTAACAATTTAATTGTTAATATTTATAGTTTAAATAATAATCTTATAATCTACATTAAATTATATAAGTAAAAAACTGTAAAGATTTAATAAACTTTAATCGCAAATTTTTTTTAGTCTTTACCAGTTCGGTTGGTCAACTGTTGGTTAATATTTTGATTAACCGTTAGTTAAAAATTTACCGAACAATTAGTTGGTCAACCATTTTCGTTGGTTTATTTTTACCAGGGTATATATATATATATATATATATATATATATATATATAAATACGTAAGATTAAAAATATGTTAAGCATATTTTTTATCATTACTTACATTAATGAATATATTTCCACAGTCATCGCTTTTAATTAGTTGTCTAATGATGTCTTCTTTTTTAAAATGTTTTCCACACACCACTTGCCAAAGTTTTAATTTTACCTTGCCAGGTATTACGTTTTCCCATTCTCTTCTTCTCTTTTCGTCCTTTGGTCCATTAAATAAAGCGAATATTTTTTGGCTTTTCTACCCACCATTACAATTCGGCACAACACACACAGAAGGCATTTTTCTTTTACAATTGTTTTAACATATAATAATTTATATTTATAACAATACCTAATCTCTAAGATTGTTTATTTGATGTTTGGTTACATTTATATTTAAAGAACATAGATAGGTAGGAACGTCGAAATTCATGAATTCGTTCAGTCGTGAGCGTCGTGTAGTAGCAACTTTATGAAACACTCATATTCATATCAAAATAGGGACGTACCCCCACCTCAAATTATTTGCTGAGTTTCCAGACCTATGGATTCGACCGTCGATGAGATCAAGGAAGTTACTTTTGATAGTATTTTATACGACGTATTACCGAAATTGAACATGACCGGTATAACAGTGTCACACATTGTTTTTGTGCCGTATTCTCTAAGAATGTGAGTACGCGGTACCAAAAAATAGTTCTTTTTTATATAAGTTACAGCTAGTTTTTGCATTCATTGGTTTGTCACGTCCAGACTTGCACCAATTACCATAAAAAATATTACAAGAAGGCAAATGGTTAATAAACCATTCGCGTTCCTTTCGCTCTTGTTTGACTAGGACTAGCCTTACGTCTCCGGGAGTAGCGAGCGAAGTTATTTTGAGAGTAGAGATGCAGGATATAATGTGGGATAAATAAAATTATATATGTTTAATTTCGTATTAATTATGCATTATTTATTTAAATATAATATGCTGTTTTTCTTTAAATGAACACGTGAAACTAAATTATTACAGCTTTTTAATGGGCAAAAACACATAAATTTACACTATTTTATTAACAATTGTATAAAATTATTTAAGTCGAATAACGATTAATTTTGATTAAATAAACAAATGTACGGCGAACATATTAACACATTATAGAATAAAAAAATACACAAGGTTATTTTATTATAAACATTAATAATCAATAATTGAAATAGGAATCATTATAAGTAAATGCAGATAAAATAAAAAAATGGTTGTCGTTTAAAACATGAATTATAGTTAATAAATTGTATGTAATAATAATTGTTTTAAAAGAAAAACGGTTGGTTCAGCAATCGAAATAACATAAAATATCAGGTTGCCTTTACGAATAATACAAGCATATAGATAGCCGAAAAAAATATACCTTAAGTACCCAAATATATAGATATATATATGTTTATATATATATATATATATATGTGTGTGTATTCGGTGAGGAACGAAGGTCCGCCTTGAACGTGGGTAGCGGTGTCAGATTGCCGTATAATGTCCTGCTAGACCTGCGGGCGTCGACGTTAGATGTGTATGCTGTTGGAGCTCGACGATTTCCAGATGTCGAAGTCGTAGTTCCTCGACTATGGCTTGTAGATGTCAATGATACGTCTCGATTCCTCTTGTGATTTTTAATACGTATTATTTCAAAGTTCAAGTAGCAGAGCCACGCCCTTGGATAAAAATCAAAGAGTTGTCCAGCAGAGCTTCGCCTTGCGAAAGCTTTAGATGAAAATTTAGGAGTGGCTGTGTCTGTTCTGGGTCCTCTTTATATACCCTAAAATCTATGCATCTCTCCTTGTCTTACACTTCTTCCTTGTCTTACACTTTGCCTTATATGGAAATTGTGTAAGTAGTTCTCGATTTTTCTGTGCTTGCACCCGATTGGACCGTTAGATGTGCGTAGTTAAAAATTGTCGAATCCCATGCATTTTCTGTATCGCTTCGTAGTTAATTCGGAGAATTTGCTGTCCCCCTTTTATTACTGCGACGTTATCCAAAGCAGAGTTGAGCAAAAATTATTCGAATACGAATAACGAATAAAATGAGACGAATAATTATCTAAATATTTTCTACGAATAAATTTATTTAACTAAAATCTTATTCGAATAGTTATTCGTTATTTATATCTATTTATTTGTAATTCGGCTATTCGATTATTTATTTATTCGTAATTCTATATTCGATATTCAAATATTCGTTTCTAAAATAGATATTTATCTTTTCGTATCAGAATTTTATTGAGATATTTTATTTACATATTTTACTTAAATACTTAGATAATAATGTACATTTCGTTAGTGCGTAAAATGAAGTTTTTCGCCTCGAGTGCAATCTGCAAATAATCTGAAAATATTAAATTAAAAATCTGAAAACATTCATAAGGGCAGCTTAAAACAAAAGCGAGGGCATGGCGTTTCGATTAAAAAAAAATGATTTTTTTCAATAATAATTAAATAAACAATTTTTGGTCGGTAAGTATTAGTCAAAAAAAGCATAAATTTTCAACGTAAATATCATAATTAAGTTATAAACTGAAGGGATGGCATTCAGGATTTTTTAAAAAATTTATTCTTTTGTTTATAAAAAAATATAAAAAATAGCCGTTTTTTGAGTCCGACACCCTCTTAAAATTGTATTTTCATCCATGGTATCAAAAAATATTGTTATTACAAGTGTGAAAGCTGATACTTGACTCATGCGTGTGTTACCTACGTACCACTGTTCTGATAAACTCGCACTCGTTTGAAAACCAACGCTTTCACACTTGTATTGAAAATGACTATTATGGGCGCTTATTCTTATACACCTATTTAATATTTGTTTGAATTTTGAACAATCATCTAGATAATATGACGAATAACGAATATTGCAGATAGTAGATATCGCGAATAACGAATATCCCGAATAATGAATAGAAGGAAAAACGAATAACGGTTTCTATTAAATACGAATAACGCAAATAACGAATAATACGAATAAGAATAAAATTTTATTTAGATGAATAAATAGATAATTTTTAATTCGAATAATGCTCAACTCTGATCCAAAGAACGGCTTAATTTATTACTTCCTTCTAATGCTCGAATTTTCTAGTCGATGTTTCCCATTGCCGGCTCTTCTCCAAGCATTGATTTTATAGTGCAGTACAAAAAAAAACTCTTGCGTAACCCTTCGTTTCGATCTCACTATCGGCGATCCCGCTTATGTGCGTATTGGCTTTGAATAATATCTTCAACTCTACGTATCAGTCTCTGTTTCGTTTGAAACACTCGTAAAATAATCTGTTCCTTAGCTTTATAAATTATATTTTATATTACTGCATTTACTTAGAATCATTCTTTGTCAACCTTATTTTGTTCGTCTTCTACGCCGTATTTTTATTCTAAACTACGCAGTACTTTTTACGAAAAATAATAATATAATTTTCGTCGGGACGCGACAACTCCCCCCCTTTTTAAAAACGACGCCCTCGTCGTTGATCAATATAATTATTATATTATTATTTCTCTTAACATAAGATATCATACTTAATTTTAAATTATAAACATTATTTCGATTAATTTTTCTTTATTTCTTATGGTGAACTTTATAAACCATATTACAATTATTTATTTCGTAGTTCAACTTTGTTTGTTATTACGTTACATACTTCGAGTACATTATTTCAAACAGTTTAACAGTATTGATATAATTCACCTATACAAATAGATACGTAATAAAAAAAGTTTTATTATTACAATTTTTATTCTAGATATTCCGAAAAATTGTATAATTATTATTAAATGTGTTTTCTATAGTTAACAAAAAAATTTATTTATCTTTAGTTTGTACCCTTAATTTTTAGTATACATCAAGTCATGTTAAAAATATATGTTACTAGTATTTTTTTTTCTCGTAGCCACATATTTTTTTTTTACAAAATTTTTCATTTTCTTCCATAATATTTGTATGCTTACCTATATATTTTCTAAAAAGTCAAAGAAAAGAGTTAGATATTAGTTTCCTTTTTTTTTTACATTTATTCAATTAATAATTCTACTATTACGAATTGTTGAAGAGAAGAAAAAAAAAAATTTCTTGTTCTTATGCAATATAGGTTCTCCCTTCAATGTGAACAATGTTAGTACATTCTATCTTAATAATATATCTATATATATTTTTATAAAAAGATTAGGAGTGAAGAAAATTTGATTTTCTTCGCTCCCCCTCCCCCCCAAAATAAAACGAACACATAATTTTTTGACTTTTTTTTTTTTAGAATTTTCTTTTCAGCCATTATAAACAAAGATTCACTTTTAATATAATATAATATATAATTGAGAAATAGTTAATTTAGTTTCATAAGAAAAAGATACAATCGATACAAATGAAAAAAATAAAATGAGCAATACATAAGTGACAGTGCGAAAATTGAGTAGGCTAAGTAGGCCCATGTAGAGCCATCCTCCTATATCTTGGGAGAAAGAGTAGACTACACTGAATAAACGGTACGACAGAGTAACCCAAGAAGTTACAGAACTGTCCAATGCTTGCGTATCATAGAATTGTGGCAGCAATGTTCGTTTTTATTCGCTTAATTCCATTATGTTTCACGTTAAAATGACTAATTTACACTCTTTTTATTTTTATTTTTTTGAGGAAAAATTTAAATATTCGTCGTTTTCTTGATTCTATTTAAACTAACAACTGTAGAAACTTATTTGTTATGTTTAAGTAAATAAAGAGAAATCGTTTGAATTTGTTTACTTTTTAGTCTCCAATGAAAGAATATTAATTTTGAATAATATTTAAATAAATTCACCAGAATTTTACTACTAATTATATTATTTTTGTAATTTTTTTTTGCTACACATTGTTTTATTGGTAATATTAACATGAGAAAAATATTATTTATCTGTATCAATTATCATTGGATATCCTAAATTGATTTATAAAATTTTAAAATTTATGTACGTTTTTTTTTATACCATTCGAAACAATTAGCATACCTATTGTTTATAAATAAGAGGAAAATCTTCTAATGTGCCTGTCTTAGGTTTTATATTACTAGTTCTATATAAAAATTGAATAATCGTATGGAATTAATCGTATGAAAATAAATGTTGTTTTTATTTTTTTTTAAACCTTTTTCTTTTATATAAATAGTTTGTTTAAATCAGTATTTATGAACAAAGTATTAGATTGAACACTAGTATGAACTACATTGGCATAAACACTAAATTGTACAATTTTAATTATTATTTTTATTAATAGTTGAATTTTGTACCTTATTCACAAAATTAACAAGTTAATCGAATTTTCTGCATTTTTTTATTAAAATCAATATTAGAAATATTCTCATACTTTGAATATGAATCGATAATTTTATCCGACATGTATATTGATACTATTGGTGAGTTTACTTTACTAATTACTGTAATTAATGAAGTTTTCAACCTTTTTTTTATTAATTTTAAAAGATCTTTCTTTTCCCTCCTCTTCTCGTTTCTTTGCAATCGTTATTTTGTTGTACCTATTCTCCTATGTCCATTGAGCCTAGTGTTGGATTATTTTGTTTTCTATTATACTAAACTCTCCTTATATATTTATACCTGCGCGACCAGTAAGGAAATATGACTAATTAACAGAATTACTAGAGTCAAGGTGAGTTCAGTTGTAATTATTTATATAGGTTTACATTTTAAATAGTATGTAAGAAGGATAAGTGACGGTGTTGCTGGAGCATTTACCGCAACGAGGAGGAAAGGGTGCAATCAAGCACTCCTTAGGAAGGATAAGTGACGGTGTTGCTGGAGCTTTTACCGCAACGAGGAGGAAAGGGTGCAATCAAGCACTCCTTAGGAAGGATAAGTGACGGTGTTGCTGGAGCATTTACCGCAACGAGGAGGAAAGGGTGCAATCAAGCACTCCTTAGGAAGGATAAGTGACGGTGTTGCTGGAGCTTTTACCGCAACGAGGAGGAAAGGGTGCAATCAAGCACTCCTTAGGAAGGATAAGTGACAGTGTTGCTGGACCATTTACCGCAACGAGGAGGAAAGGGTGCAATCAAGCACTCCTTAGGAAGGATAAGTGACAGTGTTGCTGGACCATTTACCGCAACGAGGAGGAAAGGGTGCAATCAAGCACTCCTTAGGAAGGATAAGTGACGGTGTTGCTGGAGCATTTTACCGCAACGAGGAGGAAAGGGTGCAACTAAGCACTCCTTAGGAAGGAGAAGTGACAGTGTTGTTGGACCATTTACCGCAACGAGGAGGAAAGGGTGCAATCAAGCACTCCTTAGGAAGGATAAGTGACAGTGTTGCTGGACCATTTACCGCAACGAGGAGGAAAGGGTGCAATCAAGCACTCCTTAGGAAGGATAAGTGACAGTGTTGCTGGACCATTTACCGCAACGAGGAGGAAAGGGTGCAATCAAGCACTCCTTAGGAAGGATAAGTGACAGTGTTGCTGGACCATTTACCGCAACGAGGAGGAAAGGGTGCAATCAAGCACTCCTTAGGAAGGATAAGTGACAGTGTTGCTGGACCATTTACCGCAACGAGGAGGAAAGGGTGCAATCAAGCACTCCTTAGGAAGGATAAGTGACAGTGTTGCTGGACCATTTACCGCAACGAGGAGGAAAGGGTGCAATCAAGCACTCCTTAGGAAGGATAAGTGACAGTGTTGCTGGACCATTTACCGCAACGAGGAGGAAAGGGTGCAATCAAGCACTCCTTAGGAAGGATAGGATACAGGTTTTAGGTTTAGTGATGTATTAGACTCCAATGATTCTATTTTATTGTAAATCATTTTTTTTTATATATATAACAATTAAATTTAAATTTGACTAAGTTCAACTGACATTGAAAATTTAAACCTTTTTCTTACTTTCCTTTGTACATTAACATCATTGTTATCTTAGGCGAGATGAGTAAAGAGAAAAAGACCTTTTTTTTTGTTATTTGCTTTATTCGTTTCTAGTTTAATAATCGCGTATTTATTTAATTTAAGTGAGTGTATGCTTTTCTTGTAATGATCTTTTCGTATAATAAAAAATATTATTTCCTTGTAGTTTATTTTCGCCGTTAATTTAGATATATACATATTATTTTTATATCGTTTTTTTTGTATAAAGTCAGAGAAATTGAAATAATTTTATTTTAAGTTGAATGTATGCCAATTGTGATTACAAGATAATAAATATTATTCTATTGACAACTTTTAGAACTGTAAAATATACATATAAGTGCGTATACATATTTTCAAGCACATTGGGGCTATTATATATTATATACCTATGTTTATGCACTACAAAGGTTCCATATATGAATATCTTAACCTATTAACATGCACTATTTTCGTTTTATTATGAGCTAGCTCTATTTTTACATTTCCCTTGTCATTAACTATTTCTAAAATCCGATGTGGTCCAGTATATTGATCGCCTAGTTTGTATTTCTTCCCTCCTTTTAATAACCAGACATTATCCCCTGTCGGAAATTCTTGATGATTGGCTTTCCTGTCGTAATAGAATTTTGACCTATGTTTAGAAGCTATTAATTTTTCTCGCGCGATTCCCTGTATTTCGTTTAAACGTTGTCGTAAATTTATAATGTAATCATCATACGTTGGAACTCGTTCTCGTGGGTCTAAAGGTTTGTTTGATGGTAGTCGCGCTTTTCGTGCAAAAACAATTTCAAAAGGTGTGTAGAGATGACCCTCATGTACCGACGTATTATACGAAAACGCGGCTAATTCGCATAACTCATCCCATGAGTCATTTCTTTCTATCATTGTTTTTAAATAATCTGCTAAGCTGCTATGAAAACGCTCAACGGAGTTGGACTGAGGGTGATAAGCCGTGGTTTTAACTTGTTTAATCTTAAAAATTTTCGCTACTTCTCTCATCAGACTACTTAAAAATGAGGTACCTTGGTCGGATATAATTAACAATGGGGCGCTAAAAATTGAAAAGTGTCGACGAACTAACGCTTCGGCGATCGTTGCCGCGGTCGCGTCTGGTATGGGTATCGCCATACAGTATTTTGAAAGGTTGCATTGAATGGTTAATATATTATTGTTATTATTTCGAGATCTGGGAAATGGTCCCACAAGATCGACCGATATGGATTCCATAGCCGAGTACGGAGTATCTGTTATTATCATACGTTGTTTAGTTTTAACACGAACCAATTTTTTTAGTTGGCAAGTTAAACAATGTCTAATGTAGTTTTGTACGTCTTTCTTAATATCTGGCCAATAAAAACGTTGTTTTATACGTTTATAGGTTTTTGTTACCCCTTTATGTCCTGCACAAGCAGACTCGTGCATTTCGCGAATAATATTTTCCCTATTACTCTCTTCCACACATTTTATGAATCCTAAACAAATAATTATTTTTACATTAATTTTTCGTAGAGTTATACTTATTTGTTTCAATATTTCGTTCCATGAAACGTTTTCAATAAATTCGCTCTTTGCGATACTTATTGAACGTAATTTTTCTTTTAATATAATATTTTTCAAATTTAATAGATTCGTTTTTAGATTATTAATAATTTCTGAAGTACTCAGTCGCTCTTCGTCACGTAACACCATAGCAAAATGCATTTTTCCGTTTTTGTTATTGATTCTTATTTGTCCTGGATTTAAATTGGAAAAATGAGGTAGTAATAATTTGGAAGCCAAATTTCTGGATCCTTCATCTAAAGGCATTCCAGTCGTAGTTATGAAATAAACGTAATTATCTTTTCTCATAAAGAGTTGTTCTTTAACTTCAATGAATTTCTTTTCATCATTTGGTTCTTCGTAAACATCCTTTTCTTCCCAGGACTCGTCAAATTTGTTGTTAAAATTATCTATCTCCATGGGTCGTAATCTTTTGTCTGAGTTGACTATCGTTTCAATTTCCTCGGGGGCTTCTTGTATTATAGGAAGGTTTTTGACTGGTTCTTTTGATATATTTGACTTGTTGGGTCGTTTTGCTCTCTTTTCGTTGTAGTTTGGCCGTGTTATTTTTCCTGCACGACTGCGTGTTTCCATAGAATGATTTTTAATAACATAAACGGGTTCTTCTATTGGATTTCTTGATAACGCGTCAGCATTAACGTTACTTTTACCGGCTTTGTATACGATGTCAAAGTCGTATGCATTCAGTTTTATTCTCCATCTACTAACTCTGGATGTCGGATCTACTGAGTTTTTGAACCAAACAAGTGGTTTATGATCTGTTATAATGAGGAAACGACGGCCTCTTAGATAGCAATCGAACTGAGTAACGGCATACAGTATGGCTAATGCTTCCCTTGAATAAGTATCATATTTTTGCTCGGCTTTGTTTAATACTCGTGAAACATAAGCAACTGGTAGGTCGGTTCCCACTTCTCCTTGTGATAATATTGCTCCTATTGCTGTACCGCTAGCGTCACAAGTCACTATAAATGGTTTATTAAAATCTGCAATTTGTAGTATTGGTTGTTTACACAATTTTTCTCTTAAATCATCGAATGCCTTTTGAACATCGCTGGACCATAGGAAGGGTGCGTCTTTCTTTAATAAATTACTTAATGGTCTAGCAATACCCGAAAAATTCGCAATGAATCGTCTATAATAACCTGCTAATCCTAAAAATTGACGTATGTTTTTCACTGTTTTTGGAATTGGAAATTTTTTTACTGCATCTAATTTTTTTGGATCCGGCAAAACACCTTCTGGTGATAATACGTGTCCCAGATACACTACTTCTCTCTTTAAAAATTCACATTTGTCTGGCTGTAATTTCAGATTTGCGGCGCGTACTCTTTGCAAAAATTTTTCAAACTTTTGGTTATGCTCCTGAATATTTTTAGCGTATATAACTGCGTCATCAAGGAATAAAAATATTTCTTTGCCTTGCATGCCCTCGAAAACACGATCAATCATTCTTTGAAAAGTGGCTGGAGAATTGCATAACCCCATAGGCATTGTTTTAAATTGAAATAAACCGAATGAAGATGCAAAAGCTGTTTTATGTCGATCTTCTTGAGCTAACGGAACTTGTAAAAATCCTTGACATAAATCCAAGACGGTGAATACACGATTTTCGGGTCCGATTTGATCGATAATATCTAGTATATTAGGTAATGGGTATCGATCTTTTACGGTTTTATCGTTTAATTGTCGAAAATCGACAACTAATCGGTATCGTTTATTACCCTGACTATCAGGCTTTTTCGTTACTAGAAAAACAGGTGATGTATAATTGGAACTTGACGGTTCAATTATGTCTCCTTCAATCATTTCTTTTAATTGTTTATCAAGTTCGCTTTTGAGAGCATGAGGAAATCTATATGGCTTAGCTGTGATTGGTATGTCGTCGACAGTCGGTATCTTATGTTCTATAGCATTTGTAACGCCTAATTTTTCTCCTTTTAGACAGAAACAATCCGAATATTTATCAATTAAATTCTCTATAGATTGTCTTTGTTCCTTGTCCATTTTATCAAAATGCAAGGCTTCTTTTAACCGTTCATTACGATTAAGTGCACTTGTATCCTCCGTTATGTTAAGTATCCTCGCTTCAGATCGATCGTCAGAAATGTCGTGTACGTCGACCTCTTCACTTTCATAACTATAAAAATTATTAATATAAGGTTTATTTGAATAAACCAAATAACTGTTATTCATTTCGTTTTCGCGTATGGCTTCAACAAATTCACTTCGTAAATTTTCGTTTATAACTCGTTCATTCAATAAAAAATCGTTAGGGTCCTCATATTGTTCATTTTCGTCTTGTATGTTTATTAAATTCTCATTATTTATCTCATTTTCAGTTTCTTCAGTTCCTTGTTTGTTTATCCATAATATTTCGGTTCTCGGGATAGTATCTAACTCTTCCCCCGACATAACCAATTCTTTGTTATCCAATTTACAAACATAACTAACATTTTTATCACGAGGTCCGCATTTATCGCCCTCCTCGATTTCGTAATCTATTCGTACTGGACAATTCATCTTTTTATCAACAAAATCTTCCTTATTTTCACGAGGTCCGCATTTATCGCCCTCCTCGATTTCATAATCCATTTGTACTCGACAATTCATCTTTTCATCAACAAAATTTTCCTTATTTTCACGAGGTCCGCATTTATCGCCCTCCTCGATTTCATAATCCATTTGTACTCGACAATTCATCTTTTTATCAACAAAATTTTCCTTATTTTCACGAGGTCCGCATTTATCGCCCTCCTCGATTTCATTAACCATTTGTACTCGACAATTATTGACTGTCTTATTCAATAAATTTTCTTCATTTTTTATTTCATTTTCAATATCATACTTCAGGTCAACTTCGTTTTCATAATTAGTACAGGAGGGACTCTCAGCCATCCTATCAAACAATGGTGCTACAATAATACCATAATTTTCAGTAATTTCATCAAATTTCTCTTTAATACGTAGCTCAGTCACATCACATACCCGTGACTGCGCTTTTCCATTATTTATTTGTAATTGTTCTTCCTTCATTAATCCATAACAATTTTCACTTGCTTTACATGTATTATTCCTTAGATCCGACTCCTCGTCGATGTGATGTACTTGTATTTCGTCATTTTTATAATCGTCATATAACTCTTGTTCTTTTTCACTGTGATTGTATAGGTTTTTGTCGTTGCCATTTTGATTTCTTTCATTTTTTTGTTCTTGCTCGTAGATTTCATACGATTCGTTTGTGTCAAATTTTATAAACGTTTCATCATTTTCGTGTAATTGAAAATCACTTGACGTTTCTGAGTCACTATCGGTATAATTATAAAATCTTGAATTTTTCATGTTCGTATAACTATTGTTTTCCCTTGGTTTTGGCATATATCGTATTGATTTTCGGTCATAATTTTCGATATTCTCCATTATATATATCGATTCATCCGTTTGCATATTATTTGCATTTTCAAAGGGGAGGATTAATCCGTTAAATTCTAAATATTGTTCCAAATAATTGATTTTTGCATCGTTTCTACGGAAAAAATCGGTGCCTAAGATTCCGTCTTGTTGTATAGGGAACGAATCATGTACTAAATTGAGTTCCACGGGAGATCCTTCGAAATCTACTCTGATTTTACCACGAGTAGTTAATGAGTGGTCAGTTATGCCTTTTAACAATATAATATCATTTTCGTCAATTTTTACGCGAGAGTCTACCTCTGACTCTTTAATTAGACTTACCGATGCTCCTGTATCTAGCAAGAATTTTAACGGACGTCTTAACTGACCGGTATCGAAGATTACGACCGGGGCTGAACTCTGTTGGCTTAAATTTATTTTCGCGGTGCGGAGGGGACGTTTGAGCGGGTTTCCGCGCTCGAAGTAGAGGGAATTTGATTCGTAGCCTCTCTCTCGACCCTCCTCGGAGAGAGAGTATCGGTGTTTCCCTGATTTTGATTTCCTTCTCTTATTTCTCTTTGCAACTTATAACAATCGCGCTTTATGTGACCAGGTTTTCCGCAATGAAAACAAGTAACTGGTGATCTTATATTATTATTCGATTCGTTATTAATATATCGTGATTCTTGGGAAGTTGGATTAACCGGCTCGCGCACACCGCGAGTCCCGGAATTATTTCCCCGATCTTCTTTGTTAAATTGTTGCGATGAATATTTATTATTATTATAACGAACAAAGGAATCATTTTTATCTCTGTCCCTATTTGGTAAAAATTCCGTCTGATTTTGATACTCGTTCCAACCACCAAATTGTAAATTCGGTCTATTATAATTACGACTGTTATCCGAGCGATTTTGTGGGCTGTATGAACTGTTTATGGGATTGCGTCGGTTGTTATTATCGGAAAATCTTTCCGCAAAACTTCGTGCTAATTTGAAACAATTTATGGCTCCATGACCAGTCTTAGAACAATATTGACATACAATCGGAGAGTTATTAGAAATATAGTTTACTTTACGCGTTTCTCGAGTTGAACGAAAACGAGCCTCTTCTCGGCTCGGCGTCTCCTCGTCCAAGACGCTACAAGCGAACTCGCGCTCCACCTCGAGCGCTTGTTCACGAGCTTGTTTTATAGAACTTGGAGTCCCTAAACGCGCACGAATTTCCCAACGAAGCCCTTTTAAAAAGAATTTTAAACAATCTCGCCTTAGATCAAGCATGAAATGATCTGCTATCGCGACTCGTCCCTCTCTGTCGGCCGCTTTGACTATTTCATTTTTTATTTCTTGTAACCGATTAAAATAAGCAACGACTGTCTCATTGTTTTTTTGTTTTAATTTAGCAAGTTCTCCCGTCCACTCGTAATATGTTTTTATCGATCCGAAGGTGTTTTCGAAAAAATCGGATATTTCTTTGATAGAATTAAAATTTTCTCCGCGCGCACAAGTTAAAGCTTCCCCATATAAACGCATTCGAATAAGTTTTGTTAATTCTTTTTCGTACTCCGACGGTAAAATTTCTTTTGCTTCGTTACATCCGTCCAAAAATTGCGATAAATTTATATTATGACCGTTAAACCGCGGTATTAAATCTAGAGCGTCCTTTAGCGATAAACCTCGAATTTGAGACGTCATTGTTTTATTATTAATTTGTTTTTTAACTTCACTCCTATCTATTTTTTTGGTTTTGTTCCGGTGCTTGTTCTTAATTCGTTTAAATTAATTTTATTAAATAATTCGTCTTTAATCTTAGAAGAGTTTGCTTGTTCGGGTGATTTTTTAATTAATTGCTTATCGAAGGGAACTGTAAAATCTGTCGCGCCTTGAATTAGTTTTTCGTCGAGTACTTTCGCCGTGTCTGTCACTAGTGTCTTTGCTTCCTCAGTCTCTTTTTCGATCGGTGCGGAAAAAATATTTAACGCGCCTTTAATCTTATTTATGATACCTTGAAAAGTTGTCCCTTTTTTTACACTTTCTTGTAAACTTTCTATGATTTTAGGTTCCTCGAGATAAGAATCTAACAACTCTTTTTTTACTTCAGTCGCGAGCCGTTTTCTTACCGAGCTTATAACGTTATCCGGTGTTAAAATCAATGGTTCATATGGACGATAAATTGTGGCTGGCGTACTAAAATTTACAGGATTATTCGCGATAAGTTCTTTTTGTTCCTCGTAATTCAAAACTGCGGGTTTTAAACTAAAATGTTTTACACGCGTGGGAGTAATTATTGTGTCTTCTTGTTCGTCTTCACTAACTTCGGAAATAGAAAGATCAGTTGGAAAAAAAGGTTCTCTATATTCAAAATCGCGAGGTATTTTTATAGATAACGAAATATTTGCTGCACTTTTTTCTAGTCTATCCTTTAAATAATTTATTTCTTTTGTCAAATTTTGCACTGTTTCCCTAGGAGTTTTAGTTAAATCGAGAGTATCGAGAGTCTGAACTTTTTCTTTGTATAAATTTAATAACGTATCATTCATAGAAAATTCTAAACTCGTGTTTCTTTGTTTATTTACATAACAATCAGTATTTTTCGGCGAACCTGACATTTTATATCTAAACACATTATTCCTTTAATCTCTTTTTTTTCTCAAAAATGTGAGTTTCCCGGCCGATGCACCAAATTTATTATAATAATTAATACAATCTGTCACGTCCAGACTTGCACCAATTACCATAAAAAATATTACAAGAAGGCAAATGGTTAATAAACCATTCGCGTTCCTTTCGCTCTTGTTTGACTAGGACTAGCCTTACGTCTCCGGGAGTAGCGAGCGAAGTTATTTTGAGAGTAGAGATGCAGGATATAATGTGGGATAAATAAAATAATATATGTTTAATTTCGTATTAATTATGCATTATTTATTTAAATATAATATGCTGTTTTTCTTTAAATGAACACGTGAAACTAAATTATTACAGCTTTTTAATGGGCAAAAACACATAAATTTACACTATTTTATTAACAATTGTATAAAATTATTTAAGTCGAATAACGATTAATTTTGATTAAATAAACAAATGTACGGCGAACATATTAACACATTATAGAATAAAAAAATACACAAGGTTATTTTATTATAAACATTAATAATCAATAATTGAAATAGGAATCATTATAAGTAAATGCAGATAAAATAAAAAAATGGTTGTCGTTTAAAACATGAATTATAGTTAATAAATTGTATGTAATAATAATTGTTTTAAAAGAAAAACGGTTGGTTCAGCAATCGAAATAACATAAAATATCAGGTTGCCTTTACGAATAATACAAGCGTATATATAGCCGAAAAAAATATACCTTAAGTACCCAAATATATAGATATATATATGTATATATATATATATATATATATATATGTGTGTATATTCGGTGAGGAACGAAGGTCCGCCTTGAACGTGGGTAGCGGTGTCAGATTGCCGTATAATGTCCTGCTAGACCTGCGGGCGTCGACGTTAGATGTGTATGCTGTTGGAGCTCGACGATTTCCAGATGTCGAAGTCGTAGTTCCTCGACTATGGCTTGTAGATGTCAATGATACGTCTCGATTCCTCTTGTGATTTTTAATACGTATTATTTCAAAGTTCAAGTAGCAGAGCCACGCCCTTGGATAAAAATCAAAGAGTTGTCCAGCAGAGCTTCGCCTTGCGAAAGCTTTAGATGAAAATTTAGGAGTGGCTGTGTCTGTTCTGGGTCCTCTCTATATACCCTAAAATCTATGCATCTCTCCTTGTCTTACACTTCTTCCTTGTCTTACACTTTGCCTTATATGGAAATTGTGTAAGTAGTTCTCGATTTTTCTGTGCTTGCACCCGATTGGACCGTTAGATGTGCGTAGTTAAAAATTGTCGAATCCCATGCATTTTCTGTATCGCTTCGTAGTTAATTCGGAGAATTTGCTGTCCCCCTTTTATTACTGCGCCGTTATCCAAAGAACGGCTTAATTTATTACTTCCTTCTAATGCTCGAATTTTCTAGTCGATGTTTCCCATTGCCGGCTCTTCTCCGAGCATTGATTTTATAGTGCAGTACAAAAAAAACTCTTGCGTAACCCTTCGTTTCGATCTCACTATCGGCGATCCCGCTTATGTGCGTATTGGCTTTGAATAATATCTTCAACTCTACGAATCAGTCTCTGTTTCGTTTGAAACACTCGTAAAATAATCTGTTCCTTAGCTTTATAAATTATATTTTATAACACTGCATTTACTTAGAATCATTCTTTATCAACCTTATTTTGTTCGTCTTCTACGCCGTATTTTTATTCTAAACTACGCAGTACTTTTTACGAAAAATAATAATATAATTTTCGTCGGGACGCGACAGGTTTCTCTTTTTTTTACATCGACTTGTAAACATTTAATAATACGTAGTATGACGTGGTATTCGCGAACTCGATAATAATAATTAATTTTAATAATTAATAATTAACCGTTTGGCCGCGTTGTCCAATATCGCGTGTAGAATTAATTTAATTCGCTAAGGTTGCCGGCAAGTGTCGTTAGGAACAAGTGTGTTGGGACGCACGGTGTGGAGGATTCGGGCGATCCTTCTTGCGTCGACACGATTAGATTAAATAATAAATATGTCGGCGGGAGCGGGGAGGACACAATAAATACTTGAGTTATTTAAGAGAGAAATGAAAGTATTTATTGTCACTTTAGTAGTTATTCCATCGCTGTGGGGAAACACAACAAACCCCCACTTCTGGGTCGTGTATGTCTTTCCATATCGAGGGATGGGGGTAATGGTGGAGGGAGAAATTAGAGTGGGGTAACAGTGTAGGGGGTAATTGGGGGGGGTAATGGTGGTAGTACCAGTTAAGGTAGGGGTGATGACGGTGGGAGAAAGTACGGTTGAGGGGGGGTAGACAATGATACATTCCTGCGGAAGGGGAGGAGAGATAGATAATGATACAATACTGCTGGAGGGAAGGAGGGAAAACCGGAAGATTTGAATTCTACGATGTTGGTTGTGGGGCGTACCAAAACCTACTGAGCTATTTCGTTGACCGATCGCCGTATGAAGGGAGATGGTGGGAGATGGAGAGCAAGCGGTGGGAGAAATCTGAACTGAACTCGCGAGACGACGACGAAAGCTTAGTAATATAGCTCCGTGGCACGAACTAGGCGCATGCATGGTACTCGGAATGAGACTCGACTGAATCTCAGTATATTTATTTCAAAGGACATCACTACAAATGACATTTTTTTACCCCCCCCCCCCCCCGTATAAAGCATAAAATAATAATACAATCCGCTGAGGTAAGAAATTGCTAGATGGGAGATGCTAGAACTAATTAGTAATGTAATGCGTCGTAGTGTTTTCCGAGAAATAATTCATACATCTATTGCTCGGTAGAATAATATAAAATTGATCTTTCATTTCTCTGAAAGTTGACTGGTCTTGACCCAAGAATTCAACTTGGCTGGATATCCTTTCTAGTTAACGAAATACTCTTTTGAACGACCTGTACTTCTGGTGCGTAAAGTTTTCAGCACCTCAAACGAAGCTGTATTGAGATCCTCGCGGACTCTACTCAATTCCTCTGCGTAAAAGCAGCCGTCTATGTTTTCTTCCGAAAGATCTTGCAAAAAGTAGACTGGCGGTTGTCGTGTGGTAGTAATTCAAACTATTTTAAAAATCTCTAAAGTCCATTCACTCTCGTAACCTTTGTCAAAGACAGTTCTGGTACGACTGACGCGCCTTAACTCACCGACTTTGAACCTGGGCCTTTGATTCCATGCGCCATTTCCATATCGTTTTTGTAAAATTTCCCGCGCTTTATTTACATTATATAAGGTTACGGATGCCGGTGTCATTTGTGTCGCATAATGTTTACTCTGATAATAACTGTGTACAATATTCTGCAAAACATCGTGTATTTTCGTAGGTGAAGTAACGCCAAACTCGCTCCTTGATTGTCCGTATCAATCTCTCTGCAATAGCAGCCTTTGTATCTGGACTTCGTGCTAGTCTGTGAGCAATATCGTTGGCGCGTAAAACTTGTTGCATTTTGTGTCCGACAAATTTTTTTCCCTTATCCGTTTGTAAGCAAATTGATTTACGTCCTTTACTTTTCGATAATATATAGGAAAAGGCGTCTGCAGTTTTCATGGAAGACTTTTCCTTTATTGGCTCCAGCCAACTATACTTACTCAAAACATCAACAACAATCAAAATGTAGCTGTAGCCATCGTTGTAGGTTTTGAAAGACCTTAAATCCATCAAATCAGCCTCCCAGACTTCATCCAAGTTACGTACATTATAACTACGATGTGGGAATCGCAGTCTAACTGTGCGATGTAAATTATAAGCATCTTGACTCTCAAGACATTCGGTAATACTTTTGCGATTGACTTTATTTTTTTGTACGAGTGGCGTGGAAAAATTTATTAATGCTGGTATAAGCTGCTGGATTAGGAGGTGAGTAATAAATATCGCTAAATCTTCTATTTTTCCTATTTATTTTGTATTACATCACTTTTTTAAATTTTTGTTACTGCGTTCTTTAGAGACACTTTTCACCAAATCACTAGTTTTACCAATCTTTGATGATTTATCAATTTATTTCTTCTTCTTCGTCTTTCTCTTCAATGCATTCTTGACACGGGAGAAGAATTTTTCAAAAGTTATTTTACTAACCATGCAACAAGCTGTCATCATGGCTAATGTTCGTTCATCCGCGGGTTTTTCGTCAGAGAGCATTCGGGAAAATGTATATTCAGCTAAAATACGACCAGCTTTACGTCTATCTCCATTTTTATCGCCATAAACTATATCATGTTTGAGATATGCGTCATCCAATGGATTAATACCAGGTTCACCTCGTTCGATACTTTCCGCTAGTTTTGTACCCGGAACACAAAATCGATATCCAGGCACGTGCATTTCGAAAGGTAATAGATCAATCAATCTATCTAGCGCGCTATTTTTCACTTGATTTTGTTCGTTTTCTCCTTTGTCTTGCTTCTAATGTTCGGTTATTTAGGTTTCCGGATTGGGCTGAATTTTCCACTCAGTCGTCGCCATGATGTAATGCCACTAATAATCGCGATAATTTGTTTCTTCTTTTTTGTCCCGGTTTCACCTTTGGTGGTTGACGTTTTTCGTTTAATTAATTGCAGCGGTATACTCGAATCAATGCTGCCAATCTCGTTCTGAGAACTGTTTGCCTGACTTATATTGCTAATATCGTGTCGAGGTGTTTGAAATCGACTACCAGTGACATCTGGTGAAGAATGATAAGGTGGTACCATATGGGATCCATCAGCATCAATATCCAACACACTTTTCCAAATACGGTTATTGCCAATGTATTCGCGCGGCACAAAGCATTCACGAAGAGCCACTACAATTTGAACGTGTCCTGGAGGTGGAGAACCTTTTCTATTTCTCATAGCATCATTGATCAGATCGATCATATTCGCCACGTCTATGCAAAAACCACCTATCGTCAGTACACCGTTTGAGTCCCATCCTACATTACCGCTGAGTCGCAATTTACGCAGTAACTGAGCTGCCTTCTGTCGGAACCTTCTAGGTACACTCTCGATTATAGTCGCATCAACTCGATCTTCCTTTTCGGCTCGTTGTGACTCATTGTTGTGCCCCATGTATACAACGCTATTATTATCTACTTCATCGTAATGGTTTTCTGAATATCAACATTGTCCTTTTTATCTCTGACTTTATCGTAGCTATGCACATTCTTAAAATGGAGCACTTTTCTCGCTCGGTTTATCCATCACATGAGTTTAGAATATTGTTCATTTCAGCATCTAGCCTGGTCCTTGGGGTACCGGGCATTTGAACCGTCTTTAATATTGAACTATTGGCATTCGTGAGTGCACGCTGCAGTTATTCAACATTTTCGTTCGGAACAAGCACTATTTTTCGTGCGTACTCCATGTTTACTTACTAATTAGCAACAATTCCTCGGTCGCTAACGCTCCCACGGTCGAAATTACACTAAATATATACTTATTTTTATATTTTTTTGAATTTATAATTTTACAATTTAATTGAATAAAAAAATAAAATATCATATAATATATAATTAATTAACCTAGTATTCAGTTACAATCAATTTATTTTAGTCAATAAAATAAAAATAACAGTGTATTATATTTGCAACATTGTGTATATTTATTTAATCTTAGTCAATTAGACAAGAGTTTATAGATACTGAACATATTTCTACATAATACTGAAACAATTAAAAAAAATTAAAAATAATCGACATGATAAAACTTACACTGGAGTAAGGAATTTTAATTTTAATTTTTAATACGTAGTAACACATATGTCATTACTTACAATATTTCCACACTATTCCTGTAAGAAGCTACATCAATCTAGTAACAAATGTGTTATTTTTCTACGAGAATAATATTTTCAACAACAAAAATTAGAATATAAAATTATTCTTTGACCATTATACATATATTGCATGCTTTTTCATACATATATTAACATACATATATTAAAATTTCATACAAAATTACTAAACTCAGCTAATGCATTGTATGTATTCAATTATTCTTTCAAACAAATAATTATACGTAATAATTGAATTTATAAAAATTTTTTTCAGATTAAACTTCTGGCTAAAAGATTTATTTTCACATTTTAGTAATTTTGTTTTATTTTCAAAAATCTTTTATAAAAAAGAATATTAGTAATTGCAACCAAAAAATATAAATGATATTATACAATTAGAATAATAAAAATTGAATATTAATTATAAAAGTTATTTTAATATTACATTTGGTATTACATTAAAAAAATGAAAGAAAAATAATATTTTAAATTTTTTAACCACCTTCCTCACGCATTTTACATCTTAGAAATAGAAGATAATGAAAAATGTTTGTAAAAAAAATCTATATAAATGTAATAAAAAAAAAAATAAAACGTATCGTCAAATAAAATATGTATTACAATAAATTATATATATTATATTAGATATGTTATCAAAATTTATTAGAGTAATAGTACTGTTTTTGTCAATGTTCGTATTACTGTGACCACTTTTTTTTACCGAAAACCCCTATAAAATATTTTTGGAATTTTTCTACTAAACCCCCCTCTTACCCCCCTACCACTCAATCATTACATGGGGGATAAATTAAGACTGGTTGTCATATTCAATGTTGACCATTCCTCCCACCTTCCTTCATCTTTAAAATAGGGGATAAAAAAGAGTGGTTGTCATATTGTTATTCACCTGTACCGAAACCCCTAAATTCTTTTTGGAATTTTTCTAATTTTATTTCCCCCCTCCCCCTCTTGCTCCTCTTCCATCTAGCAATAACTGAAGGATAAATGAAGAGTGATTATCAAATCGCTATTCACCGTAACCAAAAACCTCATCTTAGTTTTTTTAGAATAAAGAAGAATGGTCGTCATATTCTAATTCATATATACCGCTAATTTATATTAACCCCTATAAAATATTAAAAAAATTTTTTAATTTTACCCCCCCCCCCCTCATGACTCCTCCTGCAGCTATCATTAGATGTGAGATAAATGATGCGTGGTTGTCATATTCAGCGTTAACCCTTCCCCTCCACACATACGTTTAATTATTGTAACATTTGGTATACCGGACACCGGAGAACGGATGAATTTTGATATATATATATATATATATATATATATATATATATTATTGCATTTACTTGTGTTTATATACTTATGTTTACAAACAACTTAAAAATGTAACTATTTAAGTTCCTTTTCTAAGTATTATTTATATTAGGTTATTAGAAAATAAAAATTAATGCAATTACTTATTTTTTATGTTTATTATTTCAATCCTTATTCGCAGTGATAGAACATAATAGTGGGTTATAGCCTGTAAAATTTTGAAAAAGTTCTATTGATTAGTTTTTGATACAAAAATAAAAACTGAAAAAATTAAGTTTTCATATTATGGTAACAATGATCTGTACATTTTATCAGCTAGAAAGATTTGAAATTACCGATATAATTAAGCATTATATATTTTTGATTGAAAGTTTTGATTGCTCATATCTCTGAAACTGAAGTATCAATTTTCTCTTATTGGATCAACTCGATACACACCGAATGCAGGCCTTCATGAATTAATGCTGTGAATAAAAATTAGAGGCATATTATTATTATTAGACTGTCCACACAGTTCTAGTCTATAAAAAATTACTTAAATTTCTTCGTTACTTATGCATAAACAAACAGTGAATTTAAGACGAGGCCGTAGCCCTATGCTTTATACACAGTAACCGACGTTTCTGTTTTCCACTATTCTCTGAGAATTTTAATTTTTTTCACATCATCTCTGCAGAGCGCCATTCTACAGACCATTGACTATGGCGCTCAGCTAAGAAATTTTGAAAAAAATAATAATTCTCAGAATATAGTACAGAACAGCGACGTTGACATCCGACCTCCCCTTAAAGTAGATATTTTAATGGATGTGAGTATAAAGAAAAACTGTGTTGTTCCTCTAAGAATGACAGATTGACAGGTCTTTAATGTTTCATAGCAACTTAAATTTATAAACAGGCATTAATTTATCAATTTGTGTACTTAAATAATATTATAAATTGTGATGTAAGATTAAAGACTTGTCATTCCTGGACGAACAACACAGTTTTTCTTTATCTGCACATCCACTAAAATATCTACTTTAAACTCACTTATTGTTTATACCTAAGTAACAAATATTTAAATCAATGTGCGAAAAAACTAGAACTGAGTGGTCTGTCTAACAATAATAGGCCTCTAATCTTTTTGTGCAATGTCAATTCAGTAAGCCTGCACTTGGTGAACATCGAGTTGATCCGATAAGAAAACATTAATACTTGACACTTTGACAGCTGTTCATTGCCTTTCTGTTGCTAATGGGTTGAACCATTCCATTGGATGCATCGAGATTCTTAGTTGAATTGGTATCAAATCACTTTTCATTTAAACCTGTAAGCAGTAAAATTCAATAAACTTTTCCATTATTAGCATACAGTTCCGCTAAACAACATAAAGAATTATTTGCTCATTATCAAGTTACTTGTGCGATAATAGGTCTTACTTGACAAGCAAAATTGAACAGTTTTGAAAAACTTATTTTTGCCAGAAATATAAATGCGTTAACTGTACTACAGCGAGACAAATAATTATTCAGTTTTTGTAGTAAACTCTAACACTGTATAGTGTACTAGTTATACTGAATATGTGTTATGAATTTAACAAATAAATGTTCAATTTACAGCAATTGAACATGTGACGTGGTATTCACGAACCCGATCGAATTAATTAATTTTTAATAATTAATAAAGATCGTCGGGCCGCGTTGCCCAATACCGCGCACACAAGTAATTTATTTTCCGAACTGCGGGCTGTCGCCAGGAACACGAGTTCGCTGGGACGAACGGTGTGGAGGATTCGGGCGATCCTCCTTGCCTCGACACGATTATTTTAAATTAGGAATGTCGGCGGGAGTGGGGAGAACAAAATAAAGACTCACCATTAAAATAATATAATAATAGTATTTATTTTAATATATATTTAACAAAATGGCCATCCCGGCCTCGTGCCGCGACAATATTAATTAATTTGCGCGGGCGGAAGTCTCGGGAGTCAACCGGATCGAGATAACCCCGATCTCCGCTATTCGGGTACCGGCATACCCGAATACACTCCCGAGTTCACACACTCACATACACTCGGGAAGGGGGGAAAACGCGCGGTAGTATAAAATACACTTACCGGTATTCGCCCCGTGGATGGCCCAGCCGATCCTTGTCCCTTTGGCCTCCTGGGCAACGGAGGCCGACGTCGGCTGCGGTGGTGAAAGGCGGCCCTGTGCCGCGGCGAGTGCCTCGCGAACCGCGTCCGCACTCTCTCACACACTTCCCGTCCTACTCACACACCAATAGTCACTCGAGGCTCACCTCGCGAGGATAATGCGGGTTCCGACGGCTTTTGCGCCTCACGCGCCTTGGCTTAGCCGTAAACACTATAATGATTACCCTGGATTTAGTTTGTCCGCCTCGAGCGGCAGATCGGGACGTACTAGTAGGCAATTGCCTAATTTCCGAAAAAGGGATGAGAGTGGGAAACACACACACACACACTCTCGCGCTCTCATCCCTACGTACTATTGCGCGCGTAATTGACAATTTGTACAAAAACAAACAAGTGTCGTCGGTTGGCCTTGACATACGAAAGGCTCCGACGACTTACAATTCGCGAATTTAAATATTCTATTCGTCGTGAATAGATTGTGTGACGATTTCCGTCACAAACAATAAATAAAAAATACATTACCACAATAGCTGCAATAATTGATTTTATGTACAACTTTTGAAAAACAAATAAAATTAGCTTATACATTATTTCCAATCACCTCGTAAATTGCTTGCCTGAAAATAAAAGAAAACAAAGAAATTATCCTTATAAGAATGAATTTAATATAAGCATTAAATCAATAAGCAGCATAGGTATGCATGATGTATTGATTTAATAGTGAAGAAAAAAATATTACTTATCTGATAATTTATGTAGAGGTGTTCATTAAAACTTGAAGTTTAAATAAAATGTACAATTTACTTGTTTTGATAGAAAATTGATGCTGTAATGTAATACCAAATTTTATTCGACATATAACCTGCAATGTTTACTTCCGCGTTATTTGAAAGGAAAAAAGAATTTCCTATTCCGTAATTTTCTGTTTCGGCGATACTAGTGATAAACCTATAGTTGCGTTTGCACTTTGTACATATTTTGAGAATACGTTCGCTCTTAAGATAATTTTAAAGCGGTTCAGCGTAGTTCGACACCCGAACGGAACGGAATGGAAAGTAACCGAAATATTTTCCGTCGATTGAACAAAAACGTATATAAATGTATATAAACGAATATAACCATATAAAAAACTATAAATATATTTTTAATATTTACTAAACTTTAATATGTTTCAATCATATATCATATATAAATGTACATTAATGTATATAAATGTGTACAACTGTATATAAATGTATATACATGTATATAAATAGATACAAATGCATATAATCGTACTTAAACGTATAAATGTTCATATATCTTTCAACTCTATAATGTTGAATTAGTAATAACATTCATTAATTTTATATAAATGTATATAAATGTGTATAAACTTATGCAACTGTATGTATTCGTATGCACGTGTATATATTTCCCAATTTACGCATTTAGGCACACTTATATACCAGTAAATTACAGTTATATACATTTATATACATTTTCGATTTCCATTAGGGAATCACCTCCTAAATTGCTTGCCTGAAAATAAAAGAAAACGAAGAAATTGTCCTTATAAAAATGAATTTAATATAAGCATTAAATCAATAAGCAGCAAGGTATGCATGATGTATTGATTTAATAGTAAAGAAAAAAGTATTACTTATCTGATAATTTATGTAGAGGTGTTCATTAAAACTTGAAGTTTAAATAAAATGTACAGTTTATTTGTTTTAACAGAAAATTGATGCTGTAATGTAATACCAAATTTTATTTGACATATAACCTGCAATCTTTACTTCCGCGTTATTTGAAAGGAAAAAAGAATTTCCTATTCCGTAATTTTCTGTTCCGGCGATACTAGTGATAAACCTATACTTGCGTTTGCACTTTGTACATATTTTGAGAATACGTTCGCTCTTAAGATAATTTTAAAGCGGTTCAGCGTATAGTTCGACACCCGAACGGAACGGAACGTAAAGTAACCTAATTATTTTCCGTCGATTGAACAAAAACGTATATAAATATATATAAACGAATATAACCATATAAAAAACTATAAATATATTTTTAATATTTACTAAACTTTAATATGTTTCAATCATATATCATATATAAATGTACATTAATGTATATAAATGTATACAACTGTATATAAATGTATATACATGTATATATATAGATACAAATGCATATAATCGTACTTAAACGTATATAAACGTATAAATGTTCATATATCTTTCAACTCTATAATGTTGAATTAGTAATAACATTCATTAATTTTATATAAATGTATATAAATGTCTAAAAATATATATAAATGTATGTAAATGTATATAATTGTATATAAATGTATATAAACGTATACAATCGTATATAAATGTGTATAAACGTATGCAACTGTATGTATTCGTATGCACGTGTATATATTTCCCAATTTACGCATTTAGGCACACTTATATACCAGTACATACAGTTGTATACATTTATATACATTTTCGATTTCCATTAGGGATGTTAGATCATATGATTAGACACTATAACGGTAAGCGTGTTACCGATCAGGTGAGTAACTGAAAAGAGTATCGACAGCGCGGCGCGCGCAGGGAACGCGCGCGAGAATCGTGCGCAGTAGAGTATCGGTGGAGAGTTCGCGCGCGATCGGCAACAACAAGGTGTTGACAATTGCCGAGTGATTTTTACGGGATAAACGAGCGAAAGACTAGTGCATTTTTGTGTGTGGGTGCGAGGGTTCCTCCCTACCAACCTCCACGTCGGCGTGCAGAGCAGCACGTCTCACGGGCAGTGAGAAAGAAGGAAGAAGAGTCGGCCGCATTCCCGACCGTAGGAGTGAGAGAGAGAGAGATAAGCACGAGGACGAGCTGTCTCTCCTTTACCTAGTCGTTTCCCGCCGAGGCGCGATATATATACAAGCGGTAAGTGGTGCACCACACTTAGACCCGCGTGTCTACTTAATATTTCGCGTCCCGATTTACCTGGTACGGTCCAGGTGAGGAAGCGTTCCTCCTTTCCCCCCTTTCGTGACAATACCCGCACGGATAGAAAGGTCGGTGGTTCGCGGGAACCACTTCACGAGAGAAGGCGCGCGTGACGTAGTAAGCTTCTACGTAAAAGCTCTCTACGTCAGTGATTCATACGTCACACGGTGTGACGTATGCCATCAGGTTAAGCAGCCGATCATATCCGGATCGGTTGCTCGTAATCGACTGTTAAATAGATTTTAACCGATTCTTTTCTCGCTGACCTCGGGGTAGTCATCGGTACGACTCCCCGCAAATTGTTAAAGTTCATTTATTGTTTATTTATTAATATTTAATTGTCAATTTAATAAATTGACTCGGCGAGACTATCTTTCTCGCCGATTAAACGTAAAATATCGATTGTTAATAGTATTTTACCGATAACTGTCCTATCCTCCGAATACCGCCCTCTCCGGTGTTTATCCTAGTTGGCAATTTTGGGCATAGGGCCCAACACACGGTATATAAGTCAAACGGAGTGTTTGACGTTGTTAACGGCATTGCACGGGAATCAAAGGGATTCCCGGCCGCATCGTGGGACTGCACACTTAAGGTTGGTAAGTGGGGACAGATTGGGCCTAACCGTGGGCCTTACGTATCCCCAGTATCCACCCCGTTACAACTGGCGCCCAATACGTGTGGATTTCGGATAAAGAACATCGGAAAAATCAACAAGCACGATATAGTTGTTCAATTGTTAATAATATTGTTAATTAACAATTGGATAACTCGCGTACAATAACGAGGTCAGCAGTCGCGTTTCGAAATTGTGAAGTATATTTCGGTACTCTTTCGTTCCCCCTCGAGGCGGGATTTGTTTATTAACAAATAGAATTGTTATAAACAAATAAAAAATTTTTTTATAACAAATAAAATTTTTTTTTATTTTTCTCGTTTCGACTACTGAGTAGTAGACACAGGAAATTGGTTCCTGGTCGAACATAGGTGGCGCCACTAGAAAAAGGTCGCACAAATAGGAAATTTGGTGGGTTTTCGAACGGAATCGATAGACCGACCAACGTTACTTGGAAATTGGGTAGTTTGGACCAAACCAAGTAACTAGCGCCACCTAGAGGAACGAAAGAACGCGACACAGCGCGACATAACCTGGTGGCAATTAATCGGTCTAAATAAATTGTTTGTAAGTGTATGCAAGGTTTAACTGGTTTTTGCTGGCACAAAACAGGAAGCTTATAACCTGGCTCAGACCTTTACAAATTGTATTATAGGTTATATTTTTGTAAGAGGTCAAGCGCGCGGTAACTTTAATTATTTAATTTATTTATTTATTGATTTATTTATTATTTATTATATAGTACCGTTAAGTTAGCGCAAGGTAAGAGCCAGGCAGTAGTTTATCGTAAATTTATTAGCAAATTTGTTAAAAATAGTTTAAACTCGGTAGTGCTTCCTGATCAAAGTAAGACAGGACTTACTTTTGGCATCCGGTTTTGTGCTTTAGCGGTTAGCTTAGGTAGAAGCAAAACCCAGTTACGCGGATTGGACATTTGGCAAGTAACGCCAAAGTTAAATATTCGACAGCATATAACCTTGCACACACATAGTGCGTCAAGCCAGCGAGGCTACTTACTGTGAAACGTATAAACGACGCTACAACTGAAGATGGCCGCTCAGCAGAAAGACGTCGATAGTCAAATCGATGCATGGATCGAGACGCTCACCAGGGAGCAAATCGAACTACACCTGGACGCCTTGAACCTAAAATCGGCAGGCTCGGTTCATAGGAAAGCCGAGCGACTCCACCAGTGGCTATTAGGAAATTATTCGGCCCAGGAGTTTAACCAGGAGGAAGACGAAGCCACAGCAGTTCGCAGCCGTCTCCAACGGAGAAATAGGTGGCTGCAGATGCTAGGTGAACATCAAGACGAGGAGTCTGATGAACCTAGCCCAGATCAGGAAGTGTATCTGGTACTGCGGGAGAACGCTGCGGTTAAAGATAACCTGCACAGGACGGTGCAGGATTTCGATGACGTCGAGCTAGATGAAACGACGTCAGCCGCGACCAATACAGAGCCTCAACCCGAACGAGAGGAAGAATGGCTGTCATTGGTCTCAGAAGAGGGAAACATTTTTAAAATCCCTCGATCGTTCTCCCAGACCTTGGTGCAGCTTATCAAAAAAGTGAATGACCTCACTGTAAAGGTAGATAAGCTGATGTCCGAGCGCACTCAAACCGCTCACAGCACGAGATTGGACGGTGCCAACCAATCTCACCATGTGCAATTTCAGGACACATATACGTGTTATGGTCCTGATGTGAGCGAGATAGGTGAGGCGCAAGTAAATGGCGAGCAACAACGCGCAAGCGCCCCTCAGTCTAAGCCTGATGGAGCTTGGAAGGGGGGGAATGCGCGCGAATCCCAGAGGATTCCTCAAGCGCGCAGCTCGCCAAACAAGGAGCGGACATTTTCAGCACCAAGCTTCTCGACGTCATCGAGGTTAAATGGGACACCTCGGGACGTCGGCGGCATTGTAAGGAAGTGGCAGGTCAAGTTCTCTGGCGACAAGAGACAGAGCATTGACGCCTTCCTAACCAGGATCGAGGATTGCAGGATCCTGGCCAACCTGTCAGAGGACGAGTTGTTGCCGTCACTCTCGGAACTTTTGACAGACACTGCCGCCACGTGGTACCAGAACGAGAAACACAAGTGGCGCTCCTGGCAAGATTTCGTGACTTCGGCTAAACGTTGGTACGGAATGAGCCAACGTTTCCAGCAGAGGATCATCGCCGAGTCCAACGCACGGACTCAAGGACCCGATGAACCGGTTAGGGACTATATGACGTGCTCTATAGCAATAATGCGAAAGATAGTCCCTACGCCGACTGAAGCGCAGCAGCTCGATCATTTGTATCGGAACATGCTGCCCCAGCTTCAACGGCTGTTCAAGAGAGCGGAAGTGAGCTCAATTGAACAAATGCTGGACCTCGCCACGGAAGCGGAGCAGACAATAGAAGGTGAAAAAGTATATCGTCCACCACCTACGGAGGAAGGGTCTCTGCTTCCTGAGATGGCGTATAAGCCGAAGCGGAAAAAAGGTTCGCCGAAGGCTAAGGTAGCGGCTGCTGAGGTAAGCCCAGCCAAACCAAGCGAGCCGGACGTCGTCGACCGCATCGCAAAGATGCTGGAGGATGCGCTGCGGCGCATCGTCTCCCAATTGGCGTCGACGATCCGACAGTCCCGTAGGAGAAGCCCAAGGTCTGGCTCTCCTAAGAAAGGCTTGCCCGCCAACCGATCTCCGAAGAGTAGGAGGTTTGGCAGACCTAATGGCCCGAGCAAGAGTTTCGGACACCGGCAGGAGAAGAAGAGTGATAGTCCACAGAGGGAAAAAGTGAAGGAACAGCCGAAAAACAGAATGGGCTCAACTTTCGATCCGACTAAGCCTCTTACCTGCAAGGGCTGTGGGAAAATTGGATATTCCCTCAGGTACTGTCCGGTGTGCTCGGGAAACGCCAAAGGGAGCGGTTAACAGGGACGAAAACCGCGACCCAAGAGCTTGAGTCCTTGCTGTCCCAGGTGAGTTCGGGACAGACCCGCTCCAAACGAGAGTATGGTCCAGAGAGGAGCGGAAATGGGCCTCAAAAGGAGGAACGGTCCCAAGAAGCCAGCAGACCAACCTCATCCTATAAACCAGAGGATGAGAGTCGTTGGTGGCTTCTCGTGGAGATTGAGGGCTTTCGTATAAGAGCCTTATACGATCCCGGAGCCTCCACGACCGTGATGGGACCCAGCGGTCTGCAAATCGCCGCAGCATTGGGCAAGGAGCTCATTGTGGCGAACGCCGGACGCGTCAAGATGGCGGATGGTAGTTACCAACCGCTAAACGGTCATGTGATCTTACCTTTCACTGTCGGGAAGGAGACGCGTGAAATAAGGGTAGCGATCATACCAAATCTTGACGCCGAATGCTACGTAGGAGTAAATTTCGTACGAGCATTCAGAGCCATATTGGATCCGGATAGCGACCGCCTGTTCCTCAAGGGCAGCAAGCAGCAGATCCACCTCGAAGTTGCTGGCATAGGGGGTATGGCCACCCTCTCGTCCGCTGGGATAGCGGACGCAACCGAGGCAGAAAGGGAAGAGCTGCGAGCGCTAGTAAGCAAAGTGCTGTCTAATACTTCTCCCAAAATCGGACGAACCCAACTCATCGAGCACTCGATTGACGTGGGATCAGCTCGCCCGATAAAGCAGAAGTATTACCCGGTGTCGGAGAAGATCCAGGAGGAGATGCACCGCCAGGTCCGAGAGATGCTATATTTAGAGATCATAGAGCCCTCGGACAGCGGTTGGTCAAGCCCCGTGGTGATGGTACGCAAGGAGAACGGATCACGTCGGTTTTGCATTGACTTTAGGAAAGTCAATGCGCTAACGAAACCAGACGCTTATCCCCTCCCGTTCATGCAGGATATCTTACGCAAGTTGAAGAGATGTCGGTACATTAGTATTCTGGACATGAACTCAGCGTATCATCAGATACCTCTCCAGAAGGAATCGCGTCCTTATACGGCTTTCACAGTCCCGGGGATGGGACTGTATCAGTTTAAGCGGATGCCGTACGGATTGGCATACGCCGGCGCGACCTTCCAACGCATGATTGACCAAGTGGTTGGTCCTGATCTCGAGCCCAATGCCTTTTCTTACCTCGATGATATTATCATAGTCACCGAGACATTTGAAGGGCACAAGAAGTATCTCGAGATGGTGCTGAAAAGACTGACCGAAGCTAACTTGACAGTAAATAAGGACAAGTGTGTCTTTTGTCAAGATGAGGTAAGATATCTTGGCGTGCTGGTCAACATGGATGGTATTCGTCCCGACCCAGCCAAGACAGAGCCTATAAGGATTTATCCGGCTCCCAAGAACCTCAAACAGCTTCGACGATTCCTCGGCATGGCGTCGTGGTATCGGCGTTTTATGCCGGATTACGCCACGATTGCCGAGCCACTTACCCGTCTAACAAAGAAGAACCAAGGGTACGAGTGGTTAGATGAACAGGAACAAGCCTTTCAGCAACTGAAGGCCCTGATCATGACTGCTCCAGTTCTTCAACGTCCCAGTGCAGATGGACTGTTTAGCCTGCACACGGACGCGAGCGATACCGGCATAGGAGCCGTGCTCGTCCAAGAGATAGACGGAGAGGAAAGAGTCATTGAGTTTGCCAGTCGCATTCTCACAGCACCCGAGAAGAATTATAGCGTTACGGAGAGGGAATGCTTAGCCGTGGTCTGGGCTATTAATAAGTTCAGGCTTTACATCGAAGGGTACCACTTCAAAGTGATAACGGATCACAGTAGTCTTCGCTGGTTGTGTAATATGAGAAATCCAACCAGCCGACTAGCGAGATGGGCTTTAGAGCTTCAAGCTCATGACTTTGTCATCGAGCACAGAAACGGAGCTCTGCATCACGTTCCCGATGCCCTATCTCGCATGTATGAAGACGATGAGCCTACAGTAGCAGCAATGTCGTGGGCTCAAACGACTGAAGATCCTTGGTACCTAGACTGGATCAAGAACGTTTCCGACAGACCCCGTGATTTCCCCGACTGGAAAATAGTTGGAGGGAATCTGTACATCTATCGCCCCGAGAAGGAGTTAGAGGAAGAGATGGATGAGGAGCAAGCATGGAAGCTGGTCGTACCCGTTGAGAATCGTCACTCTATTCTGAGAGAGTGTCACGATGACCCCTCAGCTGGCCATCTCGGAAGGGAAAAGACATTCGCCCGCGTGGCCCAAAACTATGATTGGCCACGGTTCTACGCAGAAGTTGCGGATTACGTCAGGCGATGTCAAGTGTGCCAGCAATGTAAGATCGAGCAACGTGCTCCTTCAGGGTTAATGGGTCACCGTCAATCGGACAGACCATGGCAGGTGGTATCCGGAGATATCACCGGCCCGCTTCCACGCTCTAGCCGAGGATACGAATACATCCTAGTATTCCAGGATTTATTCACGCGCTGGATTGAAGCAATCCCGATAAGAAAAGCTAACGCGAAGACGATAGTTCGCGAGCTTCACGAACGAGTGATTAACCGGTTCGGCACCCCGGAAGTATTTCATTCGGACAACGGGACCGAGTTTAAAAATAAACTCGTAGACGAATACCTCGAATCTAAGGGAGTGTATCATTCGACGACACCCCCTTACCACGCACAGGCCAATCCTGTCGAGAGGGCCAATCGGACCCTTAAGACAATGGTGGCGTCGTATATCCAGGATAAGCATAGCGACTGGGACGACAAGCTGCCAGAGTTAGTCTTTGCACTAAACACAGCGGTGCAAAGTTCTACTGGATGGAGCCCGGCTATGCTGAACTATGGTCGCCAACCCGAGGCGCCTAGTACAGCTCGTCGAGAGCAAGACCGGCTTGCCCAGCAACAGTTTGAGTTCCGTCGACTGCAGGATTGGAACGACAAAATCAAACAGTTGCCAAGACTGCACGAGAACGCAAGTCGTCAGTCGGCTGCCAGCAAGGCCCGGCAAGCCGAAATCTTCAACTCACGACGAAGGCCAGCGGAATTCGAGGTAGGAGATCTGGTGTGGAAACGCAACTGGATCCTCTCGTCCAGCGCACAAGGTATCTCGGCTAAGCTTGCTCCGAAATATACAAGGCCATATCTGATCATCAGTAGGAAAGGCATGAATACCTACGTTATACAAGATGATCAAGGGGGCCAAGAAGTATCTCATATAGAGCATCTGAAGAGATACGTCCCCGAAGATGATGCTGAACCAAACGATGAGGAGCAACCTACAAGATCTCAACCGTCGAGGGATCAACAGGTGAAGTGCGACCCACCTGTAGCGAGCGAAGCCTCCCCTGCGAGGGAGTATAATGCGAGCGAGTCACCTAGCGAAGGGACTCGGTGTAAACCGCGTAAGACGTCGCGTACGTCCTTAGATAGGGCCCCCGCTACCAAACGACCACGTGGTCGTCCCCGGAAAGCGAATGCGACCGTGCGACGCCGATCCCCAGTCACACGGCAATTAGATGCGCAGCCAGAAACTGTTCCCCTTAGACGAGGACGAGGGCGTCCTCGTGGATCGAAATCCAAATAAAGAACAGTGTCGTTTGAAACGATGGGCCATAACCTGAGATCATGATTTTTGTTGCAGATGATCATCGAGGTTGAGCAGGAAGCCCTGGAGTTCCTCCTCGCCAGGATGATAGACACCCTGGCCAGCCACGGCGAGATGCAGACGGCGGACGTCCTGTCTGCTGTAGTTGCTGCCGTAGATCATCGGCGGCAACAGCTCCAGGAGGAGCATCGCCGTGGCCAGGAGGATATCGCCGCCGTCGTCCTAGAAGAGGTCCTGGAGGACGGTCAGGGCCAGGACACGGCCTATGTAGCGACCCCTGCGGACCGCTTAAGACAAGCGAAAGGGACGATACCCATGCCCTCTCCGCCGAAGCCAGCACCCGCGACTGAAGAGCGGATGGAGAAGGAGGGCAATTCGGTATCGGATCGTCCGCAGGGGAAGACTGAACCGGAACCGGCCAACACCAGACCCCAGCTCCGTCGTCCTCACTCCAACGGGTCCCAACCCGCAACCTCTGCGGTGACAGAGGAGCGACCCAAGACGCAGGAAGAGGAGTGGCAGGAGATGGAGGCTGCCCTCAGGCACATGAAAGCCCTGAGGGTTCAGCTACGGGCAGCCGAACAAGAGGCCTTGGCGAAGTTCGATGCGTTTGCCGAGGCTCATCCGACGGCTCCCATCACCAAGGGTATCTGGGCTGAGCGAGTTCAGGACCTCAAAAGGGAGCGAGAGGTCCTGGCAACATTCCGTGCTCAGCAGCGCGAGGCCAAAGAAAAGGCGGCGGCGGAAGAGAGGAAGCGCGAGGAAGAGCGCCAGCAGCGGCTGAGGGCAGAGGCAGCCTATAGGCAGGCTGCTGAAGAGCACCGGCGTCTCCAGCAAAAAGCGGATGACGCTAAAAGAAGAGCCGCTGAGCTGGAGGCGCGGCTGCAGTCTCAGCCCTCCCCGAGCGGAACGAGCGGCTACAAGGAACCGAAGTGTCCGCTCTGCCGCTGCAAAGGGGTCGTTGACCCAAAGAAATGCCCTCGCTTCAAGGCGCACGCCGAAATCAAGGCGGGGCGCAGGAGGCAGGGCTGAGAGCCATCAGGAGGCAACGGCCCAATCCTCCAAATGTATATAGATACTTTTTGTTTTTATTAAAGTTTTATAATAAAAAAATAAGGTGTACCTCCTGATTATTTATCCTCTTTCCTGTTCCTCGCGGTACAGAGTCCACATACAGAGTATGCGGAATCTGGAAGGGGGGTATAACGGTAAGCGAGTTACCGATCAGGTGAGTAACTGAAAAGAGTATCGACAGCACGGCGCGCGCAGGGAACGCGCGCGAGAATCGTGCGCAGTAGAGTATCGGTGGAGAGTTCGCGCGCGATCGGCAACAACAAGGTGTTGACAATTGCCGAGTGATTTTTACGGGATAAACGAGCGAAAGACTAGTGCATTTTTGTGTGTGGGTGCGAGGGTTCCTCCCCACCAACCTCCACGTCGGCGTGCAGAGCAGCACGTCTCACGGGCAGTGAGAAAGAAGGAAGAAGAGTCGGCCGCCTTCCCGACCGTAGGAGTGAGAGAGAGAGATAAGCACGAGGACGAGCTGTCTCTCCTTTACCTAGTCGTTTCCCGCCGAGGCGCGATATATATACAAGCGGTAAGTGGTGCACCACACTTAGACCCGCGTGTCTACTTAATATTTCGCGTCCCGATTTACCTGGTACGGTCCAGGTGAGGAAGCGTTCCTCCTTTCCCCCCTCTCGTGACAATACCCGCACGGATAGAAAGGTCGGTGGTTCGCGGGAACCACTTCACGAGAGAAGGCGCGCGTGACGTAGTAAGCTTCTACGTAAAAGCTCTCTACGTCAGTGATTCATACGTCACACGGTGTGACGTATGCCATCAGGTTAAGCAGCCGATCATATCCGGATCGGTTGCTCGTAATCGACTGTTAAATAGATTTTAACCGATTCTTTTCGCGCTGACCTCGGGGTAGTCATCGGTACGACTCCCCGCAAATTGTTAAAGTTCATTTATTGTTTATTTATTAATATTTAATTGTTAATTTAATAAATTGACTCGGCGAGACTATCTTTCTCGCCGATTAAACGTAAAATATCGATTATTAATAGTGTTTTACCGATAACTGTCCTATCCTCCGAATACCGCCCTCTCCGGTGTTTATCCTAGTTGGCAATTTTGGGCATAGGGCCCAACACACGGTATATAAGTCAAACGGAGTGTTTGACGTTGTTAACGGCATTGCACGGAAATCAAAGGGATTCCCGGCCGCATCGTGGGACTGCACACTTAAGGTTGGTAAGTGGGGACAGATTGGGCCTAACCGTGGGCCTTACGTATCCCCAGTATCCACCCCGTTACAACACATATTATACAACGTCATTTAACACATGATTTTTTACATGTTAAATAACGTAATTCTTTCGAACCAATTTAGCATGTGAAAAATCACGTGTGAAAACACATGTTTAAGCACGTGTTATAGAGGAAAAAGTAATATAATGTTATTGTATGAATTTATTATAATTGTTTAGATAATTTATTATTAACAACACCTATGATTATATTTCAGAATGAACACACTTCATGGTTATGATAAAATCCACAATAACGATTTAAAAGGGTTAAATCCAGGTTGTAATAAAATTAACAACCAATTTGATTTTAAAAGTTGTGCGACGTTTCGTCTGCCAGGTTTTGCAGACCTCTTCAAGTACATAAATGTCAAACAGTTAGCAATGATCTTCCATTACTCGTAGATGAGTAAAGTCAAGTGACTCTAAGTGAAGTCTTGAAAGTGAAGTCTTGACTCTACTCATCTACAAGTAATGGAAGATCATTGCTAACCGTTTGACATTTATGTACTTGAAGAGGTCTGCAAAACCTGGCAGACGAAACGTCGTACAACTTTTAAAATCAATTTGGTTGTTAATTTTATTACAACCTCGATTTAACCCTTTAAAATCGTTATTGTGGATTTTACCTATGATTATAGTCAAAAACGCCCAGCTAAAATTGTATAGGTATTCATTATAAATTTCCAAGAGAAATGCATCTAATATAATTCTCTAAAAAAATGAGGTAAAAACAAATAAAATTGTCAAAAAAACATAAAATAAATCAAAAAAAGTATTACACATTTTTCTGTTTATGTTAGTTATTCATCTATTTACTTACTAACCGCGGTCAATTCTGCTTCACTTTCATGATCAATCATTTCTCAGTCTATTCTCAATGCCACATTCACAAACAGTTACAAAGATAAAAACATATTTATAGACGTTTCAAAAAGCCTAGTTAGAATTTATTTTAATGGTATTAGTCATTAGTATTTAATTTTTCAGGGCATTTTGAATAAACTTATTTTAAAAATATGGACAATTTCACATAAGTTAAAATTTTAATGTACATATCGGTACCATATTAGAAGAACAAAATATATATTTAGTAATAATTTGCAGTAATTTCATATTAATTGTAACTTTCATATTAATTGTAGTCATCTAAAGAATTATAATAAATTCATACAATAACATGACATTACTTTTTTTACTATAACACGTGCTTAAACATGTATTTTCACACGTGATTTTTTACATGCCAAATTGGTTCGAAATAATCACGTTATGTAACATGTAAAAAATCATGTGTTAAATAACGTTCTATAATATGTGTTAAATCATATTGATCTAACATGTGATTAAACACGTGTTACAGTATGTGATTAATCACATGATTAATCACATGCATATTTTCAGTAGGGTATCCTTACAAACGATAGTGTAAGTGTTGCATAGTACTGCGGTTATTTAAGAAAATAGACTTTGTAGTTATATGAAAATGTTTAAAACAAATATATTAATGCTAGTTTTGCTTTAGTAAACATTTATTAATGGTTAAAAGAATATTTTTAAAACGTTACATTTGTTTAAAAACGTTACAATTTAATAAAACTAAGATATATTAGCCAAGAGTTCAAATGCTATTGTTACTGCTACCGTGTTGCTGTTAGGATACTGTAATTACTGCTGAAATATAAAACGTATTTTACACGTTTGCAATTATTAAATCTGTATTTTAAATTAGTTCTTAAGAACTTAATAACGATTTAAATAAGCATAACTGCGTACAGTTAAAAAATAATTTATTTTGTACATTCAAATACGAACTCAGTATTACCAGCATGATTTTCCGTAGCATTCAGGTATTATTGGTAGCATCATAACCGTCCTTTTAATATTACATTATAAAATATACTAATTATTCTCTAAAGTACAAAATTACTTATAAATAACTTTAACATGCTTATGTCGATCTTATTTAGTGATTCCGATTTCTTTTGGATCAAAATAATGCAAGTAGTACACGCATTTAATACCTTCTCTTAGCCTACCATCTACTATTTTAATCAACATCCAACATCGTTGGTTCTATTTATCACGATCAAGTTATTATCTTCAAGATTTTATCAATAAGACTAGTTTACACATTATTGTTTAAGTAAGAAAGAAGGAAAATATCTGCAGTTCTACTAGTTTCTATGATTTAATATCTAATTTTGAAATTTATGATGGTATCTATTATTTTACTGTGTCACGTATACATATAGACGCGACTCAGAAGATTTGCGAGGAGGCGTCGAGTGACCGACTGAAGACAATGCAATTGTAACCGATACACCACATATTGTAGCTCAGTTTTCAGAGCGTACGATTATCAATTTTAAGGTTGTGATGCAAGTTTTGAATTATAATAAAAGAAAATTATTTAACTACAATTCTTTCCGGTTCCAGACATCATCGTAAAATAATACTAATTAACTATTCGTCCTTATAACCCGGTGGACTCACCCAGAGGAAGTCCCGTTGAATAAAAATAAATAGATCCAGATATCTATTAACCTGCAATAACGAATATTAACACTCCGGAAGGTAATGATTGTTTATAATATTTTATTACGGGATCTAAGAATATATCCCGTGGCACCACTAACCAGGGGAGAGAGAACGTTGATTTTTTTTAGATTAGTTAAGGGGGTCTCATACTCAATTCTACGATTTTACCGTTCTAACCGCCGGTAATGCAGGTTATGTAAAAAATAGTAACTTTCATCAAGAGCGCCATCTGTGGAAAGTCATAATCGAAGTAATTGTAGATGGCGCCATTGATGTCCAGGGCATCGTAATAAAAACAGTGTGACTGTTTTTTTTCAATATAAAAATAAAAAAATAACGTATTTGACTTATACGTATTTTCTATTGTATCTATTATAATCCGTATTTCATCAATCTGCATTCTATTTATTATTACTATGCCATCGCATATAATAATTTGTATATATATTGTATATATACATATCAATTGTATACTTATGTTTCGTTTACGGATTTTATATCTATTTAGTTTACACGTATAATATGCGCATTTCGGTTATATGTATGTTAAGGCCTGCGATGGCTCGGTCGGTTAGGGCGTCGGGCTCGTAATCTGAAAGTCCCAAGTTCGATTCCCGACCCCGGCCAATTGATGCAAGCTCTACTGGTGAATGTATTTTCAACAAATGCTTTCTTAACAAAGATATCGTATGACGTCCGTCGCTGACTAGCACCAATATGGGAGCATAAAAAGAGCGACGTTAAAACAATAAATAAAAAAAAAAAAAATACATGCCATGACTGCCTATAGATTTCTCGGTTCTTGAAACGTTAATGCTATGTTAATCTAGTTAATAACATCGTCTTACTAAAGGCATCTATTACTGCAATTACTTGTATATCCATATTTGGCGCATTTTACCTATAAGTTGATGATACATCATTTACCTATAAGTTGATGATAAATTTCCCTTTTTTACCAACATATAAGTAGCACTTTTCATATTTTGACATATATGCAAGTTAATAAAATATATTTGTTTATTTTTCTTATGCACAATTAAAGATTTTAGCATATTTCGGGTACAAGCAAAAATAAATAAATAAATTTTTGTCCATATAAAATAGAAGATTTTGCATATTTCGCCTATATGCAATTAAAGAATTTTGCATATTTCGCTATATATGCAAGTGAATTAAATATATTTTTATATATTTCCCCTATTCGCAATTAAAAATTATGCATATTTTACATAAATGCAAAAATAAATATATAAATCTGCGTATTTCGTCCCTATATAAATAGAACATTTTACACATTACGTCTATGCGTAATTAAAGAATTTTGCATATTTTGCCATATATGCATTTTCCTTTACGCAATTAAAGAATTTACCATATTTCGCATATATGCAAAAATAAATATATGAACGTGTGTATTTTGCTTATATACATTTTACATATTTTATTTATATGTAAATGTGTAAAAAATAAATTGAAAAAGAACTGAAACAGCAGCAGACCTTATACAAGCAGCAGCAATAGTAGGCGAAGAAAAAAGATCATCGTCAACTGTAGGCCTTGAATATATATCTACAACAGATCATGTACAAGCTGTATGAAGAAAATGAAAAAATGTATAGCAAGAGCAGTATACCCACACCCTGTGACGTGTAGTAGTAACAAGATCAACTGAAGGTGTATCCGTACCAGCAACCGTATACTGTACGTCATATAGTAACAGTACAAGTAGTAGTAATAATACATTTTGGGTACGCAGCAGCAGCAGAAGCCATATATTTGACAGATCTAGATGATCCTGTATAACCTGGAATTTTATACAAAATTTTATAAAACATCAATAAGCACCATATTATATAATTTTATAAAAATAACAATTAAATATTTAATACGTCTTGTTCAAGTCAGAGCTACGCAAGAAGCTGAGAACGAATACTTGTCCAGCGCTGGTTCAAACTTAAAAAGAATTTTAAGAATTGAATTATTTATATCTGTTTAACAAAATATTAATATTTACATTACATTAATAATTATTTTTGGAAATATCAATAAAGTAACATAATTATTATCATTTAAATTTGTTGAATTGTTCAGAAATTTGCATTTTCCTTTGAAAGGTATCTGCAATTATCTGTACATGCTGTAACCTTTTCGTATTAAATTTATTTTTGTAAATCAATACATTTTGCATACAATTTACAAGAATCACTTAATATTAAAATGTATTTATTGGTAAAAAACTTTGTGTTATAATGCTTTGCTCAAGCAATAGCAATAAAATAAATACATACCAGTAATATCAGCAATCATTGCTTGATGTTCATATGCATAATGGCGAAGCAGCTGTATATATAGTACTAACAGTTGAAGGTATCTAATTATATAACGTAAGAAGCACCAACATAAGATGAGCTTGAACGCGCAGCTACAGCGGACTCTGAAAAAAGGCATGATTAGAAGATATAAAGGCAGCAGTAGTGCTACAAAGAATAGCTACAAAAACAGTTGCAGTTGCAACAAGAGTTCTAGTACTGTCAACGATATAAGAAGTATTAGACCTATACCTGCACATGTAGTCTTATCGTAATCAGAAAAACACTTTTATATTATTTGACAACAGTAGACAGTCAAATGATGCAGTAAGTCCTAGAAGAAGCAGCAGTAGTAAACATGTAGAAGAAACTGATGAAGGCCATGCTAAATCGCACCCTGGAAATAAAGAAGCATTAGAATAAGTGCCTGTAACAGAAGTGGTAATTATAAATAAACTATAGAAGAAACTGGTAGCATTTATAGCTATAGTATCATAAGTATAGCAGGAGATTCTAGTAGTTGATACAGACGCTTGATGAGAAATTTTACATTTATAGTACAGTAGATCCTGGATGAGCAACTACAGTTCCCTGGATGATTATCAGCAGAAAAAGCTGACTATACTTAAAGTTGTAGTTAATCGACAATTAAACTTAATCGCAATGACAACAGTGGCCGTAGCAGCATACACATGGATAGGAATAAACTTTGGACTTGCAGACGCTGTGGATCCGAGACAGGAAGAAATAGCCAAACCTCTAGGTATACCATTAGCAATAAATCTTGAATCAATATCTGCACATGGTGGCTATATAAGGACAAACAATAACCATATATCGTCGCCTCAGAATAAAAAGGTGCCAACTGAGAATCCGGTTGGAAAAGGTGCCAACTCGGAATACGTTTGGAAAAGATGCCAACTAGGAATCCGGTTGAAAAAGGTACCAACTCGGAATGCGGTTGGAAAAGGAGTCAACTGGGAATCCGATTGGAAACGTGCCAATTCGGAATCCGGTTGAAAAGGAGTCAACTGGGAATCCGATTGGAAACGTGCCAATTCGGAATCCGGTTGAAAAGGAGTCAACTCGATATTCGGTTGGGAAAGGTGTCAATTCGTGGGTCAAAATGTTTAAAAAATAATTTTTTATAATTTTATAATAATATTTGTATTTTTAGCAGCTTACAGGGGATTAGATGGATACTGAAACAAACGAAGATACTTTTCTACCACTCCAAGGTAAGTGCACAAATTTTTTTGCAATTATCATGCTAATAGATTCATCGTTATAAGGCAACAAATATACATTTCTATTAATATTTCGGGCACTTTTCCCGGATATTTTGACCATAAGTGATCTTAATGATTTAGACCCACTCTGGAAATTTTTAGGCAGTTTCTGACTATAAAAAGACATCTTTTAGACAGTATTAGGTCACCAGAGTTCGGAGCAGAATTGCTGATTTTCACTATTTAAGGTTTAAATGGCTTACAAGAGTGTGACAGCATACATTTATATCTTTAAAAGTATTTTTAATGAAAAGTTCGGAAAATTTTACAAAAAAAGTCATACTTATGTTTTTAGTGAAAAATGCATCCTCTGGGAGCTAAAAATTCATGAAAATGGGCATATAATGCAAAAAAGTGCTAAAATGTCAACTTTGACTCTCTGTAACTTAAAATAATGGCCCAGAAAAAATCTGAAAAAATTCAGAACTACTGGATACCTCTAAAACATATTCCCACAGTTATAGCAATATTTATTTTTTTCATCTTCGATGTCACAGAGAACCACCCATATATATATATATATATATATCTGAATTATTCGGTGTTTTATTTCCTCCTGATAGTATGATAAAATAAAATAGTTATATCCCCTTGATACCTCCTTTTATATATATATGGGTCATTCCAATAGTTTTTTGTAAATCGGTCCGGGGGGTCAACCAATCGGGCTAAAAATTTAGTATGTTATTATCTTATAAAAAAAAGTAAGTGAGCCAAAATTGTAGCCTTCGAAATCAATTAAGGACGTAGGTATGCGATTTTAAACATTCAAAAATAGGCTATTTTTCATCATTTTTTAACATTTTTCAAAGTAACACCAAAATTCGAGAAATTAGTATTTTTTTATCCAGTCCAGGACATAATACAAAATTATGATTAATTGACTGTAATATTGACATGATATTATAAACTACAAGGTTTATTTTAGACCTGCAGTAATATGTTTAAGATTTGACACATTTTACAATTCCATAAAATCAGTTTTTGGAGGCCTCCGGCACCTCCAAAGACGTTATGACTTCAATCCTTTATTAATATTATAACGTCAAAGCGGGGCTTACAAAGCTAATTTTCCGATTTTTTTGTGTGTCGGCATAAGTACCGATACATGGTTGAATTTTCGGTGGAATTATGCTGACGTCGGCATAATTCCCCCAAAGTAAGCACAATTCCCATTTCTTGTAAGAATTTTCCGGTATTAGTACCGATTCATCAATTTATATGTATATATATATATATATATATATATATATACTATATATAAAATATATAGATATATTTATATATAATTATCCTCTTTAAACGGAATATATATTTATGGATATATCGTTATTGAATCGGAACCTCCTTAGTAGAAAATTTTTGAATGCTAATATTGTTCGCAATCACCCTAAAAATCTCCATAATTGGTAGAAACAAGAAAAACAATACTACGCTCTATGATCGATAGAAACAGATTGGCGAGGATCCGTTTTCAGAACCACGCCAGACGTCTTCCTCCGTTTTCTATCTCCCTCAATCTCATAATATCCGTATCTATTCTATCTCTCTCTCTCTCTCTCTCTCTCTCTCTCGTTACCTGCGAGGGTTCCGGCAATATTATATTTCTCCAACCCTTCCGCATCCGTCACAGGTGTAATAAAGCTACCCATATTTACTCCACTATAGTTCAGTTATAGATAAAAATGACAACTAATTCGCATAAGTTATCATTGTCACAACTGGTATTTCGACTTTCCGAATTTAAGATAATTACTGTCATAAAGCGTAATATGCTGGTATATTTACCCATACAGAAGTCTTATCTCTAATAAAATCATCTATTGATTGGTTCAATAGATCACTATATTATTCCCTAGTTAACAGCGCAAAATTCGAATATAAATTTAACAACTTACTGATATACACGCGTTCCTCCACTATCCGCGTTCCGAATTCCCTATACTATATGCGCGAAATCGCTGTATCGATACGAGCACGGACCGCGTGTTCAACGTGCGCGCGCTTGAATCTAGATCAATTCAAGATGGCGACAACTGAGCGCGGGCCGGTACGTAAACAACGTGCCTCGTGACTGTTTCCCCGGGTGTGCGCGATTCCCACCGTCGGGAATAGTACTAGTGTACTACCGCGGAGTGGTGCGCGAACGGAGGTGCGCGCACGTACCGACAAAGGCTTCTCCAGGCGACGCAGTTCACGACATCATCCCGACATCACCGATGTCAACAACCCGCTTCGCGGAGAGGAATCTGCGCCTCACTAAGTATACACTACCGTGTGTAATCGTAAGTGTTTTTTGTAACTATACATATTTACTAATTAATTATGTCTATTAATATAACATTTACTCCCCTTTATTTAATCCTCTCTCTCTCTCTCTCTCCTTTACCAACAACATTCCTTACTTTGCTTATAACTAATAATGAACAAACCTTTATATTAGTTTCATCTATCATTCATAACAGCTCTAACTTCACCTGTTATTCCTCCCTACACTCTAAACCCTAATGTGTAAAAATCGACGTTAGAATGTTTAAATTCGTGATTTTACAGTTTATCAAAAGGTTAAAATCATAAAATACACTTTACAGTAGGTAAAATACATAATTTACACTTTAAGTAATGGAAATTGTGATATTACCAGATTTGAAATGTGTACAATATGAAATTTACAGCAGTGAAAAGTGCGAAGATTCGGCGACTAAATATTAAACTGTAAATTCAAGATTTTACATTTACTAAAAGAGTAAAATGGTAGAATTACACATCTGAAAAGTGCAAATTGTAAAAATTAAATGTTTCAAAAGCGTAAGATGTAATAGAAGGAAAAAAAATAGAATATAACTATATTTAAATATTTTATGATTTTAACCTTTTCATAAACTGTAAAATCATGAATTTAAACATTCAAACATCGATTTTTACAGATTAGGGTTTAGAGTGTATTTTATTACTCAATTATTAGAATATTTAGTTTCGATTATCTTCTTTTTTCCTAATTATATTCTTCAACGAACCAATTTGTTCTTTCTCCTCACACCTCCTTACACTCATATTATTAGTACTCTATAAAATTCTCATTTATTCCTACCCAATACATGTCCCTACTAATAATTATATTCATTAGAAAAAATATATATTAATATTGTTCTCTTTTTCCAGATGCAGCGTGCCAAGTGCCAAGGAGTAGCTGTCACCGAGGGAACCCCGGACACGCTGATGAAGAGGCAACCTTTGGACATCCGCATCATCCATAAGGAACTACTAGATAAATATACTCAATTAATGATATCTATTTCATTTTTAATTGATAATAATATATATATTGCAAACTAAGGTTTCTCGATCTTGGTGAACAAACCATATATTTAATTAGATGCCATCTAATTAAATTTATGGTTTATTCACCAAGATCGAGAAACCTTAGTTTGAAATAAAATTTGCGTGGATGACAAAATGTACATCTATAAATAATAAATATATATATATATTCTTTTCCAGGTGACCTCATTTATGTCCCCACATCACAAGGTTGAGGTGCCTGCTTTATCGTCCACTGTTTTCAACCGCTCATTCCTTAATTTTCCTACGTAACAACTAATAGTATAGCATCAGCAATAGTTTAAATTAAATATTTGAAGTACTTATAATGACAATTACAAATCGATTTAAATAAACTTACACGGAGACCCTTATATGTTTGAGAAACGAATCGTGCCCTGCTTATAGTATATGTTATCTAACATAAAAATATAAAAAAAGCCAGAGCCGCAGGCCCTAACAATCGTTTTTTCAAAAGTTATACACTATTAAAAAAAAATTTACACACACAGGAAAGCCACATCACCGAGCACATAAGTAAGAGCTCAGGAGTCCCCAAGAAGATCCAGAAGCTTGAAATCAAAGCAATGCCAGGAAGTGGTGAGGAGAAGTCCTTGACAGCACACCTGGAGAAGCAGCGTAGCCAGAATTGCCTTCTATAGCAGCCATCCAGTACAGCAAATAAACTTGTGAGATTATTTCTTACAATGTGCACTATACAAAGGAGAGGACAGGATCACACAGCTGTTAAACAGCAGTGTATAGGATGGGTGCAGAAGAGACATTAAGTGAGAAACAACAACACATAAATCGAGTAGCCGTACGGTTTATAACTCACCCAAGCAGACACGCCATATCGCATTCCCGAGTCCTCGAGTCAGTGATCGCCAAGAGAGATGAAGGAGGCAGCCAGAAAAACCACGAAGAGAAGGCCGAACAGCTAACTTCGTCGTCGCCACCAACTCGCCGCGTACGCATGAAATGGTGACGGCGTATGCGCGCAGCGACTCTCTCGCGTCGATGACGACGAGAGCTCAGAGCTCGTCCGACCGCCGAATAGGGACTATCGAGAGTACTGACGTGACGATATCGAGACATAGAGAGAGAAAGAGCATAGCGAATTGTGTGTGCCGCATGTGTGCCAGCATCGCCAAAGGTTTGTGCGACATAGTGCCAATATTCGAGATCCGTTTGCCTGTGTGTGCCGCGAACTCCCGTGTATCCCCAGCTTCTTCCTTGTGCAACTAGCCTTGCTCGCCACATAAATTTAGTGTACCGTAGCTTCTTCCCCTCCCCCCTTCGCATGCGTAGTAGCCGGCTTAGTAGACGCGTATTTCACCGGTGCCGTCCGTTGTTTCGTATTCGAAGCATCGTATAGATAAGCGTTACAATCGAGTAACGAATCACGACAAATACGTCGTAGCATACGCGTCTGGTACCCGCCGTCATTATTATAAATCATTACTGAATAAGTGATAATTTAAACTTTAATTTGATCACCCGCACCCGGTCCCCAGTGCGACGTGACAAATATAAAATATGAAGAAATCCACTACCCATCTCAATCTATCTTCGGGTTATAAGCAATTAAAGTTTCGCAAAATTTCTTTTAATTGCCCATAGATTTAGTATATTTACGTATCAAGGTCTAAAAATTAGGATTACTTTATATTTTTATATTACGAAACGTATCTCGAATTTATTTCAGATTTGTGCGTTGGATATGGAAAGTATAGGATATGTTTCCTACTATAAAAATATAAAGAAAGCCGGAGCTATAGACTCTAACGCTCTATTTTTCGATAGTTACAAGCAAAAAACGTAAAATTTCGCCAACACTACTCTTAAGTTTGATTGTTTATAACTCGGAATTGGCTAAAGATATACATTCAAACTCAAGTTTAAAAGAAAGCTGAGATCAAGTAGATACATTTTAAGAAAAGAAGCTCTAATATCTAAATTTAGTCTAAAGTTATGGATGATATAAGAATAAGACGGAATTTTAACGAAAATTTAGCTTTACAATTTCATGTTTTTTTAAGCCATAATTTTGTATATTACGTAGATTCCCATATCACGTTAAGTTAGCGGTCCGAATAAATTTTCAAAAAAATGTAATTTTGACTAATAACTATTAAAAAACTGTCTCCATGGCATAATAGTACGTAGCAAGCGGCAATTTTTCAAGACAAGTTCGTCGCGATAAAGTGAATCGTCTTTGAACGACAGCGATTCGAAGTTAGCAGACTTACTGCGCTAAAACTTGAATTGTTTATATCATCCACAAAAGCGTAATAAAGTGTATAAATGTTTAGGTAGTCGTAAACGGCTAAAAAAGCGGCATTATTTGATCCGAGTACATTTAGTCTCCTGCTACTCGTAACCCGGTTTTTGACGTGGCGCCCGCTAAGTTTCATTTAAGTTAGCAGACCCATTATTTTTTTTAAACAATTAAGAAGCGGCAAAAATAATCATTTTATGGCTAAATTGCGGCAGTTTTTCGGCAATTAATTGGTAGATTGGCCCGCTAACTTAATATACGTAACTGAACGCAAGAAGAAGTATTTAGCTTCTTATTCAGTATAATTTTAGTATAGTAAAAAACTGAAATGTTATATTTACACAAGATCTTCCGCAACCGATTAAAACAAATGAAAACGCTGATAGAAAGTTGGCGGTTTGATATAGTCACGTCAATTACATGCTGGCTACTATTTTAGTTATAATATAACCTTTGCTTAAGGGGGTTCCAAAGTCAATTTTTATTCTCCCTACCTTATCGACTGAGTAAATCAAATAATCGATTATAATTAGATAATTATATTATTATGCGGAGAAATAAGAGTTCATTAAACCCTTACCAAAAATTTTGAGTATGCTTCGCCCGTCTCACATTTTTGGTAAGGGTTTAAATAAAAACGAGATAATATTTTTGTCTCTAACTTTGTACATAGTTAACTTATTCATATACGAAGGGAAGTGTACTCATAAATATATTCAGTATATTTAAAAGAATAGTAGACTTTAATACCGCAACAGTAACAAAATAAAATCTTACGCCATAAATTACCGTTCGGTGCGCTAGTGGTAGAATGATACGAAGGTTACGCGAGAGCAGCAGCCGCCATCTTAGACTGTCGGCTGCACGGCAAACTGTCAACTTTTTTCAAATTTGTCGATTTGACGTGCAAATATATTGATATGCTCACACAGGGATCATGAAACAAAACTTTTATGTTTATAGGTTAAAAATTTAAGCAAATTAATTAACAGGCGCATTTTAGTACGCAGGAATAACCAGAATACTGAATGTCTATTATTAGTTGGAATATGGGGACTTCGTGGTGTGTGCGCTCCGTCCATCGCCTGCGTACACGCACCACGAAGTCATTTTTACCGCTTGATTCAACCCGTTTGATTGTTATAAAAAAATAGATCTTTCCGCATTCAAAGTCATCTTATTTACTGATTAAGTTAAACATTTAAGCAAATTAATTAACAGGCGTATTTTAGTACGCAAGAATAACCAGAATACTGAATGTTTATTATTAGTTGGAATGTGGGGACTTCGTGGTGCGTGCGCTCCGTCGATCGCCTACGAACACGCACCACGAACTCACATTTGCTGCTCAATTCGCGTGTGTCACGTCATACTAGAAAAATTAAAAACATTGCTACTACGTTTATAAGATTGGAATAGACAAATATTACCGTTATAAACTAACAATATCTATAACGATAAAACGTTTGTGAACGAAGTCCACGAAGGTCACATCTCCGTCGGGATACGACCCGTCTAGTTCGTGCGCGCATGCGCATTGCGTTGGAATCGACATGATGCAAGCGTACGACGCATGCCCGTGCGGTCGTCTATCGGTATACGCGTACGTTTGCGCTTCTTGCCGATCTGTCAACGGGTTCTTCATTGTATTGCTGATGACACGGTGCTTTTTATTCAACATCGGCTCGCTATGTGATTAACGTGGAGTTGTAGTTTTTGTTTAGAGGTAAGTTGCTTAGCCGTAGATGAACTTTGTTATTTATATAGTTATATTACAAGTGAGAAGATTAGTGTTCCCCTAACCTCTCAATTGATATCAACAGGCAATTGTATACCTTTTTATGCATCCTTTCTTCCTGTTTCCCAGTATTCCATTATTTAGTAGTTTGCTTTGTCTGATTTTTTAATATATTCGCAGAAAACCCTGCACGGGGCGTCAACAATCATCAGAGCCGATCTGAGTATCTGCTGTTATTTCTAAGACTTGGACGCGGTGCAGCTCCTAGAAGATATACTACCGTGAGCTACTGAGTGAGCTAATGATGGTGCTCATCCTGGTTCCTTGATCCCGTTCCTAGTCAAAGAGACTAATCATATGTGCTTTTTTCCATACTAAGAACGCTTGAATGCTGGATTATGGTAAAATGTGCAATGATTTCTAATAACTGTTCGTAATTATTATATTTAATTTTAGTTTTTAAAAAAATTAAACAATTCTTTAAAATTGTTGTCACTCCATGGTGAGTAAAAGTGTCAATTATTTGTAACTATGCAAATGCAGAACTGTAAACCTAATTGCCCACTCTATAATGAATAATCAATCCTGAATTTATCATACACGCTAAAAAGACATTCTCAAAGTTAGAGAAAAAAAAATTCTTTTGGCTCTTGATCAACAGAGTATAAATTTCTTCAAACTTAGGTGATATCTTCTCCACAAAATCAAATCACAGTGTTAGTATAACTACGCCATCTACCGAAATCATTTGAATCGTACGCTAGATGGAGTAGTATACTGATAATGCAACCTACTATATCGACGGCAGGTCGATAATACAGTCATAAAATTGACTTTGGAACCCCCTTAATTCAATTTCATAGATATGTTATAGTTACTTTAGAGTCACTCCTAGTTAATATAAAGGATTCCGTATATAGCAAGTAAACGGACGTACAAAAACACACATGTACACAAACAGGCACGCATGCACGCACACACGCTCACATGCGCACGAACACACACGTGCACTCGCACGCACACACACGATTGCACTAACATACAGAGGCCCCGCACTTATAAGTTTTGTGCAAAGTTCTTTAAAGATACTATAACCTACAAATCAAAATGATATAATAATAATGTAAAGTCTATTATGGTTCACTGATAGGCTTATTTTATATATTCACTATATTTGCCCTATGATATAGCTATTAATGTGATAACAAAATCTATAAAGCAGCTATATTTGGAAAAAATAGTCGCGTCATAGCTATAAAAATACAGGTCATGTCTGCGTAATCTCGAGGCTGATACACAAGTCCAGCCATGTCAACACTGTTTATAGAACTGAATGTAGTGAAAAGAACTGAAATTTTTAATAGGCGAACCAACAATTGACATTCAAAAACAAATGAATACATACAAATTTATAGGAATTATTTCACTATCAATATTATTGCCAATATACTTTCAAAATTAACTAATCTATTTCCAATATATGGTGATATATTTTTATGGTAAATCTATTTATTGGCTATATCGTACCCATCACTTAATTCAATTCAAAATTTTATTGTCTAGAAATTCGTCACAAAAATTTCAATAAATTAATGTAAATACAAAGAGATTAAAAACTGTAATTATCTCATATTTATAACGCACGCATATCGAAAACTTAATAAATAAATTAATAATAGTTGTCATGAACTTATCAGCCTGCGGTCTAAATCAAACTTGAATAAAAATTATTTCCTTGATTGTACGTTTTATTCATAGAATCAATCTCGTAAAGCATATTTTGCGATTCTTTCGCTTTTGCGATCTTCGCTTCTGCTATACGCATTAGGTATGTTCCGGCGCCTCGGCTGCTTCACTCGTTTACCTGTTGCATAAATCTCGCGCAGCAACGTTGTACAACTTGCGTTGTACAGTGATAACGCGAGGCTTACCCAAAGTACATAAATAAATAATAGGTGGTTGTCTGTGAAATTGAAGATGAAAACAATGAATATTGTTGTAACTGTGGGAATATGTTTCAGAGGTGTCCAGTAGTTCTCCTGAATTTTTTAAAATATTTTTAGGGCTATTATTTTAAGTTACAGAGAGACAAAGTTGACATTTTAGCACTTTTTTGTATTATATGCCTATTTTCATGAATTTGTAGCTCCCAGGAGATGCATTTTTCACTATAAACATAAGTATGACTTTTTTTGTAAAATTTTCTGAATTTTTCATTAAAAATACTTTTAAATTCATAAATGTATGCTGTCACTTGTGAGACATTTAAACCTGAACTAGTAAAAATCAGCAATTCTGCTCCAAACTCTGAAAACCAAATACTGTCTAAAAGATGTCCTTTTACAGTCAGAAACTGCCTATAAATTTCTAGAGTGGGTCTAAATCATTAAGACCACTTTTGTGGTTTTTGCAGTGATTGTTGCAAAAAAATTCACGCAGTTACCTTGGAGTGGTAGAAGAGCATCTCCAATTTTTTCAATATCAATCTAATCTCCTGTAACCTTAATTTTTTAAAAGAATTTTACTTAATTTATATTTGTCATTTTAAATTATCATCATTTACCCTGTCTGTACATTGTTTAGTAGAAATAGAGTTTAAAATTAGCCTCTTTAAAAAGCTACATTGGTTTAATTAAACTTTTAAGGCTTACGTTGATATGTTATTATTATTTTTGCAGCATTTTTTCAAACATTTACTACTTACCTTTTAATTATTTGTAAATAGTTTTATTTACTTTTGAAGACCTGTATAAAGCTATGTTAAAAGTTTTTTAATTTCTTTTTATCACTGTGAAAATTAATTTTAATGTAATCGATTATTACTGTTGTATAAGTATATGTTTTGCTTTGAATTTCTGCATGTAATACTTTTATTATAAATTTTAATAAATAAATAAAATTTATTGAGTTATATAGTCTAATGATTTTTCAGTACTTGTAATTTTTCTTCTTCTACAAGGTCCATGCTTATTATTCTCCTTTTATTAACCTTTAGAGTGCCGGGGTTTGCGCAACGGTTTCTAAAATATTCAGGTGGAAAGTTAAAAAATACCGGTATAATATCCGCCATATTACTTCCGCCACTTTGAATTTTCATTTTGATGACAGAATCAGCTTCAGAGATCTAAATAAGGCTTAAAGACCCACTTATGTGTGCTTAATTACGAAAAAAACAATCTGCACTCCTTGCTAACACGATGAAGACGATGTAGGACATACCCCGGAAGGGCTATGATATCAGAGATGTCATTTACGTTAAGAAAAGTCTCAGTTATGGCTATGACGTCGTAGAAAAGCGGAAGCTTACATAGCATAAACGACTATCCATAAGTAATAAGAATATATAAGTAAATAGATAATAGAATAGATAAATTGATATGTATTCGCCGCGAGACCAGTAAAACTAATAAGATCCGTCTACACAAGCGCATATAGCATGTAGTATAAAATAATAAATAATAAATAATAGAACTAAATAACAGATTTTATTAAAATAGATTATAAATATCGTCGCAGTTAACAAGCCATTCTAACAGTAATTTTCTAAATTTGATTAAATTATCGACGCAGAATTCAGGTAAGGGTGGCGGAAGTGGATTAAGAAGGTAGGAGCAGTGTGCGACATAAGCAACTCTCCAGGTTTCAGTACGAAATGGCGGAATAAGTAGAGGCCCTCGTGGTATTCGGAGCACAAATCTGCAGACAGGTTACATGTTTACAAGAGAAAATCTGTCATATAAATATGATGGAGACCTACTACTCAGAATCCTAAAAGTAAGTGTACCCGCCAGAAATTCACGCCTACGCACTTCTGATAACCAGACCAACTCAATTCTATGAGGAATGACATCTTCACGTCAGTTTACGTTTCCTCTGACAACCCTCAAGCAGGCATTTTGAGTACGTTGCAAACGCAGATTTTGTTCACGACTCAAAGAGAGATAAACAACGGCCGCATAGTCAAAATGAGGAAAAATGAGGCTTCTCACCAGTAAGAGTCTAACATCCTTGGAAAGAACGTGACGGAATTACCTGATGGATCGTAACCCCATAAAAACCTTCTACCTAATATTAATGACATGCTCGTTCCAATGTAAGGTCGGATTTAAAATGATGCCCAGACTCTCCACCTTGCTTTCGTAGGGGATAAACACACCTCCCAAACAGACACGCGGCAGAATACTGAAATCCAGGCTGTCCAGATACGACTGACTCCCAAAAATTATTGATTTGGTTTTTAGTTTATTCAAGTAAAGGCCATTTGAATGAGCCCACTTTGAGATCATCTCGACGTCATAATTTAGATGTTGAAGTGCAGAATTGAAGTTTTGGAGCCTTTCGTGCAGATTACCCAGAGGGAATGACATATAAATCTAAATGTCATCAGTGTATATGATATGCCGGGAGTACTTCAGATCACGTGCTATGTCATTTATAAAAACAAGAAAAAGGAGAGGACCAAGTACACTTCCCTGAGGAACACTCGAACTTACCGATGCCTACTCAGAACTATGATCCTACCACTTAGATACGAACTAAACCATCTCATCGAATTGTCATCACAGTTTGCAGCGCGGAGCTTGCAGAGAAGAAGGCAATGAGAGACCGTATCAAACGCTTTCGAGGAATCGAATTGTACCAAGATGGTAATCATCCGCCTCTCGATCCCAAATTTGATATCATCAGTAAGATGTAAAAGAGCAGTCTGAGTACTGTGACCCAGATGAAAGCCCGCCTGCTGAGAGTCAATAAAGTCACTATCAATAAGAAAACGATAAAGTTGCATGTGCACACACCTTTCTAAGATCTCTTAGCACGTGGTAAAAGAAGAGATTTCTTTCATGAGCTCGGAAAAACCCCACTCTTAATTGACAGTCCAAAAAGACGAACAAGCGGGCTGATTAAAGCTGGGGCAGCCAACCGTAGCATAGACAAAGAGATCTGATCATGTCCGACTGCGCGTGATCCGGATAGGTGCAAGGTTTTATCGATCTCATCGGGTGAAGGCTAAATAGAAGGGACCGATGGTCAACTGGCATATCAGAAAGAATAGAGAAATTTTCATTAGGTGTGATATCCGAAGCGACATTTGATATACGTGCATAGTGACTATTAAGCTGGTCAAGGCTGTAACAAGCCGTTGGATCCGGTAGAGACTGCTTCGTGAGACCAAGACAATGAAATACAGACCATCTGGCAGAGAGATCGCCCGTCATGGAAATTTTAGAGCCGATAAATTTATTCTTCGCAGAAACCAATCGATTTTTACAGATTGCCCGCAAAGATTTAAAACGACTTATGTGTTCGCGACTAGATGTACGTTTGGCTCTTACGTAAGCATAATTTCTTTCTCTTATTAGCTGACGCAATGAACAATCCACCCAGGGTTTACACCAGGGACGTGTGACGAGGAATTAATGGAGATAAAATGTTGAAAACACCCAAAACTCTATCCGTAAAAACCTTTACTGCTTCGTCGATGTTAGGAGCACGTAGGCCAAGACTGTCCGGGTCTTGGTGAAAATCGTCAAACAACGATACATTTAAACTGGGATCGGCAGCTGATATAAACGAAGTTTAAAAATCAGACAATGAGCCTCGAATTTCTCTGCTCAGTGATAAAACGTTAATGGTGGATAACCTCCTTCTTAAAATCCGTCTGGGTGGGGGGCATTCAATCTCTAACTTATACCGTAAGTCAATAAGGTCATGCCCCGCAATAAATGATGCATCGGACTTATTATAACTCAAAACCCTGTTCTGGTCATCAACAATAAAAATATCTAACCAAGTATGTGCTAGACGATTCCTATAGATGACATGATGAGTCGGATCAGATGGGACCAAATACAGTGAATTTTCAGCAATATTAGACCGCAGAAAATCTGATGCTGACGAAATCGAGCATAGGTTTATATTGAAGTCGCCAGTTATTATGATATGATCATATGTAACACCAAGAGCTGTTATAACTTCAAAAAACTTTATCGAAAATGCAGCAGAAGGACGACGCTAGACGACAGCAAAAAGCAATTTTGTATATGACACTAATACCTCTAATATAAGGAACTCCGGAGTATTATCAAATTGCTGGTTCGAATGATCTACAACAGTTACTGGGTAATGGTCTTTAATATAGACACCTACGCCGCCATCTAGTTTACCAGATCTATCCAGTCTATAAAATGCATACTTATCTATATGTAAAACACTATCAGCTATGTCGGGATTAAAAAACGTTTCGGAAATAGCTAAGAAATCATAGTGCTTATCTGCTAATAAAAGCTCTATTTCGTTAAAATGAGTACACAAGCGATTTACATTCGAATGAGCGATAGACAGAAAAGAAGAAGAAGTACCACCGACAATACCACGACCATCCATCGGCAGTCAATCGCGTGGTTCATTTATCGAAACGCTATAATCCATAGCCTGCTCAGCATGAATCTGTGAAGTAATTCGCGCTGTACTGCTGGAGGAGGTGGCAGGTTCAATAGTGCGTCAACGCTCTCAATTTCGATAAGGGCATCAGTCTGCGAACGTCTAATAAAGACCTTCAAATCGCGAACAAACGCTCGTAGAAATTTTTGCTCCCTCGAAACTTCTAAGGCTTTGGAGTAGAGGAGAAACACGGGCTTTGGCCACAGGGCACGCAGATAGATGCGAGAATTATCATCCTCTCCGAAAACTTTCGAACAATCCAAATTTGCAAGCATACGCGCATTGCTAATAAGGGTATCACGGGAGCGAGCCTGGAAAAATTTCACAACAAAGCCCTTGAACTTCGCCGCTTCCCCGTTACGACCCCTAATCGTCCAATCACGTGTCGAAAATATATGCGGGATAAAATGTGACAATTGCAGCACCGTGACTAGTTTTACCACCAACGTACGGTTGTCAGTAGTGATGTTTTTAGGCAAACTCGTGCCCAGAACCTTACACTCAACAGAGAGTTCGACCCTTGACCGAATTGAGGTTGTAAATAATTGTGCTGTAACGTGCTAATTTCAGCGGATAAAGCGGTCGATGGGGCAGGTGCTGACGCCTCAAGAACAGCGACTTTCGCCTTCAATTCACCAATCTCAGCACTGTGCGATTGTAAGGTCAGATTCGCCGTTTTTAAGCCGGCTTGCAACTCATTTATGGCGTCAAGTTGAGTTTTCGAGGTGAACACAATCAACGCATGTAATTCGGACGTTTGAGTATTCATGAGAGGCCCTAAAATAGCCGATATTTCAGCAATATTATTATTATTATCATCACCAGTGCGGGCGACTTTGGCGGGAAGGGCATCGTCTCGTGAAGAACATGATTAAAATTGACGCTTATTTCCAGTACTCTAAGGAGTAGTTAAGATAATTCCATATGAAGAATTGGGGTGAGAAGTAAAAGACGCCACCGGAGTAATACCAACATTCGCAGAAATTGCTGACTGATCTGTTGCCATATTTAATGGTAAATTCATTGGCCCATCGGCAACCGCACCAACAACTCATGAGCAGCAACAGTAAGGTCCTGGCAAATCCGTCCCTTCGGGTACGCAGTGAATATGTGGAAGACTATTGCATCCTATACATAGAAGTACATTAGTATCACGACGGCTAACTTGCTGATTACATACCCTACAAGTGGAACGCGTCATTATATAGTATGACGATTTAAATTATAACAATAAGTAAGAATAAGTAATATTTGTACTGCACAATACCTAATTTCAGAAGCAATAATAAGTCACAAATTTTAACGAATAAAACGCATATAAAATAGAAAATACTAAATATAAAATATAAAATATGTCCTTAAGTAATTGAAGTTAAAAATTTTGTAAAATAAAATAGTAATATAATAATATTATGGGCAATGCCAAGCGACGGTAGTAGATTAGTGCGTTATACAATAGTATTTATAAATTCACTATAATAAATAAAATATGAACTAGACAATACAATACAAAACTAATTACAAAAATAATATTTGATACTATTTCAAAGGCATCAAAAACGTATAAAGCAGAGTTAAATATATTCGCTGTAAATATGCCCTTATGTAGTTGAAATTCAAATAATGTCAAATATAATAGAATAATACGAGCGATGTCAAGCGACAGCAGTTGAACGGTGCGTCTGTGCAATAGTATCAATAAATAAGCTATAAAAATTAATTATGTACTGAACAATACAAAACTAAGTACAAAAAGAATAATAAGTTACAAATTTCAAACGCATAAAAAGTAAAGTTAAATTGTAATCACTGTCAAATATGCCCTTAAGTAAATTGAAATTGAAATAAATGCAAAATAAATAAAATAAAATAGTACGGGCAATGCCAAGCGACAGCAGTAGTTCGGTGCGTGTATGCCTGATGATAATACAGTGGGCACAGTTATCGGCTGTTGGTAACTTCTAGGGTGTTGACAAGACGATAGATTTGGGTTGGCTGCCTAGTTCGACGTCCGTATAGTAGTAGTATATGGTCATACCAACTCAAAAGCCTGCGAAGATGCGGTCACATTTACAAGAAGGCTGCTGATTGGTGGAGCCGGACACGGCGTCGCAGATTGAATCTCCCTCCAACACGGCCCTTCTGCCTAACCTCAATGTCAAATAATAATTTTATAATGTCTCCCAGGCTTTAAATAAAAAGAGCCAAGCAGTAACGCTCCGGTCACATGGAGCCTGTGGGAGAGCCGATTTTTTCTGAAACAATACACTCACGCAGAGGACGGTGAGACGGCAGGCAAGCAGCGAAAATGTGAGAGCTAAAAATGACACGTGTTGTCTACTTACAAAGAGAGAGAGAGAGAGAGAGAGAGAGCATTAGAGAGAGAGAGAGAGAGATTGATTGATTGATAATTTAATTGGGTAAAATGGGGTTAAAACCCCGTATACACTATAGCAAATCAGTCGTAGATAATAATATAAAATACAATGTGATATATAAAGTATATAAAGTAGCAGCGATATAAAGCAAATTTTTATTATAACAAAATAACGATAAAACATTAACAATAAATAAAATTTAACGCTCAAATACAATTTAAAAATAATAATTTAACAATAAAATAATAAAACAATATAATAAAATAGAATAAAATAAAATAAAATAAAATACCGAGAAGCAGCGCGTACAAAACTCATTTTAACTTAACTTAAGCGGAGGTCCAGGAGGATAAAATAAATTAAGGTTAAAATGAAATAAAATAAAATAAAATGAAATAAAACCGAGTAGAAATAAATGTAAAAAATAAATAATATAGAACAAAATAAAGCAAAGTAAAATAACAAACAAACAATAGTGTCAGCGCGGAAAAATAAAAGATAAAAAATTTAATTAAGCTATTAAATAAAATAAATAAAATAAATATAATACGAGAGTGACTAGAATTTAATACTATGGATTTAATACTATGGATCGTCCCATTTCATCTCAACCTCAATTTACACCTCAGGCAAGGGAGGGCACACTATGTCTTCAGCCGACACCCTCGAATCCCAGGTCCGTCGGTCAAGCTCAGTAAGATGGGATATTAATGAAGTTTTGAAGGAAGTGAAAAGGTGCGGGTTAAAGTCAGTGAAGGGTAAATGATTTATGAGACGAGAGGCAGTGATTATGAAGGAGTTGTTAAGGGCTTCGGTTCTGGGAGGGAGATAAAAGAGGGATAAGGGTGAGTGGCGAGAGGATGAGTGGGATGAAAATGAAGAATCGCGTACAATGAAATGGCGTGCAATATAGGACGGGGAATTGTGTGAAAGGATATTATAAGCGCTACAACCAATAAAGAGGGATCTCCTGAGCTCAACCGACAGCCATCCTAGCCTCAGACGGTAAGGTGTCACATGCTCGCGCCAGGGTATGTTCCCCCACACAAAGCGAACACAAGCGTTCAAAAGTCGTTGGAGTCGCAGATTCCTGGTCGCATCTAAATCATGGAAGACTGCGCACGCATAATCAAAGTGTGGGAGAACAAGCGACTCGACTAGATGTTTACGGTTCTGGCGCGAGAGTGCCCGCCGAAAGAATCTTAAGGAGTGGAGGACTCCATGAACGCGCTGAGAGACCGATGCAACCTGGCGAGACCAATCCAGGGTTGGAGTTATCCAGATGCCCAATGATTTGACTTGTTGTTCATAGTTCAGTAGGTTATCTCCAATTCTAACCTTCGGAGCAGAGTCTAGCTGAATGCGCGAAGTGTAGGTTTGACTCCCCAAGATCATCACCTTTGTCTTTTTCACGTTTAAACTTAGCCCATTTGATCTCGCCCATTCATCCACCGCGTTGGCATCCTCCGAAATTCTGAGAACTCCCTGAGCGAGATCCGCCGGGTAAAAAGAGTGATAGATCTGGCTGTCATCCGCAAAAATCATATGGTTAGAATGCCTTAAAACACTCGGCAGGTCATTGATAAAAATAGAAAACAAGAGAGGGCCTAGGACACTGCCCTGTGGAACTCCCCTGGATGTGTCAAGCCAGGCCGAGGTGATCCCCAGCTCGTCCACCACCGCCTGCGAACGGCCCACAAGGTAGTGAAAGAACCAGGTTAGCACTACGTCCGAACACCCCAGCGCACGTAGTTTACGTAGCATAATATCGTGCGGCACCGAATCGAACGCCTTGGAAAAGTCGAACAGGATGAAGATGGTAATCATGCGCTTGTCGATCGCTCTTCTAACATCATCCAACACACCAATTAGCGCCGTCTGGGTACTGTGCCCCCTGCGAAAGCCTGCTTGTCTCTCAATTATTAAGTTGTTAGAATTAATAAAATCTGTAAGTTGTTCATGGACAAGCTTCTCGAGGATTTTGGAAATTTCGCAGAGCTTAGCAATGGGCCTGGTATCAGACGGCGAGATCACCCTGCTCGACTTAGCCAGAGGAAAAAGCAAGGATTTAGTCCAGGGCTCTGGGAAGAAACCAGATGAAAAAGAGTAATTAAACAGGTCAGCCAGGTGCGGAGCTATCTGGGGTGCCAGGCATTTAAGCATGGGAACCGAGATCCCGTCGTAGCCTATAGCCTTGGAGGATGCCCTGGATATGGTGGAAAGCACCTTATGAGTAGTGACAGGAACGAAATTAAATGAAGTTGTGGGATAATTGGCGGGTAAGATGTCCTGAGATGTGATGAGTGACTGAAGATGACCCAAAGTGAAGTGAGAGGGTGAATATGAGATGGAGGCGTAATGATTATTAAGCTGATCGAGTGAAAATAAACTAAGAGGCGACTGAGCTGGTTTAGATACAAGACCCATGTTCCTGAGCTCCTTCCACAGACCTGAGGAATTGGCGGCTGACTTTATTTTCTGGTTATAGAAAGTAAATTTACTCGAGTCTAAGGAGTTTTTAACCAGCCTACGAAGGTCTTTGAAAATGTGGTAATCAGAGCTCAGGCCTGTGGTCAAGTACCTCTTGTAAGCAATGTTTCGAGCCTTAATGTTTTGTTTAATGAGTGGAGTGATCCATGGTTTATTAGAGTATTTAATGGTGGTGAGTTTTGCCGGAGCTAGTGAATTAAAAGTAGACAAAATGGAATTGACAAGGTTGGAGAGGAGGTCATTTATAATGATAGGTGACGTAGAGAGTGACAACGAGTTAGACTGCAACAAGGAATTTGAGGGAGATGGAGAAGGAAAGAACGCGCGGCCAGGCGAGACATGCGACATGTGCGTAGATGATTGACAAGATGACAAGATAGAAGTGTTAAGATGAGATGAAGCTCGATCAAAAGTATCCGAAAACAATGCAGCTGCCTCCGCCAGATCGATCAACGCAAAGTTGCGCGACCAGAACCTTTTTGGTTTCAGCTGCGGTTTACTAATGTCTAATTCTAGAATAATAGAGTCATGCCCTGCTGCAAAGGGCACGCGTGATTTCGTATACTTATGAACTGGCGGAGGGTTTCGAACAATAAATAAATCGAGCCATGTGTGCGATGAAGTATTGGCTGTGTGAGTATGATGAGTGGGTTCAGATTCGATTAGAAAAAGGTCTAATGACTCTAAGTAAGTCTCCAACATAGCAGACGACCCATCCTTTTTGCCCATATTGATATTAAAGTCACCGGTGATTATTACTTGATCACATGTATGTAAAAACTTTGATACAGAGTTAAAAAATTCGAATGGGTACGCCGCTGTGGGCCTTCGGTAAACCACACAAAACAGTATCGAACTGGAGCAACCATAAATCTGAAAAATCATAAACTCGGAAGAGTTGGAAAAAACAGGGTCCGAGTGGGCGACTAACTTAACATCAAGGTTATTCTTAATGTAAGCCGCAACACCCCCCCCCCCTCCTTTCCAACCCGATCCAATCTATATAATGTGTAGTTTGGAAGACCCAATATATCGGAGGAGTCATAGTCCTTGAGAAAAGTCTCTGAAAAGGAAATGATATCGTGATTTGAAGGTGCAATAAGTGATTCAACGGATGAGAAATGAGTTTTTAAACGGTTGATATTAGCATGAAAGATGGAAAATGTAGTGTTAGTGAGAGATGAAGCCTGGCCCGCCGACCCTCATTTCGACGATGAGGAACTAGATGACGGAAGATTAAGGATGTCCGATTCGTTATGTATAGGAAGAAGCTGCCCTCCCTTGGTTTTTCGTATATAAACATTAAGATTTTTGACTATAGGCCTCGCATAGCCTAAGTCAGAAGAATGACGAATAGCCTTTGACAGTAATACGTGTAATTGTTTGGGCCATAACGCACGCAGAAATATTGAGGTCGCACCACCCGCACCGAAGAGAGACTCCGCCGTAACTCCTTTCAAAAGACGCGCTCTCTCAAGAATGAGATCCCTGATAGAGGGAGAAGAAAATCTAATTACTATACCGTTACCGGCGTTGGTTCTGCTTAACGATGTTGTTGTACGCTCGGGTTGACCATTAGTTCCATTACGGGCGAGCCATGGCCTGGTTTCAACTACGTGCGAGTTAGCCCGGGGGAGTTTGATAATTGATAAAATCTTTTCGACGGCCTCTCCCTCTGAAATCTCTAAATTAGCCGGAATACATAGAATCAAAATCTCGCAAATGTCATTGACCGGCTCCGTGGTACTCACTAAGCAATTACTTTTCGTCGCTTCAAATTGACCACGCAAAGCATCATTCGCGCACTCCAAGGCACCCAAACGACTCGAGATATCCGAAAACTTTTCTTCAGTCTCGGCCTCTAATAGTGAGACTCGGGAATTTAGTTCCCGAATCTCGTTTGTTAAACCCTGAACTGATGACTCGATGCGCGAGACCGAATTGTCAAGTTTTGACTCTAAGCGGCATGCGAGTTCAGAGAGGAACGCGGCCATATCTACGGCAACGGTCGACTGCGCGGGTAGGCCGGAGTGACACTCATTGGGCGTGGCGCCGCGAGGTTGCTTGGCAACCTGCGACGATGATGGCGACGGAGGCGAGGCCACGCGCTTAGCAGTGGAAGAAGTCGATATGGGCGTGGCTACTGGCTCGGTAGCGCAGTTCTCCCAAGCTTGTCGTGGCAACCCAGGCGGTGGCGCCCTCGCATCAGTAGGAGCCACGACTAGCGCTTTCACTTTCGCCAGCTCGCAACAGCGGCGCTCAGAAGAGCCAGACAGAACATCTACACAGTGGGAGTGGGAGATTTTACTACACTCCGGGCATACCTCAGTATAGTCTTTCCTTGTAAGACGCACGCCACATACGAAGCAGCCGCGCGATGCCATTGCTGCCAATCGACGTCCGCCAGAGAAGGTCACAGGTAGATGAGCAAAAATACTGCTATAGCCGTCTTATGTTGCGAGAACTGCTCCCCGTAGAGTCGCGAATTCCCTCTCGCAGTTAACCTCGAAAATTGATGGATTGCAAATTTATAATTTATTGGACTGCCGGCTGCAGCAAAGCAAAACTATTTGTAAAAATAGACGCTGCAGTCGGTGAGCGTCCTTTCTACCTCCGCTGTAACAAACACGAGGCAGCTGTGTTAGTTACAAGTGTATGTGAAAACAGAGCGAAAAATCAACTGAGTTGTACTCACCGGAAGAGAGAGAGAGAGAGAGAGAGAGAGAGAGAGAGAGAGCATTAGAGAGAGAGAGAATGAATGAATGAATGAATTAGGTTTATTGGGCCTTTTGGGATAGAAACCCCGTAGGCACTTCAGCAATACATTTGAGATTTTTATACAAATAAATAAAATAACAATGAATAAAAACCTTAAAACTACGCAACAAAAATAAATATATATATATACAAACATAATAAAATTAATATTTGATTATAAACAAATGGAAATCATAACGCATTATAAAAATAATAAATAAAATAAAATACAATGATCACCATACAAGAATTACAATGCTAAAATTAAATTTAAAAACGCATGATAATACTGCTATAATAACACTAATATAAAATCAATGCTACTCCGCTTGGAAACGAGGGATGGACCTCAATACTATTCGCTCGTTATTTACCCGGTCGGACCAAGCTGCCTGGTCGAGTCCAAACAGATGTTCGAAAAGGGAACGTTTGAAATGATTTAGAGAGGAATTCATGAAGATGTCGATAGGCAGGGAGTTTACTATGCGGGATGATGTAATGACGAATGATTTATTTAATGCTTCTGTGCGAGGTGGTAAGTATGTGAGTGCTTTAGGCGGATGGCGTGATGAGGTGCGAGGATTGGTGACTGGGTTATTTAATAATGAGAAATGAACTGCGAGGTATGTTGGTGAGTTATGTATTATGATATTGTATGCTAATGATCCGATGAGGTAGGAGCGTCTGGACTCAACCGACAGCCATTTTAGATCAAGCCTATGAGGCGTCACATGATCATATCTGCGCAGATCGCCCCTCACAAATCTTACGCACGCATTTAGTAATCTTTGTAACTTTAGATTTTTGGTTTGATCAATGTCATCGTAAACCGCACACGCATAATCAAAATGCGGGAAAATAAGCGCCTCCACCAGGTTTTTCCTTAGTTTACGCGATAGAGTTCTTCTATAATATCTTAAGGAGTGAAGGACTCCATGAACCCGTTTAGAAATTGCTAAAACCTGTTTTGACCAATCCAATATGGGCGAAATGAACAGTCCCAGGGACTTAACCTCACTTTCATACTGCAGATATTCATTCCCTATTTTAACTCTCGGGGCAGTGTTCAGATCTATACGAGAAATAAACGCCTGGCTGCCCGGCATTATAACCTTCGTTTTATTTACATTCAGTTTGAGACCATTTTTATTCGCCCATGCGGCCATGGCATTTGCGTCCTCCGAGATTCGCTGAACTCCTGATTCAAACTCCGTCGGATAAAACGACGAATAAACCTGGGCATCATCCGCGAACAGCATACATTTGCTATATTTCAAAACATTCGGCAAGTCATTTATGAAAATGGAAAATAGGATCGGACCAAGAACACTGCCTTGAGGTACACCCGCATTTATACTCAACCAGTCAGACAGTTCACCACCCTCGCCCTCCACAGCTTGAGAGCGACCTACCAGACACCTGTAGACCCAATTTAAGACATTATCCGAGCACCCAATATTACTTAATTTAGTAATGAGCCCATCATGAGGCACTGTATCGAAGGCCTTGGAGAAGTCAAACAGCATAAGAATCGTAATCTTCCGAGAGTCAATGGCTCTTCTGACATCATCCAGGACCCCCAACAATGCTGTCTGAGAGCTATGGCCTTTACGAAAGCCTGCCTGCCTCTCTGTCAATAAATTATTTGTCTCTAAGTAATTAGAGAGTTGTAGATGTACAATGCGCTCGAGTACTTTAGATAATTCGCATAACTTAGCAATTGGCCTGGTATCTGCACACGTTACAATTTTACTAGACTTAGCCAGGGGAAATAAAACCACCCTCTTCCAGCAGTCAGGAAAAAAACCCGCAATTAACATATTGTTATATACTTCGGCAAGCGGAAAAATTAATTGTGGCTCTAAAATTCTGAGCATCTTTAAGGAGATTCCGTCAATACCGACAGAGAAAGAAAAAGAAGGAGATGAGGATGACGATGAGCAAGTGTTAGAAATGATGGATGCTAATGACTGAACTGAGAGAGGGGGTGATCGATTTGAGATGGAGGCATAACGGGGATTGAGTTGATGAGGTGAAAAAACTATTAATGGAGACGTATGAGCCCCTGAGCAAAATCCCATATTCCGAAGAGACTTCCAGGAGCTAGCAGGATCTTTATTTGCACCTAATTTGTTTGCAAGAAACTTAAATTTACTGGAATTTAATGAATTTGATACTCTATTTCTAAGCTCCTTATAGATTCTATAATCCACTGGATCTCTTGAAATACGGAACCTCACAAAAGCATTATTTCTTTCTCTAATGGACAATTTTATTTCACGTGTGACCCATGGTTTCTGTGAATTTGTAATGGTGATGAATTTCAATGGTGCCAGAGCATTAAATGAATTTATGATTGATTGGTTAATGTTTGTTAATAAAGAGGAGATGATTTCGAATGAGTTAGAATATGAGGAAAGGGGTTGGTCGGGCCAGGCAGGAGCCAATGGGTTGTTTATGAAAGATGTGAATGTGGTGGCGAGAGTCTGTAAGTTTACCTCTTCCAGATTTCTCCTCCAAAACTTCCTCTCCCCTACTTTTTGATTACTTGGTACAATTAATTCCAGACTAATGGAGTCGTGGCCGGCTGCGAAGGGAGCAGTAGATTTTAGATATTTGAAATTTGGCACCGGCTCACGAATCAGGAAGAGGTCTAACCAAGTGTGCGAGAAACCGTTCGATGTCGCTGCATGATGGGTCGGCTCCGATGGTATGAGCGAAAGGCCCATCAGATTTGACTTCATCATGTTAGCAGCTGCACTATTTGAGTTCATATCGATGTTGAAATCACCCGTGACGATAACGCTGTTGCAGTCAGGTAAAATATCAGAAAGAACCTCAAAAAATTCGCTCGGATAGGCGTCTGTTGGTCTGCGATAGACCACCGCTAGAAGAGTCGTTAACGAGCCACTCACCAAGCGTAAGATTAAGAATTCCGGTTTGTTAGAAAAAACCGGATTCGAGTTTGCAACAACGCTAACCTTATACTCCTCACGTATGTACGCCGCAACTCCACCACCTCCCCTATCTACACGATCCAATCTGTGCAATACATAACCAGGTAATTCAAAAATATCAGATGAATGATGTTCAGTAAGGAAGGTTTCGGTTAATGCGATGACATCAAAAGATCTCGGATAGATTGAAGCTTCAATGGCCGCAAAATCAGTTTTTAGACGATTTCTGTTAGTATGAGAGATGGAAAATGAGTTAGATGAAGTGAGTTTGTTATTTTTATTGGCCCGACTGCAGGTTAAGTATGTCGGCTTCAGAGGTTACACGCGTCAATGGCCCATCTCTCGTCTCCCGTATATATACTTTTAAATTAACTACTAGGGGCCTTGCATAGCCCAACTCAGAACACTTTCGATTTGCTGACGACCAAAGTTTAAAAATGGTTTTTGGCCATAATGGTCTAATAAAAATAGCATTGTTTTCTCCCTCTCCGAAAATTTCACGCGCCTTTCGTCCTTTCAGAAGGTAAGCTTTATCCACGACCGCATCTCTGGCTGACGTAGAGGATAATCTAATAACAACCCCTTTGCTTTTGGGTTGCGATGCGCTCTCACCGGAACCTGTACCCACTCACGAAACCCACGGACGAATGTCGACAACCTGCTTAGCCACATCGGCAGCTTTAATACTCCAACTAATTTTTCAATTAACATCTCATCCGAGAATCTCGAGATCAGCGGAAGGCCCAGAACAAGCACTTTACAAGTGTCTTTAAGCGAGTCAACTGAAACAGCTGTGCGCGAGACGCCCATAGAGCACTTCGACACATCCGACTCCAACGCCTGTAATCTCGAGTTTACCGTGTTCATTTTTATATTCATGTCGCTTATTTTCCGGTTCATCTGTTCCTCAAGTGTGTCTACGCGAGCATGAAGCGCCTTAAGATCCGCCCCGACCACATCCACCTTCTCCTCTACCCGACCAACCATTTCCGTAATCAAACTAATGTCTTTTCTCAGGTCTTCTCTGAGACCACGCGCAAATGTTTCTAACCACGGCGGTGGAGCGGCCGCCATTTGAGCGGAGTCTACGAGTGTATCGCGAGCAACCTGATTAGAGAAGGTGGGCGCGGCGCCGCGTGGCTGCTTGGTAACCTTCGTTGTTGATGGCGACGGAGGCGAGGCAACGCTCTTCGCGCAAGAAGTAGAGGGAGTGGGCGTGGCCGTCGGTGGGATAACGTCGGTCGCCTCAGTAAGCCGTGGCAACCCAGTCGGTGGCGCCCCCGCCTCGGTAGTGGTATGAATTACCGCCTTGATTCGCGCTAGTACGCAACAGCGACGCTCTAATGAGCCCGGCGCGATTTCAAAACAATTTGTATGAACTAAGCTGTTACATACTGCGCAAACCTCGGAATAATCCTTCCACGTGACTCGACCACCGCAGACAAAGCAGCCTCGCAACGTTGCCATTTTCGCGGTATTTTTCGCAACTCATCCAACCTTGCCAGGTGACACGTACTCCTAAATATTGGCTGGCCTGCAGATTTATAACCGCCCATGCGAACTCCACTGAACTGCTCAGCTAACCTCCAAAAATTGCTCGATTTTCAATACAAATTCACAAGAACCACTGTCCACAGAGGACAAAAATAGGGAGGCTTTTACTCACCGAGAGAGAGAGAGAGAGAGAGAGAGAGAGAGGAAGAGAGAGAGAGAGAGAGAGAGAGAGAGAAATTTATTTATACATTACAAAAACTTACAATTCTTAAATAAAAATAAATACTATATAAAGGATTGGATAAATACAATATTGCACAGTTATATCACGTTTGACCAAATCAAGATATGTAAGCTTCTTTTTTTAAAACTAATCTACTCGATCTCAGTTTTCATAATAGTTTTTGAGTTATAAGTGATCAAATTTAAGGGCTTTTTTGGCAAAATTTTTCGTTATTGGCTTATATCTATGATGAAAAAGAGATTTAGAGTCTAAAACTCTGGCTTTCTTTATATTTTTATTGTAATAAACATATTCTACAGTTCTGCAAAGATCCATTTCCCGGAGATGTGAGACTCTTCTAGTTAGTAGCCCAATAATTTTATAGTTTAAAGCCACCTAATAATTTGACAAAGCATATCTTTGATGCTTTGCTAGATTTTTATAAATAAACGTAGTTGTTATTGTAATAAGTACAAAATAGTGTAATAGATTACCACGCAAGTTGATCACAGGATTAATACGCAGTCGAGCGAACAGATCCAGGCTCACTTGGAGTTCTTAGAGATGCATACAGACGTTTCTCTATATATAAAAAGCCAATCAACTTCAATAGTGGTTGTTAAGCAATTATATGGCTAAGAAGTTCGCAGCCGAGATTAGCTCAAATGAGCACCGTCTCAGGGGGAACAAGCGGAGGACAGTTTAGTTTGAGTACATGGCTGTCCATTTTCTGGTACACAAATATGAAAGAATCCGTATGAAATTTAATCTCATAGGGTGTTTTCAAAAGTTATACGGAGTTAATGAAAAATTGTGAAAAAAAAGATGCTTATATTTAATCGCTACTAACTCGGGAACAATTAAAGGTAGGCAATTAAACTTAAATCCATCAAAACGCTGAGATCAAGCAGAAATGATTTAAAAAAAGAAGCTTAATTATCTGAATTTGGTCAAACAATATGCGAAGATTAAGAGTTGAACCAAATTTTTGCCTAAAAAGTGTAAAAAGATTTGAATACTAAATTTTCGTTAAAATTTGATTTAATTCTTATTTCTCACATAACTTTTGACCAAATTAAGATAATTAAGCTTCTTTGTTTAAATCATATCTGCTTGATCTCAGCGTTTTAATGGATTTGAGTTTGATTGCCTACCTCGAAGGTTAGGTTTAAAAGCCCCTTCCAAAAGGTTTGGAAATCACTCCTTTCTTCCGCGAATCGAGGACATCAGGACATGACGTGCCCCACGTCTTCGTCGACACCAGGGCAGGTCGGGCACTGGTATATACTTTGGCCACCCGTATATACTTCGCTTGCCGAATCTCATCTCTGTTGCCACAATTCGATGGTCCTGTTTACTACCAGATGCTACAACCACGTGCTGGTTTGCTACTGTTTTCTAAGGTATACCGACCTTTTTTGTACGTATCAGCCCTCTCTATATGGTTTATAGAAGCATGAGCCACCCTTAATCCGGCTATGCTGCAGGCTCACCGACAGGATGCACCGTAGCTTATATTACTTCTTAGGGCATCTGCCCAAATCGGAGCTCCATATAAAGTTATGGAGCTTACCACTATCGCTAAGAGGGCCCGACGAGGCTGCCTTGGCCCTCCGATATTGGGCATTATAAAGGACAAAACTCTAGCTACTCCTGCGGCCTTCAAACCTGCACATAGTAGGTGTTCCTTAAATGTTAGCCGCGCATCCATGTTGAATTCTAGGTATTTTACCGTGTCCGCCGATCTTATTGGCTTACCATTTACAGTGGCGTACCTCCTTTGCTTCGTTCGAGAGGTAAGTACCACCTCGGTCTTTTCTGCCTCTACAATGGCTGCTTGTAGTCTGGAAAGCCTGTATGTATGTGTGTGTGTGAAAAATCATTGAACTTGCATAAAATTCGTTTTGTTTCTATTTTTGCTGATGTCGTTTTGTGTAGTCAATTTTTCAGCTTAGTTGGAGTAAAATTTACTGCTATATTTTTTATTTTATAAACAATGTTATATTGTTTATTTGTTTAATATTATTAGTTAAGAACGTATCTCCAATTAAGCTTGTGTATAATATTCATTTTTTACTCAATCATATCAAGCTAGTCGATGACATAAACGTGACGTCACATGCTATCAGAAATGAAAAATTACTCAAAACTACAGGCCCGGTGATCTCCATTTATGAGCATTGCTTCCCGAGGCACTACGGAGATAAAATACGGATAAAATAAAATCATGCAATGTAATAATGTTTATTACATTTGTAACGGTGTGAAGTTTTGCACAACCTTACTTAGATTTCAAGATTCGGGTTTCAAGAAATTCGAAATTGAATACTACAATTTATGTTGAAGTATTTTTTTACAATATATACAAAAGAAAGAAATAAATGATAATAATGATGATAAAAATAGTCTGGTCTTGGCCGGGAGGAAGATACATGTTGGTCTGTAAATCAAAACCAGACAAAAATACTAATGTGTTACGTAACCTACATACTGTACAAATTATACAAACTTAATGCTAACTTTCATAGTGGATAAACGCAAAAATGAGCTTATGTGACGGTACGGTCTGTAAAATTATATATCTGGAAACGCTTAGCCTTGTGTCTTTACGGAGTAAAGTGATACTTGGTACGTGTGCTCTTGAAGCAGAGTGTCTCAAGTAATACCGTATAAGTCACGTGTGGCCACGAGACAACAGTGAGTATAAGATAAGAGATATGTCACGTGTGTTCACGAGATGATTGTTGAAGGGATATTTCCACATGTGCTTACAAAGAAGTTACGGTAACATTGCCCACCACTTGTGCTCTTGATGGGGAACGGTATTGTCGAAATCGCTACGTGTGCTGACGAAATGGTTAAGGCCAGAACTAACATAAAGCTCACGAGAAGATTATGGTCTGAATTAGTCATCACGTGTGACAACCAGGAAAACTGAGTTTACGCAGGACCACGTATAACTAAAGTTGAAAAAATGAACATTTTTGGATTTAACCAGATTTATATTACTGATTTTTTAGAATATTTATATGGCTGATAATATTCAGAATATTAAATTTATTTTAACAACTACTATTAAAAAAACATTTGCGACGAGACGTCGTTGCAATGAAATAAATAATATTTGATGTATTACATTATTTCGAATGTATAAGATATTCTATGTTAAATCTCGCACGTTGTTATTGTTTCATGTGTTGCCTATTCAAGGCCACGAAACGCACGTGTTTATATCAGCGGACGAGGATGTGTGCGAGCATCCAAACATTTGATTGTTATTGTGCGTGTGTGTTAGGTACTTTTCGGGAATACCACAATTCCCGAAAAGCTCAGTACGCTGCCGCTCTTGACCGCGACAGCACCCTTTTTTTTGACACCTCGTCACGTTCAGTGTCACGCGCCACGGGAAGTACCGGACCGGTTCGTCCGTGCACCGGGAAGCCGTACGCGAGTGTTCGTGAGTTCGTGTGTAAGTGCAGTGCGAAGGACCACTTGCCTCGGGTCGAGTATTCCCCGAGGTAGGTGAATTGCCGTGGCATCGGACGACGGGAAACCGGGCCGACTCCACCGGCCAGGAGACGTCGGGGCGCCGACTCACATCGATGCCTATGGATAGGCCAGCCCGGTAAGTACCCGACGTCAGTCGGTATACTTTAGAGTGTGTAGAATAAGTACGTGTTTGTGTTTGTTCGGTAACACAACAGTGCTACCGAAACCGATTTAGTATTGCGCGGGGCGAGTGCGGGGGCAGCCCCAACTTGCCGCGTATACCGCGCGACCGGGGGAACGCCCCGTTAATTATTATCGGGCTCCGCCGTATAATTTAATACTAAATACATATTGTTTATTTTATTTTAATATAACGGTCGCGTTTTTAATAATAAATTAAAAGAGAGAGTGTGAGTGAGAAACAGTGCGTGAGAGAGAGAAATTTCGTCGCAGTAAGCATGAGTCCGCTAGTGGGAAAAAGAGGGAAAATCCCCACTAGCCCGCGATAGACTCGCCCGGCGTAAGAGAGAGAGAGAGAACATATTCTTTATACGGTATATACCGCGCGGCTATCCTTCATTGCTACGCAAAAAGGAAAATTTCGCCCTCTGCACGACCGTAATTTCATTTCTAAATTCATCGCATGCATTTATTATTTCATTTTTCAATTCATCGCGTGAATTTTGTTAACTCACTTTAAAAGTGAGTTTAAATATTTGTGAGTGTGTAAGATATTTTTGTATCAGTTCGAAACAAACAATAATACTTTTATTGTTTATAATTATTCATTTTTGTATTAGTATTATTAAATAAATTTTTTTTTGTAATATATATACTTTTTTTCAATTCTTCATAGATATTATCACGCTGTTAGTCAGCTGATCATTTTGAAAATATTCAATAATATTTTTTTGTGTTGTAATAATTATTAATATTATTACAATTGATTTTGACATTGTCTGTTAGTTAGGTAAGTCACAGTTAATAAATTTTTTTTCTTTTACCGACGCGATTTTGGCTTGCATTAGTGCTGAGACATTTCGTGATATTGGTGTTACATTTACATTTATCGTTATTATTAATATTATGTTGATTAAGTGTTTGTCACTTAATCATTCATTCTGCTGACGGAAAATTTCTTTTGATTGATGTTCTTAATTTTTTTGCCTCCAAATTAAGGAATAAATTGCACTTAATTTGTTTGACAAATTAACTGCATATTTAAAATTTTTTTTTTTAATAAATTCTAATTTTTTTTTTTGGAGATTAACATTAAAATTAATTGTTTTTGTTTTAATCACACTTAAAACTTTCTTTTTTTGTGTGAGATTTACATTTTGTGTAAAGATATAATTAGTTTTTTTGTCAAAATAATTATATTTGTGGCTTCCAGAATTTTCTTTTCCATTCAATATTAAATTTCTCGTGTCAGCGAATTAATTTTTTTTTTATTATTTTTTGTAAGTTGCAATTGATAACAATTTATTTTAAAATTGTAACCAAATTAATTTGTTTGTCAAATTAATTCGGTCTTGGATTGGTCCAAGTATCGTTTGCAATTTTACTTAGAATTTGAAGTGAAATTCGACAACAGAATTTTTTTTTATCCGAATACAGATTCGATTAAGCTTGTGACAAGGTATGTAGTACCTGTCAAAATAATAAGCGAGCGAGTCCCAATACAAACTAGCCTACCTACCCTCACATCTCTAAGCCTACCTAACCTAACCGAAGCTCCCCAAATCCCCAATACTTCTCTTAGTTCCCTCCTCCTAGCGCAAGGAAGCAGCATGTCAAGAGAGGCGATACAACTTCCAGGAGGCTTCGCACCAGGACTATGAGGCAGCCTACAATGGCCCAAGGTGCCAGACTGAGCAGCACAAGCAGCGACAAGAAATCCAGGAAGCTGTAACACATTAAATAATGAATAATAATCCAATTAGAAGGAAACAAGGAAGCATGTAGTTGCACACAGTAATTGACAGCTATATGCTAGGAAAGGATTGGAAGTGAGGTTATGGTAATCACAACATTACCATAACGCTCAATTAAGAATTAATAATCAATACGCAGAACTCCCTCGGGAGATAGATATTTACCTAGGAAACAGCCAGAATACCCATAGCAACGCAGCACCGACAAAGAGCAGCAGTAATTGACCCGACGCGCACCAGCTGAGCAGCCACCGTGAGAGCGAGTGAGAGAGAAGACTCGAAGATCGGCCGTCCCGTCTGCACCTGTAACAGAGTGGACCTATTAGCCGATAAATCAACACGAAAGGAACGATCATATAGGCTTACCTGGTTAACAGCATAATCGGGAACACCGTCCTCTCCGTGGGAAGCAGCAGCCCCGGCAATATCGTCCGCCTTGATAAACATGGCCGCGAGCACTCACTACACGAGGCGCGCGAGACGACGGCGGCCGACGGGCGACTCGACGCGAGAAGCTGCGCGCGCACGTCGGGCCCGAGCAACGAAGCAGCGAACGAGCCCGAGCTCGAGAGAGCTCATTGGGACGCCAACGAGGCAACTTCGGCCAACCGATTCACAACCGATATACCGATAATAGTATTGAGTGTGTGTGTGCGAGAGCAATTGACCGCAGAGCAACTCCAGGAGACGATCTCCTCGATACCAAGGTGGGTGTACGCCTTGCAGTGGATACTTTGTAACCTCCTCGGCTCGTAAGTGTGCTTCCCCTTTTACTCCCCTCCCCTCCCCTCGCGCAGCAGGTAGCAGCAGCTGGCACGCGCAGCCGAGCATAAATATATAAATTCGCCGCGATCGTACGCGGCTGGCGCCCAAACAATATTTTATTTTTATAATAAATTGATATTATTTTATATAAATTCAAATCTTGTGGCAAACAATTTTTTTTATAGTTTGTTTATAAAAATTAAATTAATTTATATTAATTTTACTTGTTGTTTTATTTTGATATTATTTAATAAGTTTACCAAACTCGGATCGGGATTTTTTTTGTGTATGCCTATTCAAATATAGTATTTTTGTACTCTATATTTGAATCTGGACTCTGAGCTATCTCCTCAATTGTCCAAACTTTACATGGCATACGGGGACGCAGTTGTTGTGCCAACTGAGAAGAAATCCCCAGGTGCACAACGCCGTCTCTGCCTTATCAAAAATATTACGATGGGTAGCTACGAGACGCGTATGCGCAAAATACTCAGTGACTCGCGGGATGCGAGACACATTAACAAGGACATTATATCACTTCCTTTGGAGGAAATCTACGCCCAACTCGATCGCTTGCAACTAAATGCAAAAAGCGAAAAGTTTGAGTGTAGAGAACGCCTTCTAAGACATAGAATCAAGTGTTATGATCCTCAAATTGACGTGCCTTGGTATCCCAATTACGACGAGGATACTTCTGCCCAACCAGCGACCAAGCCTTTAGCTTGTCCACAGTTCTGGCAGAAGCATCAAAAGCGTTCCAGAAGAGGTAGTGTAATACCTTTTGGTACCGACAGGTCAATAGAGTCTGAGTTGGCGGACGATAGACTAACAAGTGAGTACATAACCTCATTCAGGAAGAAGAGGGAAATGTGGCTTCACATAGTAGAGTACCCACGTCGACGGGTGAAACGAAGCCGCCTTCTTATAATGCAATAGGCATTAATACAAAGGCGGCGATTCCGACGACTAACGCACCAACTTCGAGACAATTGACGGTGTCGACCGCCACATGTACTGGTCTAGGTGAGACGCACGCTAAAAATTTACCACATACGTCACACCGGGATCAGCGTAACTCGTTGGTTGGTAACCACAATCTAGTGGAAAGGGACGCCATTCGTCGTAACGAGTTTGGACTGAACTCCGATGCACATGGTTGGTCTACTCCCTGCCAATTTAGTAGTTCTGGAACTATTAAAAAGCGCGTTTTGGAGATTCAGTCAGATAAGTCGATACAACAAACGAACAGGGATTATGAACTCCCTTCCAACGATTGCAGGCAGTCGATTGATAATCGGAGAGAAGCCGCAGATTATCGTTCACATAGTCGTGATCAATACGATACCTGTCAGAGGAAGGTTAGTTATGACAAGCATAACAACAGGACCTCCTCACACAGATATGCGCCAGGACTAGAAGAAGTAGATGATCAATCGTTCTAGGAAGGTGAGCGCTGTCACAGGAGTGAAACGTCCATTTCTAGACGGTTACCGAATGAAGGGAATCATAAGTCTCGCGCGTCCGATCGTAGCCAAAGTGCTTACACTAAGAGGGAAGCCTCTACACAGTGTGACAATGGATTCCGCGCAACGAATAATGATCCCGTCGAGCACGAGCGAGCTGTTGCTAGACACGATCAAGGTACTCAAACCGATTCTAATGTTAGCAACTTAGATTGGGACGAATATTACGCTGCGAATGGGGAAGATGCAACCCCTTACTATACTAGAAGATATCGCAAGGTGCGCCTCCCTGACAGACGTAGTAGAGTACCATCGCCGAGTCGAGATGTCTACTGACGTGATACGAATAATTAAAGTGAGGACATAGGTGCATTAGTCCCTTTGGGATACAACCAGCCACCAGTGAGAAATATAAAGATTCTTCCTGGTTGTGCAAGAGCCCTCAGAGGCTGGGGTCTATCGTTTAATGCAGAGACCAACAACGATGCCGAAGAATTCCTAGATAGTCTACAAGACTTCAGGAATGACGACCAGTTCTCTAACCGGCGTATTCTGAGCGCATTACCTTGCGTGTTTAAGAAGACGGCCTTTTTTGGTATAGGGCCGTCCAATCTTTCTTACGTAACTGGTATCTCAACTGAGACCGCAGTGCCGTAAATTTATGTCCTCGAGATGCATAAATAATTTCGAAGACATAATGAAGTACGGCAAAGAATATGAACAACACTTGATATGGAACAAGAAATTTGCGGAACCCACACCAAGAGAACAAGTTCATATTCCACAAAGTTTCCCAAAACGTAGTTTGTCTGAAGTTTCGGGGAAAGTGGCCTCATTAGTTGAGAATCAGAAAAGCCAACCGGCTTCTCAGCCATCTCCAACACCGAAGAAGAAGACGTTGAAAAATAAGAAACATTCTTCTAGGTTATCTTCAAGTGATTTTGAAGTAGCAATGTGTATGATATTCGCAACGCAAGTCAACGTTAGTACTTGCAACAAAGTAAAAATTTTGTGGACGCACAAAATATCAATAACGCGAGACAATTTTCGGTAAATAAACAGACAGGAAAGCAGCAACAACATAACGGTGCCAGGTCAAAACAATACGTTGCTCAGGCACAGGCGACACCTGACGCTGGTTTTCAAAGGAATCCAAATAATCCCTTCACTGGCATATGTTTTACATGCCACAAAGGAGGACATCGATATTCCGATTGTCCCAATCAGACTTGCCTACATTATGCAAGTATGGGACATACAGCGGACCAATGCCCGAACGTGGCAGCACCCATTGAGTGTCAGGTGTGCCACACAACCGGGGTAACCCTAGATAATTGTCCGAAGTGTGAGCATGTACGGCAATATCTGAGAAACCTGGCAGCAGAGTTCCAGAACCGCCCCCTGGGCCCTACATGCAATTAAAAGAGCGTAAGAGCTCTCTGGGGCAAGAAATACGGGTTGGTGAACCCGCGAGGTTGTTTGTTAAGAAGGACGAACACCTCACTGACTTTGTTGAACTGCTAAACGGAGAGCAAACAAACGTTCAGAAGGTAAGAGAGAATAATACCTTTGAACATCTGGAATTGCCGAAATCTGCTGAGTTACCAGTGGTTAAGGCTAAGACCCCTTCCAAGCTGACTCCAACGTTCGAAGCATTGAACAAAGCAGATTTGGAACTTCCAGAGATCAAGAAAACAAAGAGTCTTTCTGGTGTGAAGTACTCCGTAGGCAGGTGTTTAATCAACACAAACGGTTACTCAAGGAAATAGAGAACGAGAGAAAAACTCTAAACCTATGTAACCCCACCAATGAGAACGATGATACTCGTTACTTATTGTCACCCCAACCTACTGTCAAAGAAAAGGGTTTAAAACAGTCTAATAAGAGTAGAATGACTGTCTCTCTTGAGCAGGTGCTGAACAGTTCCAAATCGTTGCCGATCAGAACAGTTCAAGGAGGGGGGGGGGGGGGGGGAGGCAGGAGCCGTTCCGAAGACGTCCAGAGAGACAAGTTCGACTCCAGCTCTATTTGACAGTCAAGCCGAAGACATGGTTGCGGGAGTGCAATCCGAAAACCGCTCATTCTTCTAGGTAAGACTTGGTGGCAAGGACTTTAAAGCATTGTTCGACCCAGGAGCAATGGTTTCACTTATACGCGTTGACGTAGCGGATTGCTACAGAGATAAGTGGAAACCGGCAAAGGTAGTCGTGCGAGGTGTTGCAGGACCAGCTCTGAATGTCCTAGGTTTGTTAGATGTTCTATTTGGAATTGATGGATTAGATGGTAACATCCAACTGAGAATAGTCGAGAGTATGGAACATTCGATGATTGTCGGTATGGATTTCCTCCAACATTGAAACATCGAGGTTAAAATGGACGATGCCCTCTGGCGCGTTGGCGCCAGAAAATGGCAGTCTTTCATCAAGGACGGAACCCGAGACGAAGACACGAGGATTTTCGCTGAGGGTGCAGGTATAAATTGAGAGTCGGATATTAAGATCCCTCTCGTGAGATTACTTCGTAAGGATTAGCCATGGGAGTGGGGACCAGAGCAGGATGCTGCATTCCTTTCTCGGTCCAGAGTGACGCGAGTGATTACACTATTGGGGCTGTGTTGACCCAAGAAGATTAAGATAGTTTCGAGCATCCGCTCGTTTACGTCAGCCGAGTATTGAACAAGACGGAGCGTAATTACATGACAACGGAGAAAGAGTGTCTAGCATTAATCTGGGCAATTAAGAAACTTCGGCCATATATTAAAGCGTATCGTTTCAAAGCTGCGACGGACCACAGCGCGCTCAAATGGTTGAAAACTCTTAAAGAGCCCACAAGCAGACAAGTGCGTTCGGTGCTTGAGATGCAACAATGGGACTTCGAGATTGTGCACAAAAAAGTGCACTACACTATGTTCCCGACGCATTCTCTCGTGCTGTCAACCCGGACTCGGACGAAGTCGAAATAGCCTCCTTTGACGTGATTACTGACCCATGGTGCATCGCCAGATTGGATGATGCGTGGTCCAGTCCTCAAAAATTTCCGCATTGGAAGATTGAGGATTAAATGCTGTATCGATTCAAGACCGATAAGCTGCTGGACCTAATCACGGGTCAAGAGGAGGGATGGAGATTAGTTGTGCCCATTGAATATAGGACACGCGTATTAGAGGATTCGCATTACCCTCCATCATGTCGTCATTTAGAAGTTGAAAAGACCTATGACCGAATGGCACGGGACTATTATTTGCCAGGTTTCTACCATGATGTCAGACAAATCGTTGTGCAGTGTAAAGACTGCCAACGATATAAAGTCTCACAGGCGGGCCCTCAAGGTTTGATGGGCAAATGTAATATTGAGAGACCGTGGGCTGTGGTTGCAGCAGATATAACGGTACTGCCTCGTAGCAAGAACCAATACAAATGTATACTCGTCTTACAAGATTTGTTTACGAGGTAGGTTGAGTTGAAACCGTTACGAGCTGCTACCGGTAAGTCGGTCGCGAAAGCATTTAAAAACTCATACTGTTTTGTTGGGAAACTCCTGATTACTTCCTTACGGATAATGGTACAAAGTTTATCAATAATAAGTTGACACAAATCCTTGAGGATTACGGCATAAAACACATCACGACTCCTCCTTACCGACTACAAGCCAAGCCCGTCGAGCGTACAAATAGGACATTAAAGGCGATGATCACGGCCTTTGTGGATTCCGATCATCGTAGCTGGGATGAACATCTACATGAATTCCGTCATGCTATTAATACAGCAACACAATCGAATACGAAAGTTTTCCCAGCGTTTCTCAATTTTGGAAGTCATCCTCAACCTGTAAAGAGTCTGCGTAGAGAGGTTGAGAAGAAGGAATTTAAAATTCCTATCGACCCTGAAATGTGGTTAGATCGACTCAGACGTCTCGATGCCCTTCGAGATCTAGTGCGGAAACACATAGATGAAGAACATAGACGTCTATAACAAAAATAGATGCATGGCTTACTTCCAAGTAGGCGATCTAGTCATGAGGAAATGTAGAACGTTATCGCACGGGGCCAAAGGTCTTTCGGCCAAATTGGCGCCTAAGTACGACGGACCGTTTGAAGTCAAGGAAATAATATCACTAGTGGTTTTAAGATTTGAAGATTCTGGACGGAAAAGGTCTGAAGTACACTTATCCGATTTAAAGAGATACGTTTCGCCAAGGAGAAAATCCTAGGCCAGGGATGATTGACTTGTCACCGAAAAATTAGAGCGGGTATAAACCCCAAGACAACGGTAGAGTGAATGGAGGTCGACCAGCAAACCCCGACGGGTAGAGTTAACTATCTACCTGTGGGATATGCAGAGGACCTCCGCCAAGAAGAGAGGGAGCGGCAAAAGGAAGTCGCCAAAATCCGTCTGAGGCGCAAAAAGCAGAATCCCTCACGCCAGTTGACGGTTGACGACTACTATTCGGCGGTAGACGATGGGAATCTGGCACAAGCCGTCCCGAGTACCATCGCATCGGTAGTAGTGGTTTCGCCAAAGGAAAATATGTAACTTCGAAGAGAGATGTCACCGGTAAGGTGCGGACCCTCTCCGCGACCCAATCCGTCAGGAGTAGACCAGGTGGAGAATTATAGGCGTCGCGGGGCGATGTTCAAAAGGTTGGATCTTATTAAGACAAATCCAACCATCGACTCTCTGATAACGCCTGCTTTAATTGTTGGCGTCCGGGACACGACCGCCGGGAGCGGGTGTGACAAAATGTCCTCGCTGCATGAATGCCTACCGCGCATGGTTGGCAAGTCGCAGGGATCGAGGACTATCCGACCCGCCAACAGCGGCACCCCAACCTTCAACGTCTGGGACACAGGAGAAGTCCATGTCCAAGAGGGCCACACAGAGAGGGAGCCGCAGTAAAGCGAAGAAGCGGCGGGTGGAAGAGACCACCGTCGCATCAGCCCGAGCAACTTCGGTGGGTATTGTGAACGCATAGACCAGGGAAACCAACCATACTTCGCTTCCGGAGTAATTGCTCGACGGATCGAGGAGGCAGACCGCCCGCAGGCGGCAGAATTCGGTCAGCACCATACCGGGCCGATTGAGGAGGTGTGACGCGCCTTGAGCAAGCATGCTCAAAGGCTAGTCGAACGACGCCGTAGGGAATACCAGGACTCCCTGGCCCGTCCTCCTACACCGTCTCCACTAGCGATATCTGACCATCAAGAGGCCGAAGAGGATGAGGCCCGTGGACAAGAAGAGAGCGCAGCTCAGCCAGTCCACGTCTAGCTGATCGAGGACGTACCCCCACATGTGACGTTCTTTCGTCGCCTGGCGCAGGGTTTGGGAGAACCAAACTCTGGACCCTTGGATGAGGGGCAAGTGGACCTCAACACCGTGTTCCGGCAAGTTGGCTATTCAGCTGAGTTGTCGTTACTGACCCCTTACCCTGCACCACCGACTCCATTAGTAGAACCACCCCCTGTTCCGACCAGGATGGACATAACGTCGTGGATGAGCAGCAACGTCACCATCGGGCCATCGAGACAACCTAACAACGATACTGACCTGCTTCGGGAGTGTCGCTTGTTGTTGGAAGCGGTGGCAGGAGACAATCCCGCAGCGAGAGACGTTGTCCTGCGACTGGTGATGGCCACCTTATAGAAGAACCACACCACTCCTCGACCCTAGAAACGCGCGTGTTTATATCGACGGACGAGGATGTGTGCGAGCATTATTACATTGAATGTTATTGTGTGTGTGTGTTAGGTACTTTTCGGGAATACGGCAATTCCTGAAAAACTCAGTACAATGCCGTTCTTAACCGCGACAGCACCCATTTTTTGACACCTCGTCACGTTCAGTGTTGCGTGCCACGGGAAGTAGCGGACCGATTCGTCCGTGCACCGGGAAGCTGTACGCGAGTGTTCGTGAGTTCGTGTGTAAGTGCAGTGTGAAGGACGACGTGTCTCGGGTTGAATATTTCCCGAGGTAGGCGAATCGCCGCGGCATCAGGCAGCACCTGCAGACCACCGTCGAGGACGATGGGAAACCGGGCCTATTCCACCGGCCAGGAGACGTCGGGGCGCCGACTCACATCAGGGCCTATGGACCAGCCAGCACGGTAAGTACCCGACGTCAGTCGTTATACTTTACAGTGTGTAGAGTGAGCATGTGTGTATGTTTGTTTGTTAGCACACCGGTGCTACCGAAACCGATTTATTATTGCGCGGGGCGAGTGTGGGAGCAGCCCCAACTTGCCGCGTATATACCACGCGACCGGGAGAACAGCCTGTTAATTTTTGTCGGGCTCCGCCGTGTAATTTAAGATTAAATAAATATTGTTTATTTTATTTTAATATAACGGACGCATTTTTAATAATAAATTAACCCGAAATCAATACTCCGATTCCCGATTTTCCCGCCACGCGTGTCGGTACATAGGAGATCGTCCAATCTCCGCCACCGTGTCCCAACGGGTTAACTTATTAATCCACAGCGACGAAAAAAATGTATTCTTCGGGGCCGTGGTCCCTGTTAAAATTAATAAATAAATTGTACGTGGTGTTAGGACTAAACACCATGTTACACATTAACATTGTTTTTAGTAGCTTTTACACTGGCTTGTGCCCTTACTATAAGCTGACTGTACTTTTTATATTTTATAAAGAAGTTAAATAAATAATTAATGTTATATATTACAATAGTTTCGAATTGCTTACCTTTGCATAATCAGAAAATAAATGGTTAAGAGAATATGGAGTCGGAATAAACTCTTAATTCCTAATTCATCAATGTTGCATTATTCTTGATGTACATCATATTTTATAAGGTTAATAATTATGCAGATTAGAAGTATTAAAATTTATACATATATAAATATATATATATATCAAATACATTAAAATTAATTAACTTATTCTAGGTTTTTCATTAAATGGAGAATTATTGATGGATGCACTGGGAGGAGAAACGTCCTTTGCAGATGTGCAAGGTGATTCATTCGTGCCTGCATTTACACTAGGTGTCGGACAAAAAGCTAAATTAACTTTTGGTCAAGATGTGAATACATTAAAATTCTTTACAACTTGTGGACTGCAAGAAGGATACGAACCATTCTGCGTGTAAGCTATAGGTTTAATATTTCTTTAGATACCTAAAATATCGACCAAACATTATTTTGAAAAGGATGAATATTAAAGATAATCTCGTCAAACGATGTATAAAAAATCGATATTGATTTCCTCCTTTTACTTATTCTATGCTGAATAGGTTAATAACGTTGATACACTTGTAATCACTTTTAAAAGCGGATAAACTGAAAAAAACTTATATAACTATAAACTGTTTAAAATCAACTTTGTTAAAAAAATTTGTTAGATTGCTTGCACATTTAAAACCAGATTTGCGCAACTATTAACAGTCTGAATTAATACATACAGAATTTAAGTTTAGTTGATTCAAGATAAAACTTAACCCATTTACTATTTTGCACAACGATAATAATATCTGTGGATCATTTATATTAGTGCTTTACACAGTTTTTATTTAATAGTACATCTATTCAACTTGTGACGAGTGATCGTTACGTAAAATTATTTATGACAGTAGATGAACTTGTAGTTCTAAGCCTTTCATATGTTAACACAAACCGAAGATGCTTACTGTTATAAGTTCTGTATCTTTTTCTTATCCCTTTTTTCAAAATTTGGCAACTGACTAGTTAGTGTATAACAATTTCCCAATTTAGGCGGAATATTTTTGTTTTCTAGATATATTGTCGAGAGTAAAACGGGTTCTAAAATTCTTACGCAAGACGTTGTTAACTTTTTGTCAGAGCAAGGTCGAATGTTTGGATCCGAGTGAGAATCCGGCAGTATCGTTTTCGACAGAGGTCGTGCGCAAGTGAAGACGCGTCTAGTATAGACCGGGGCCTGATGATATATTTTATGCGTGATTTTAAAATGTCTGCAACTGAAACCGCTTATATATAATGTTGAAGGTCAGCGAATACGAGTGGTCGCAAGTTCTGAACTTATGTATAACATATTTAAACAAATTTATTTGTTTACAAAAAAATTATAATATCAAGAGTCATTTTAAAATACATAAAATGTGTACAGTTTTAAAGTTTAATTGCAAAAAAGTTGTCGGAAACACATTTGCAGACGCACTGGAGGTGTAGCAACCTTTGCGGACGGGGTTGGAGTTTCAACATTTTTCTGGTATTTAGATGTCATTTTATTATGTCTGCAATTGAATGTTATAATTTATTTTGATGATTTAACTGTGCAAAAAAATTTGCAGACGACTTGAACGTGTTTTAGTACTTTTTTAAATATAGAAAGTTGAATTTTGACTTTAATTATTTTTAGTCATGTTAATACGTCTGCAATTAAGAGTTTCAGTGAATTTAGATGAAATATTATGATAAATAATTTTGCAGACGATTCAGAGGTGAAGTTAATCTTGCAGACGAGATTATAGTAACAAATTTTTCTGTAGTATTTGAAAGTCATTTTATTTCGTCTGCAATTGAAGTTAATGATGTAATTAAATGCAAATTTTGATGAGAAAATAATTGCAGATGGTTTGGATGTGAACAAGTAATTTATTTAAATTAATTAAGTTACAAAATTGTTTCGTATGCTTAAACTTCTTTTATTTTGTCTATAAAATATTGGGCTCAAATAAGTAAATAAATAGATGAACAAATGTATAGTAAAAAATATAAAAATAACAAAATAAACGATTTTAAACTTAAAAATAAATAATGTACGTAGTAACGAAGCGCCAAACAGAAAAACACGATTATGCAGCTTAATCAAGGTGAGGGATAGGCCGCAGTATCAAACCGTCATTCGTGACTCGTGTAGACCAGGCTGTTTTCTCGAGCCCAAACAGATGATTAAACAAGATGATTTTAAACTTGTCTATGATAGCAGGATAAAAAGTGATGGAAAGAAAATTATTTAGAATGCGGGTGGAGGTTATAACAAATGATTTATTTAATGCTTCGTTGCATGATGGTTGATACGTGAGTGATTTGGGTGGATGCCGAGAGGAAGAGTGGGGATTTTGGCCAGGAGTATTGAGTTTGGTGAAATGGTTTGCCAGATATAATGAGGAATTGTGAGCAATAATGTTATAAGAGAGAGAGAGAGAGAGAGAGAGAGAGATTGATTGATTGATTGATAGTTTTATTGGGTAGTAGGGGTAAAACTCCGCATACACACAAGATTACATAATAAAAACACATATACAAATAAACTAACAGTGGATAAAATTTATAACAAAATAAAAATGTAACAATACAATAAAATAAAACAAAATAAAATCAAAGCTAAAAAAACAAGATAAAAGAGTTCCATAGATGTGCACCTTGTACCTGTAGGAAGCGTTTACTAGTCTCGGTACGCATAAGGGGAGGTACGAGTTCTCATGTTACTCCCCTTCCAGAGCCCTTGGGCTCTCTCTCCATCTTCAGATACTCTGGAACTCGCATACGCACAATATTGTACATGATTAGCGTCATAAAATACTGTCTCCTAGAATCTGTGCACAGCCAGCCTAGATAATATATGTGGGGCGTCAGGGAGAAAGTGAGAGAGAGACAAACAGTAAGTGAGGGAGAGAAAGAGTAAGTGATATATAGATAGATAGATAGATAGATAGATAAAACTTTATTGGGTTTATAGGGGTAGAAACCCCATTAACACATTAATACAAAAAATCTCATAAACATTTACATAAAAACAAAAATAGGTATAACAAAAAATAATAATAACAAAATTAGCGCAGTAACAAAAGATAACTTTCATCGCTTATAACTACGCCAATAAAAAAGATAAAATTAACAATAAAGCCATAATATAAAATACAATGATAAAGATAAAACAATAAACTCAAATGATACGCAGCATAAATCGGCCTACCGTTAAACAATCTGAGGACAGATAAGATTCTCACGCACAACTCTGTCCTCCCAAGCTGAACAGTCAAGTCTAAACAAATGCTCGAATAAGGATGATTTAAAATTATGAATATGCGATGGATCAAATGGAATGAATGAATTAAACTGAAATGAATTTAACAATTTAGAGGCAGTTATTATAAAAGATTTATTTAAGGATTCTGTACATGGAGGAAGATAGGTTAAGGGTTTAGGAGGAAAACGAGAAGGATATCTAAGATGATCTACTGTATGGTCGATTTGAGTGAAATGTTTAGCAAGATAATGAGGCGAATTTCGAGTAACAACACTATAAGCCAATGATCCAATAAAATACAAACGTCTAGACTCGACTGACAGCCATCGCAAATGTAATCTATACGGTGTTACATGATCCCGTCTACGCAGAGTTCCCCATACAAATCGCACACACGCATTAAGGAGTCGCTGAAGTCTTAGGTTCCGCACCTGATTAATATTATTATACACAGCACACGCATAATCAAAATGAGGCATAAGAAGTGTCTCCACAAGATATTTTCTAGTGCTTTGAGAGAATGCCCTCCTATGGAACCGCAATGAGCGCAAGACCCCATGGACCCTCTGCGATATTAACAAAACCTGCTTTGACCAGTCCAGGGTGGGTGACAACCAAACACCCAACGATTTAACCTCATTCTCGTAATCGAAATGGGCATTTAACAGCTTAATTCGGGGAGCAACAGCCAGATCCACTCGCGAAATATATGCCTGACTGCTTAGGATCATGACCTTTGTTTTGTTTACGTTCAAAGCAAGACCATTTGATACTGCCCAAGAAGCAACCGCATTTGCATCCTGTGTAATTCGATGCACACCCATCTCAAAATCCGCTGGTGGAAAAGAATGATAAACCTGGGCGTCATCAGCATAAAGCATGCATTTACTAAATTGAAGGACATCCGGTAAATCATTAATGAAGATGGAGAATAATAATGGACCCAATACACTGCCCTGTGGCACGCCCGAGTTCACCCCAAGCCAATCCGAACAACCACTCAAATCATTCACAACCGCCTGCGTACGACCTACTAAATAATGATAAAACCATCTCAGAACAGTATCAATGCAACCCAACCTACGCAATTTAAGCAGAAACGGCACATGCGGTACAGAGTCAAACGCTTTTGAGAAGTCGAACAGAACCAAGACTGTTATCATTCGATAATCTATAGCCCTTCTAATATCATTCAAGACCCCTAAAAGCGCAGTCTGCGTATTATGACCTCTGCAAAAACCCGCTTGTCTTGGATTTAATAATTGATAGTTTTCTAAATAAGACGAAAACTGAAAATGAACTAAACGTTCCAAAAGTTTCGAGATCTCGCAGAGTTTGGCTATCGGTCTAGTATCAGAACAAGTTCGAATCCTGCTCGACTTCGCCAGCGGAAACAATAAGGTTCGCTTCCAACATTCCGGGAAAAATCCAATTGTTAATAATTCGTTGAAGACTTCAACTAAATGCAGAATTAATTGCAATACTAAAAGTTTTAGCATTTTTATCGAAAACCCATCTGTCCCCATAGACCTCGACTTTGCTCTACCAAGAACACGCTGAACTCCTCTAGGATGTATGGTATCAAACTCAAATCTAGCAGGAGTAATACGATGACCTTCATTCACCTGAAACAATGAATCAAGAAAAGATGGAGGAAGAGGTGCAAGACTATTCGAAACAGATGCATAATGGACATTTAATTGCTGAGAGGTAAAAAATTCTAATGGTGATTAACCCAGATTAGTGCCCAATCCCAACCCTTTCAGCTTTCTCCATTTGGCCCTAGGATCTGTAGCATTCAACAGTTTATCAGAAAGATATTTGTATTTATTGCTATCAAGCATATTAGAAACTGAATTTCTTAGAATCTTATACCTTTCATAATCAGCTGTATGTCTTGAGACTTGAAAAGTCTTGAAAGACATGTTTCTAGACATAGTTCTTAGGTGATGACATGGTATCCGAAATTAAGGAATTTAATAAACTTGCATTATTAGATATGACATTATGAGTGATAGAATTATGATCAGACGATTGCATGCTTGTAACTATGTTTGAACTTATATCTAATGACAACAACGGACTAAATACATTTGATTGCTGGTCAGGCAAAACACTATGACTAGAGGTTGAAAATCTACTACTATAACAAAAAGACCAAGCCAAATTAAAGATATTACTAAAAACTGAATTTAATTCACGATGGCTGACCTCTCCCAAGTTACGCGTCCAATACCTCCTCACCTTCATTGGCTGTCTAATAATTTGCATATAAATTGTGATAGAATCATGGCCCGCCGGGAAGGGGACCAATGACTTTACAAATTTAAAATAAGGTACCGGTTCACGAATAAGAAAAAGATCTAGCCACGTATGAGATGTGCCCACTGATGTGACCGCATAATGAGTCGGCTCCGAAACAATAAGAGTAAGATTCAGAGCCGATATATTTGCCCACATCATGTCCGCCGCACAGCCCACTGATTTCATATCTATATTAAAATCACCCATAATAACAGTATGGCCATGCGACGGAAGTAAATCCGACAATACATCAAACAATTCTGAAGGATAAGCTGCCGTTGGCCTTCTATATACAACTCCCAGAACTAACGACGAAAATTTACTTAAAATATTTAACAAAAGATATTCCGGTGAGTTAGAGAACCGTCCATCAGAATATGCCAACGTAACTACTTAATAATCGCTTCTAACATACGCAGCTGCGCCACCACCTTCTTTACCCAAACGATCAAGTCTATATAGCTTATAACCCGGCAACTTAAGAATATCTGAGGCGTCTAATTCCTTCAAAAATGTTTCAGTAAGCGCAATCACATCATGTGTCTACGGAAAAACCAGGTCCTCTAATGAGCTAAAATGAGTCTCAAGTCTGTTAATGTTAATATGAATAATTGAAAACAAACTTTTCGCCTGACCAACATCGCCTCATTGCGAAGGACACCCGGGATTATGAGGAAGGGAGAGGAGATCAGCTTCAGCATTTATACGAATCATTGATCCCTTCTTCTCTCTTCTTAGATAAACAATTGAATTTAATACTATCGGCCGCAAATACCCTAATTCTTTCGCTTTCCGGACAGTTAATGACCAAAGCGCATGTACTGCCTTTGGCCAAAGCGGTCATATAAATAATGACGAATCATTACCCTCTCCGAAAATACCTAAAGCAGTTTTCCCTTTCAATAAATAAGATTTTGCGACTATAATGTCACGCACCGAAGGCGAAGTAACTCTAAAAACTAATCCTCTCGAGAACGTAGGGCCAGCAGACACTGCTGAGGTATCTTCAGGAACACCATGCATAAACGAGGTATTAACCACCCTTTTGGAGCGCGGAATCCACGGACGAATCTCAACAAGATGTGAGTGAACGAGCGGCAAATTCATAACATCTAGAATTTTTTCTATAAGCGAGCGATCGTCTAGCTTAGATATTAGCGGTAAGCCCAAAAGCAGCAGCTCACAATCATCTTTAATTGATTTTATATTCAAGGGAGAATCGGCCATCTGCGACGTAGAAACACACGCACTCCCATGCAAAGCTCTAACACCATCCTCGAGTCTAGTAATACGGCCGTACAGCTCATTGAGACGCTCATTCGCAAAGGATTCGATGCCATTAACACGCTCACGCAACGCAAATAGTTCGGCACTGATTGAATTTAATTTCGAATCAACAGCATCAACTTTACTTTCAACTCTCCCCGTGAATGCCGAAATAGAGCGCTCGTAACGGGTAAACCACGCCGGTGGAGTATCCGCCATCGCAGCGGGATCCAATGAGCCGCCCAACTGACTAATACTAGTCGCAATGGGCGTTGTCGCGCGAGATTGCTTGGCAACCTGCGTCAATGATGGCGATGGGGGCGAGGCCAAGCGCTTCGCGCTTGACATAGTGGGGGGGGGATGCGAGAGTCTCCGCAGCTGTCCCGCTCACCGTCGCGCTCCCAAATTGCGACCCAGTAGGTGCGGTCCCGTTCGGTGCAAGTCGCCACTAACGCACGAAATCGCAGACGTGTGTGCTAAATCACAGCAGCGCCGAATATTAGTATTCGGCAAAATTGAAACGCAGTGCGAATGCGTGATATTATTGCACGCCGGGCATACCTCAGAATAATCCTTGCGTGTAATGCGCACTTTACAGACGAAACAACATCTCGCGGAAGCCATTGTGTCAATATTACTGAGGTGAGGCGAAACGATACAGAGCTGGCGTTGTGTGTGACGTCACAACAGGTGCGGCGGCGAGATGATGGGCCGTAGTTCCGTTAGAATCCTAGAGGGGCGCTCACGTAGTTCTATAATAATTTTTCCGGCTAATTGCCACTCCAAGCGAAAATAACCTCGATGTTGACAGGTTGTTTGCAGCAAAAATTGAGGTGGAAAAACTAACTGCTAAATCGAACTTTATCGAAAAGTGCAAGCTGCAGTCAGGCCGCCCACGGAAAGTATGCACTGTAAAGCTCAGGAACAGATGTAAGAAGAAGGCGAAGATATAAATACGGAGCAAAAATGAATAGTGACTAGTCGACTCACCTTGCGCGCGCAGAGGGCTCTCTCTCTCTCTCTTTCTGTCTCTCTACCTTGGTGAGTAGATAGCCGCTTATTACCTTGCTCTGATTATTATTGCACGCCTGCTCACCAAGTTGCCTCGAGTATTTTTTAGCGAGTGCTGAGGGGATGTTTACCGACTGCAGCGTCAATTAATATAATTAATCGAGTACTGCTGCAGACGGTTATCCCGTTTTTTGGTCGTTTTTGTTTGCTGGCTTTTTGAGGTTATTCGTGAGCATGGAGGAAAAGTCGGCTCTCCGCAGTGTACAGCGTCTACAGGCCCGCCAACTTTCGCACGGTCAATTTTGCACACTACAAGATCTTCAGGAGCGGTCATTTCGCTGCGGAAAATGGCAACGTCGCGCGGATGCTCTGTGTGTGGCGAGCGATTGACATACTTTGATTACGCATGCCTTGTGTATTGTGATATTCCCGAGTATTTGAATACAAAACTTCAGCGTCTATTGAATGTATGCGTGCGATTCATTTTTCGTCTAAAGAAGGATGCAAGATTGGATCATTTCTATAAAAAATTAAATTGGTTGTCAGTGAGCAAACGTCGCCTATATATTATGGGTGTACTTACCTATCAGGTATTAACGACTAAAAAACCGGATTATTTGTATGCGTTATTCCCTGCCCCGAATCTTGACATACGGCGCTCAGAACGAAATTGCCAATCTTCCTTCGGTAGACAAATTATTTCTACGAATATATATATAAAAAATCCTTCGCTATACAGGCCATGGATCTATGGGATAGTTTACCATCTGACTTAAAACTAAGTACGAGTGTGTGTTTGTTTAAAAGTAGATTATATAAGTATTTAATGTAACTATCCCAGTAATCATTTTGCTTTTTCATTTTTTATATAGTAGTTATCTAGTGGAGGATTTTACCCAAATTTGTTGAGAATGCGTCGAAATTATGTTATACAATATGTTGGACTGATTTTATTTACTTATTGTGTTTTTATAAGTTTTTATAAGTTTATTAAGAGCGTTTTATAGTTTATATTATTATATTTTTATACTTTTGTGCATGGTATATTTTTTATATTTTCATATATTGTTTATATTTTTATTTATATTGATATGCGGAGATAGTTGGCACTCATGCATTAAGCTTGTATAAGTTGTTTTTATATTATGTATTTTTACTGTTTTTGCCTTACGGTGGTTTTTCCTCCTAGGCATAATAAATGCTTTCAAATCAAATCTCTCTCTGTATATATATATATATATAGAGAGAGATAGATAGATAGATAGAAAACTTTATTTGGTCTTTGGGATTAAAATCCCGTAGACACTTAAATACAAATACATCATTGGCATACATAATTAAAATTAAAATAACAATAAAGGTAAACAATAAAAGTAAAACAATATAATAAATTAATAACACAAAAAATAAAAATAGATACTGCAATTACAATAATTAAAATATGTATATAACATTGCACAAAAGTTGCACAGAAATAAATAAATAAATAACAAAATTACATAAATGACGCCGCAATATATTCATTCAGTCTTATTTCCGTCTTATCAATCGAGGTGAGGGATCACCGGAGAAATTAACCCTTCATTTTGAACCCTAGTGGCCCAGGCAGCTTGGTCGAGTCCAAACAAGTGCTGAAATAATGAATTTCTAAAAAGACTGATAGATGATATGTCGAATGTGGATGGAGGAAGTTCATTAATGATTTTGGATGAGGTGATAACAAATGACTTATGTAAGGCCTCTGTACGAGGAGGGAGATAAGTGAGTGATTTTAATGGAAGACGAGAGGAAGTACGTTGATTTTGCTGAGGGGTGTTTGCCTTAATGAAATGATTAACCAAATAGCTGGGAGAACTATGAGCAATGATACTGAACGCGAGTGAGCCAATGAGGTATGAACGTCTGGACTCGACTGATAACCACCTGAGACCTAACCTGTACGGAGTAACGTGCTCTCTTCTTCCTATGTCTCCCCACACGAACCGAACACACGCATTCAGCAGCCTTTGTAGTTTTAAATTCCTGGTTTGATCGACATCATTGTAGACCGCGCACGCATAATCAAAATGTGGAAAGACAAGTGCTTCTATCAGTCTCTTCCGAAGAGCACGCGATAAAGATTTCCTATAATACCGTAGAGAGTGCAACACTCCATGTACACGACTCGAGATAGATAGCACCTGCCTTGTCCAATAGAGAGAGGGTGAAATCCAAACCCCCAACGATTTAACCTCACATTCATAAGACAAGAATTCCGTTCCAAGAGCAACCTTCGGGGCAGTGTTCAGATCAATACGCGACAGAAAAGCCTGACTGCCCAGAATCATAACCTTCGTTTTTTTTACATTTAATTTGAGTCCATTAGTGTAAGCCCATCGGGCTATCGCATTAGCATCTTGAGTGATACGTTGCACCCCTGCTTCAAAATCTGCCGGAAAAAACGAATGATAGACCTGGGCGTCATCGGCAAAAAGCATATAATTACTATGAGTAAGAGCTTTAGGCAGATCATTTATAAAAATGGAAAACAACATCGGACCAAGAACACTGCCCTGTGGCACTCCTGCATTAACCTCAAGCCAATCAGATAGCTCACCAGACTCACACTCCACTGCCTGCATGCGACCCACAAGATATCGATAAAACCAGGTCAGCACATTATCAGAGCAACCAACTTCACTCAGTTTTTGGATCAGTTTGTCATGAGGTACCGTATCAAAGGCTTTAGAGAAATCGAACAGTATAAGAATCGTGATTTTTCTGGCGTCAATGGCTCTTCTAACATCATCAAGAACACCTAAGAGTGCTGTCTGCGTGCTGTGGCCTCTGCGAAATCCTGCCTGCCTGTCGGTAAGAATATGATTCTCTTCTAGGTATTTGGAAAGCTGATTGTGTACCAGTCTCTCCAAAACCTTTGATAGCTCGCAAAGCTTCGCAATCGGCCTAACATCAGAACACGATTCGACCCTGCTCGACTTCGCCAATGGAAACAAAAGAACCTTTTTCCAACAATCAGGAGAATACCCAGACGAAAGCATATCATTAAAAAGACCCACAAGGCGCAGGGTTAACTGAGGCTCCAACAGCTTTAACATTTCTACAGATATGCCATCAATTCCGACTGCCCTCGAAGTCGCCCCCCGAATAGCATACTGAATCGCTCTCACGGTAACGGTAGAGAAATGAAATGATGGGGATGAGGGTGACATTGGACATGAATTACAAGTTATAGTTGAAAATGACTGGATGTTAAGCGGTTGGACATGGTTTGAGACAGATGCAAAGTGTTGATTCAACTGATGAGCTGTGAAAAATTTGAGTGGTGACGGATTTGATTTAGTGCTGAGACCCATGTTTTTGAGACATATCCAGGATTTCCTAGGATCATTCATATTATCGAGTTTTCCAGCCAGATAGTGAAATTTACTCGAGTTAACGGCGTTCGAGACACGATTACGAAGATCTTTATAGATATTATAATCCCCACTCGAACCCGTTGCTCGAAATCTGCTAAAAGCTGCATTTCTGTTCCTAATATTTATCTTAATATCCCGGGAAATCCATGGCTTATGTTTACTTTTTATGGTGTGAACTTTTAATGGAGCTAATGTGTTGAACGCGTGAAGAATGGCTTTACTAATGCATGACAATGTGGATGAGATGGTGTAGGTAATTGATGTTGAAGGAGCTCGTTGTGAGAACGGATGAGACTGAAGATTAATTGAGCACAGATCTATAGGAACAGATTGGTCGGGCCAAGGATGATCATTAAATTGCGATGAATATGAGTCGATATATGAGTTGAATGTGGTCGCGAGTGTATGAAGGTTGATCTCCCCCAAATTACGTTTACTAATTTTCTTAACTTCAGTCTTTGTATTCATAATCCGAAGGACAAGGTTTATAGCATCATGCCCTGCTGCGAATGGAGCTACCGTTTTAATGTATTTATAATCAGGTGATGGTTCACTAATAAGAAAGAGATCTAACCATGTATGAGAAGGACCACACGATGTCATTGCATGGTGAGTTGGTTCAGATTGTACAAGTGATAGACCCAGTGCCGATAAATTATCCCTAAATTTAATTGCCATAGCACTGGTAGAATTCATATCAATGTTGAAGTCCCCAGTGACTATGACATGCTTGTAACGCGGAAGAAAGTCCGACAAAACATCAAAGAATTCCGTTGGGTACGCCGCTGAAGGCCTGCGATATACCACTGCTAATACTAATGTTACGGTTTTACCCGTTAAACACAGAACCATATACTCCGGCGATTTCGAGAAAACAGGTTCAGAGTGCGCGACGACTCTCACCCCAATATCCTCCCGAACATAAGCCGCCACACCTCCCCCCTCCTTACCCTCCCGATCCAAACGATGTAACGTATAACCCGGAAGATTAACAATCTCCGAAGAATTGTGAACTGTAAGGAAGGTTTCGGTGATTGCAATGACATCGTGAGAGTCTGGATGAACTAGTGCTTCGATAGATGAGAAATGAGTTTTAAGTCGATTAATATTAGAGTGAAAAATGGAGAACGTTTTAGATGATTTGGATGATATGGCCCGACCAGCCCCGTCTCATTTGGTGAGAGGAGAAAGAGGAGGAAAGCTAGAAAAATCAGCCTCCGTGGTTACTCGTTTTAAAGGACCATCCCTCACCTCACGCATATATACAATTGAATCTAATACTATGGGCCTCGCATAACCCAGTTCGGCTGATTTACGTATTGCCGCTTGCCACAATTCAAAAACAGTTTTCGGCCAGAGAGGTCTAATAAACAAGAATTTGTCGTCACCCTCTCCAAAGATATCAGATGCTTTTTTTCCTTTCAATAGGCGCGCCCTCTCGATCACCGCATCCCTGGATACAACGGAGGACATTCTAACAACTAACCCGCGCGAACGCAACGACGTAGATGGTAAACTCTAGGTATTTGTGTCAGTTTTTGGCCGCGGGGTCCAAGGGCGGAGGTCAATAACTTGGGTTTTTATATTCGGCAACTTCAGTACTTCAAAAATACTACCCAACAGCTCGATGTCCGATTTTAAGGATTGTCCGGGCAAACCCGTAATAAGGATTTCACACGTATCCTTTATAGGAAGACGGGATGTTCCTGTAACATCTGTAGTATTTCCCGATTCTAAATTACATACTCTATTTTCTAATTTGTTTAAGCGCTCATCAACAACTGTAAATTTCTCGACCATGTCCTCCTCAATCGAACTGACCTTCGCTTTTAAATCGCTAAGTTCGGCCCTGACCTCGTCCACCTTACCCTCGACTCGATTAACCACATCCAGCACCGTTTTGATATCGCTCCGTAAGCTTTCTTTAACACTCTGCGTAAATTCCTGTACCCACGGTGGCAAGGTAGCCGCCATCGGAACGGCATCACCGAGCGTATCATGTGACGCGGGATTGGACTTAGCGGGCGGGGCGCCGCGAGGTTGCTTAGCAACCTGCGACAATGATGGCGACGGAGGCGAGGCTACACGTTTAGCGCAAGAGATGGTAGGAATGGGCGTGGTCTCCGACGCGGCACTGTCGGTCGCGAAAGGCTGGCGCGGTAACCCAGGCGGTGGCGCCCTCTTGTCGACTGGTTCAGTTACTAACGATTTAGACTTAGATTTCGCGATAGCACAACAGCGCCGCTCAGACGAACCCGGTACAACTTCAAAACAATTAGTATGCGCGATATTATTACACAGGTTACACACCTCTGTGTAGTCCTTACGCGTCAACCTCGCTCCGCAGACAAAGCAGCCCCGCGGTGTTGCCATTTCTTCCAGATGATTTTCGCAACGTTGATACTCCGTGACTGTTTTGACCGCCAAAATTTACCGCCGCTAGCAAATATCTCCAGCTAACCTCCAAACACCTCCAGTGATTTATGCACTTCTCCTGGACGGCTGTCCACAGTACGAGCGCAACTAATTATATAGATACACACTGTAGACAGCGGGCGTCCGATTTTATATCCACTAAAACTCGTATTTTATGCGTGAGTACTGCAATCTAGTATTAAACACAGAGACAGATAGACTAACGTCAATGTACTCACCGCGCCAGAGAGAGAGAGAGGAATACAGCGAGAGAGATTGAATAATTGATTGATAACTTATTAATATTGCCAAGATGGAGTACACCGAATGACAGTAGAAGATTAATAGAAAATATAAATATAAATAAATATACATTGTAATCACTAGTACAATATATCGTAAAATATGAAATCATATACATATGTATATGGGCTATTTCACGTCAAGTAGTTTTAAATCGCTCCAAAATTTGAAAATAGGCTAGAAATATCTTCCAGAAGATAGTAAAAAAATTTTAGGTGTTAAAAATAATTTGCCTGAGAGTTATTCCACCATAAAAAATGGAAATTTTTCAATTTTTTAGGAAAATTTCTATTTTTAAAGCCATTTATCTCAAAATCTATTGATTTTTTTGAATAAACATTACAAACAACTTTTGTTTAAAATAATATTTAGAACTTATCTACACTGGATACAATTCTCAATTTTAAATTCTCGAAGAGATAGAACGCCCGGAAATATTGTATGTCAAAAAAAGGCGACCACGCCACAATCGATTTTGATCCAACACCGCTCAAAAGATCACATTTTTCGAGAGCTTTCGAATGACTTGAGTTAGATTATTGGCCAAGATCGCTGGTGTAAGTTATGCCTCATAAACCTCATAAAATCACTAATTTTCATGTATTTTAGGGCATAACCTACACAAAATATAAACATGTTTTTACAAGCATAATGCATGATTAGCAATTGTGGTAATTAGTACCACAATGTAGCATATAAAAACTATATATCAGCATAAAATTTTATACAAACGTTAGGCTGTTAAAGTTGCGAACGTAGGTGTAAGGTTTGTTCACTCTCAAAGTTAAGGAAGTGGGACATGTATATTGACTTAAATGAAGCACTACAAGATGATCCCTTATTGTTTTTGGCAAGTTGTCCCATAGGCGAGATGTACTTGTGGTAAATGTTTTACTGTAGTACTCAGTAGCAAACAAGGGTATTATCAAAGTCATGACCTCTCCCCTTCGCGGCCTAGTCATCGCATTCCATCGATACCTAGAGTATAAATATGACGGGCTAGTATTAGAAAATAACTTAAATAAAAAGTAAGAAGCTAGATAATTCCTCCTGCCCTTCATAGTTAGCCAACCAAGAGAGGTTCTGAAGGGCAATATGTGCTCATCTCTTCTCACTCCACAAACATAACGTATCTCTGAGTTAACTACTCTTTGCAACTTAATGTCAAGTTCACCTGAAATATCAAAATAAGCAAGGCAGCAGTAGTAATCAAGGGAAAGAGCAGAGTCTCAACTAAATATTTTCTTAATTCAGCTGTGGTACTTCGCCTAAAAAAGTTTAGACGATACAGTACAGAATTCACTTTCCTACAGATACTAGAGGTATGAGCCTTCCAATTCAGCTTGCAGTCCATAATCAAACCAAGGTTTTTAACCTCAGATTTGAATTTAATAAAGGTATTGTCGATAGTAAGTCCTTTGATAGACATAGAAGAAAGTTTATTTATATAAAAATATGAGCCAAAAACAATAGCCTTCGTCTTACTGACGTTAAGCCAAAGATGGTTATCAGCAGCCCAAGAAGAAACCACTTCAGCCTGTCTATTCATCAGACTAATATAATAATCCAATTCAGTAAGTCGAAAACTTACATAAATCTGCAAATCATCCGCATAAATCAAATAAGAAATATTAGGGTCTAGTCTGGCACTAATATCGTTAATATACAATGAGAATAACAGAAGCCCCAAAACAGATCATTATGGGACTCCACATTTCACTTTAATAAAAGAAGAAGGTACTTTACGACTATCCAGGACTGACTGTTGTCTGTCTGAGAGATATGACGCAAACCATGCAACTACAGAGTGCGACAAACCCACATTGTATAGTTTCTGAAGCAAAGTTGTATGGCACACAGTATCAAAAGCCTTACTAAAGTCGAAGAGTAAAAGTAAGGTTACGTGACGCATATCCATACCCTGTCTGATATCCTCAGTCAGCTTGAGCAAAGCTGTTTGCGTACTATGATGCTTCCTAAACCCGGCTTGCAGGGGATCTAATATTTGATTGGAATCCAAATAACCACACATTTGAGTATGTACCATGCGTTCCAGTATTTTAGATAGAAAGCACAGTAGTGAAACAGGCCGAACGTCACCCATGACGCGAGGAGAAGGTGGTTTATTAACAGCAAGCAGAGAGGAAGAATGAGAGTGAGAGAGATAGAGAGAGGGAGACTGAGAGTGAGAGAGATAGGGAGAGGGAGAATGAGAGTGAGATAGATAGATAGATAGGTAGATACTTTATTGGGTTATAAGGGTAGAAACCCTGTTAACACAAAAATAAATACAATGATGAAAAATACAAAATATAAAAATTACAAAATTAAACATAATAAAAGAAATAATATAAAAAATGATATAACAAAAAATAATATAATATAACATAAGTCGCCAAAAATAAATAACGGAAAAATAAAAATGAAAAATATACAAATAAAATAAAATCGCAAAATCGCAAAATAGATACGCCGCAGAATAAAATAAATAAATATAGACAGTAAAAATAAAAATAATGTTAATAACAACAATAACAATAGAAATAACGCAGCGCAATAAAATTACAGTAACAAATAATAAAGCTGGGGTAACAAAAATAAAGCTAGTCACCGTTTTCGCTCGTTACGCTAAATTGGGGACGGATCAACCCCTCAGTCGCAACTCTCTCCTCCCAAGCCGCGGAGTCGAGACTAAGAAAATGAGTGAAGGCAAATTTTTTGAACGAGTTTATGTGAGATGGATCGAACGACGTGATAGAAAGTGAATTTAATAATTTAGATGCAGTGATTACGAAAGATTTATGGAGCGATTCAGTACGAGGTGGATGATATGTCAATGGTTTTGGAGGATGACGAGATGAAGTACGCTGATCAGATGAGCTACTGAATCGAGTGAAATGATCGGAAAGGTAATGAGGGGAATTGTGCGACAGGTTGCTGAATGATAAAGAACTAATGAAAAATAACCGTCTCGACTCCGCAGATGACCATCCCAACTCCAATCTGTATGGCGTCACGTGATCGAACCTACGTAAATTTCCCCAAACAAATCTAACACATGCATTGAGGAGCCTCTGGAGCTTTAGGTTTCTGGTCTGGTCCAAGTCGTTATATACCGCGCAAGCGTAATTAAAATGAGGAAAAATTAAGACCTCTACAAGATATTTGCGGGTATTCCTGGAGAAGGCCCGTCGATGGAAACGGAGTGAACGCAAGACTCCGTTAACCCTCTGAGAAATAACCAAAACGTGCTTGGACCAGTCCAGAGTAGGTAGTAGCCAGACACCCAGTGATTTTACCTGATTTTCATAATTTAGAGAGCTGTCCAGAAGCTTAACCCGCGGGGCAGTGGCTAGATCGATACGCGAGACATATGCTTTACTGCCCAGGATCATTACTTTGGTTTTATTCACATTTAAATTTAGACCATTTATGGAGGCCCAAGACGCAATAGCGTTAGCATCGTGAGTGATTCTTTGTATACCCAATTCGAATTCCCCCGGGGAAAAAGAGTAGTAAACCTGGGCAACATCAGCATATATCATCTATTTACTAAATACGAGTACATTAGGGAGGTCGTTTATAAAAATCGAAAAGAGTAAGGGACCCAAGACACTGCCCTGCGGTACGCCTGAATTTACCTCAAGCCAATCGGAACAGACTCCCAACTCGTTCACTACGGCCTGCGAACGACCAACTAAGTAGTGGTAAAACCACCTCAACACAGTGTTCGAACAACCCACATCACGGAATTTAAGTAATAGAGGACCATGCGGTACTGAATCAAATGCCTTGGAGAAATCGAACAGGACCAATATAGTGATTAAACGTGAGTCAATAGCCCTTCTGATGTCATCAAGGACACCCAAGAGAGCAGTTTGCGTGCTATGACCCCTGCGAAACCTCGTTTGTCTGTCTATCAATATATGATTTGACTCTAGATGAAATGATAACTGCGAGTATACCAAGCGTTCTAGTAATTTAAAGACTTCGCAGAGTTTAGCAATGGGCCTAGTGTCCGAGCATGATTCGATCCTGTTCGACTTCGCCAATGGAAAAAGCAAAGACCTCTTCCAACAGTCAGGAAAATAGCCGAGCGATAACATATCGTTAAAAAGCGATGTGAGTTTTGGGGTCAGTTGCGGCTCAAGCAGCTTGAGCATCGCCACGGAGAGCCGATCCGTCCCCACCGCCCTTGACTTCGCATTAAAAAAAGCACGCTGAACGGCCAAGGAACTAACTACATTAAAATCGAAATAGGATGGACTAGAATGGTCAGAAACATGGGAGAGCATAGAGTTAAAGAAGGAGGATGAGAGCGGAGGAACCCGATTGGATATCAGGGCATAATGATTATTCAATTCCTGGGTGGAGAAATAATCCAGCGGAGATAAATTAGGCTTAGAACAAAGACCAAGGTTTTTTATTTCTCTCCATTTCGCTTTCGGGTTTACAGCGCTCTTTAATTTGATAGACAGAAAGTTATACTTATTGCAGTCGAGAAGATTAGAGATCTTGTTCCTTAGAGCCTTGTATTTCTCATAATCCTCCATGCGGTTAGATATTTTGAAATTTTTAAATGCCAAGTTCCTGGCCTTAATAAGCCTTCTAACCTCCGCTGTCACCCATGGCTTAGATTTATTGCCGACCGTTATCAGCTTAGCTGGCGCGATGGTATCAAAAGCAGAAAGAGCTGATACCATGAGGTGAGAAACGGAAGTCAGGAGGTGGGCGGAAAGATCAATGCAAGAATAAGAATAAGTATGCGAAGGCGAATGAAGATCGAGATGAGAAAGAGGTAAATTTTGTGGTACCGAGCCTAATGAATGAATGCTATGAGGAGTGAATAATAAGTTAGGTGAAGACATGAGAGATGAATGAGTGAGTAATAAATTAGGTGATGACATGCAGGATGATTGAGTGCGATGAGATGTAGAAAATAAATTAGACAATGACAGGTTGAGTGATGTTGCATAATGAGAGGAGATAAGTGGATTAGATGCATGAGTGTGAGGTGAAAGATCAAAAGGGGAGCAAGATAAAGAGGAAGAAATTAAATTCGACTCCGAGTTCAAATTTAAATTCTGGTCAGACGACTCTGAATGAATTGAAGTAAATGGTTCAGGAGAATGATGAGGTGAGAGAGCTGTGTTTGAGATAAATATGGCTTCAAATGTATCGTTTAACTTCTGGAGGTTAATCCCCTCCAAATCACGTGACCAGTACTTTTTCATTTTGGGCGGGTCTTTATTAATTTGTAGATGTAGTGTAATGTAGTCGTGGCCCGCAGCAAAAGGGGTTAATGACTTAGAGTAAAAATAATCAAGAGATGGGTCACTGATAAGGAAGAGATGAAGTCAAGTGTGTGAAAAACTTAACGATGTGACGGCATGATGAGTTGGATCGGAAGTGACGAGAGATAGATTGAGAGCAGTTATATTAGCTCTCATCATGTCTGCCGCAACACTTGGGGACTTCATATCAATATTGAAGTCCCCGGTTATAATAGCTAGCCTATGGGAAGGAAGGATATCAGATAATAAATCAAAGAAGGCAATGGGATAAGAAGCTGTTGGCCGCCTGTAGACAACACTCAGTATCATCGAAATCGATTTACCAACGATATGTAGTATCATGAATTCAGGAGAGTTCGAGAATAGTTTAACTTTATACTCATCTTTAACATAAGCAGCAACACCCCCTCCTTCCTTGCCCACTCGGTCAAGTCTGTAGATAGTGTACCCAGGCAATTTTACTATGTCAGAGGAGTCCGATTCTGTTAGAAAGGTCTCTGTGAGCGCTATCACATCGTAGGCTTGAGGATGTATTAATGATTCAATTGATGCAAAATGGGTCTTGAGACGATTGATGTTAATGTGGATGATAGAGAAAGAACGAGAATATGAACGTACAAGAGGTGGAGACGCCTGACCAGCTGTCCTTCATAAGGGAGGAAGAGTGGCATTAGGTGACGAAGGATTTGTTGATATAGAGAGAAGCTCAGCTTCAAAGTTAATGCGAAGTAGGGCTCCCTTCTTTTCTTTACGCATGAATACCGTACAATTTTTAACAATCGGGCGCAAGTATCCAATTTCCTTAGCTCTGCGCAGAGACATCATCCATAAAGCGTGAACCGTCTTCGGCCACAACGGCCTGATATATAGTGAAGAATCTCCTCCCACGCCAAAAATGCTAGAGGCCGTTGCACCCTTAAGTAAGTACGCTTTATCAGCGATTAGGTCTCTGACAGCCGGTGATGAAACCTTGCAAACTAGGCTTTTAGACGCATTAGGAGGAGGAGGAGTAGTAGACATCTGACTCGAGAGCGATGGAGTAATTGATCTAACAGAATTTACCGCACGCGGCAGCCACGGACGGATCTCAACAATATGTGACACGACCAGAGGAAGCTTAATATGTATTAAAACCGTTTCAATCAATTTAAGGTCGTTCAGAGTGGAAACGGTAGGCAGACCAGTAAACAAGATGTCACATGAGTTTTTGTCCTGAGTACCGAAATCGTCCGAAAAAGACGACGCCGAGGGTGTGTCACGCTCATGGAGTCGATTAGCGTTGGCTTCCAGACGGTCGACGCGAACTCCCAAATCATTAAATCGCGAATCAGTATTTAATTCGAGTGTTTCGACTCGTCCACGAAGCGTATTCAACTCGGCGCTAAGAGAGTTTAGCTTTGCGTCAACGCCGTCAACTTTAACTTCCACTCTTCCAACGAGCGTAACAATAGCGCGCTCGTAGTCAGTGAACCACGGCAGAGGAGCATCCGCCATCGCAACGGCCTCCCGAGTGACGCCCGATCACTCCGCATTGGGGACAGTAGGAGTGGTCGCGCGAGGTTGCTTGGCAACCTGCGTCAATGATGGTGATGGGGGCGAGGCTAGGAGCTTCGCGCCTGACATGGTGGGGAGAGTCGCGAGAGACTCCGCAGCTGTCGTACTCGCCGTCGCGACCGCGAATTGCGACCCTGTAGGTGCTGCTCCCACACGGTGTGTAGAGCTACTAGTACACGGAACCAAAGATGTGCGCTATGTCACAGCAGCGTCGCAGATCAGAATTTGGCACGACCGACACGCAATGCGAATGCGTGATATTATTGCACGCCTGCCATACCTCGGAATACTCCTCGCGTGTAATACTCACTTTGCAGACGTAGCAGCAACGCGCCGAAGCCATATCAGTAAAGATTTAGGTGACGAGTCAATGAACGTGAAAGATGGTAGGCGAGATACAGGCTGGCCAAGCGTGCGACGTCACAGCAGGTACGACGGCGAGATGAGAGGCAAGAGAAGGGGAATAGAGGCCACTGCAGTTCCAATCAAGTCCGAAAGAGGCCCCCACGGTCCCACGGATTGCAAATCAGTTTTGCCGCCCAGTTTCCACTCCAGATGAAAAATAACCTCGAATTGGATGATCTTTTCACAAGAAAAATTGAGGTGGAAAGACCAACCGCTGCGGTGAACTTTATTAAAAAGTGCAATGTGCAGCTAGTCCGCCCACGAGTAATAGGTGCTGAAAAGCTCGGGAACAAGTGTGAGACAAAGACAAGCGATATCGATATGGAGCAAAAGTGAAGAGTAGTTGTCGACTCACCTTGCGCGCGCAGAAGAAGGAGAGAGATAGAGAGAAAAAGATAGAGAGAGGGAGATAGATAGAGAGATAGATATTTTATTGGGTTTTTTGGGGTGGAGACCCCGTAAACACGAAATTATACAGTGCGTTGATTACAATGTTAATAATAAAATAAAATAATAATATAATATAACAAACAAAAATAACAATAGAAAAAAATTAATAATAAAAGTGTAAAATTAAAAGTGTAAACGTGTAAAAGAGCGCAGCGATAAAAACATGATAGTGAATAGAACGCAAAACAATAAACGCGAAACGCAAAAAGTAGTAGCATACAAAATGTTTGAAAATTAGGATGTAACATATGAAAACTTAAGAGCTATGAATAAATAATTAGAAACGCATAGAAAATAAACATGAAAATATTAAATAGTTGAAGTGAGAGAAAACTAAAGTTTCGACAAGGTGTTTACGAGTATTCCTGGAGAATGCCCGTCTATGAAAACGTAACGAACGTAAAATCCCATGCACCCTCTGTGAGATTGATAAAACGTGCTTGGATCAGTCCAGAGTTGGCAGCAGCCAGACGCCCAATTATTTCGCCTGATTTTCATAGCGGAGACAATCGTTCAACAGCTTAACTCGCGGGGCAGTGGTTAGGTCTATACGCGAGATGTATGCCTTGCTGCCCAGGAACATTACTTTAGTTTTATTTACATTTAGGTTTAAGCCGTTTAAGGTAGCCCAAGATGCAACCGCGTTGGCATCACTCGTTGGACACCTAGTTCGAATTCCCCCGGGGGAAAAGAGTAATAAACCTGAGAATCATCGGCGTACATCATGTAATTACTAAATTCGAGTACTTCGGGAAGATCTTTAACGAATACTGAAAAAAGCAAAGGACCCAAAACACTGCCCTGCGGGACGCCCGAATTTACCCCAAGCCAGTCCGAGCAGACGCGCAACTCATCCGCAACCGCTTGCGAGCGACCAACTAGAAAGTGGAAAAACCACCTCAATACCGTGTTCGAACAACCTATGTCACGCAACTTAAGCAGCAGAGGGCCGTGCGGCACCGAGTCGAACGCCTTGGAGAAGTCAAATAGGACCAAAATTGTGATCATGCGCGAGTCAATGGCCCTTCTAATATTATCGAGAACGCCTAAGAGTGCAGTTTGCGTACTATGACCTCTGCGAAATCCTGGTTGTCTGTCAGTCAGTTTATTATTTGTTTCTAAGTAATGAGACAGCTGTGAATGAACCAGCCGCTCGAGCAGTTTTGAGACCTCGCAGAGTTTAGCAATGGGTCTGGTGTCCGAGACTTCGCCAGTGGAAAAAGAATAGACCTCTTCCAGCAATCAGGAAAATAACCGAGCGTCAAGTCAGTAAAATAATTTTGATTATGAAGCAGCGAGTTGTGACCGTGTGGAGAAAGCGTTGTGATTTGCGATTCCTGGTTAATTGAGTGGAATTTATGAGTTCTGAATAATAAATTAGGTGAAGACATGCTGAATGAGTGACTGAGATGAGGTATGGAAAATAAGTTAGATGATGACATGTTGGATGGATTCGTGTAATGAGCAATGATAAATGAGTTAGGTGACTGAATGTAGGATGTATGGTTGTTGGTAGGACCGGACAACAAGTTAGATAAATTTAAGGTCAAATTCAAGTACGGGTTCGAAATCTGGTCAGGCGACTCTATAAGGCTTGTAATAAGAGGATTAGATGGAAATTGAGGTGAGTGCACTGAATTAGAGTTGAAAATGGAGTTGAAAGAAATAGCAAGTTCTTGGAGGTTAATCCCTTCCAAATCACGTGACCAATACCTCTTTATTTTAGGCGGATCTCTATTAGTCAGCAACTGAATTGCTATGTAATCATGACCCGCGGCGAAAGGAGTCGTCGATTTAAAATAATTAAAATCAGGCAAAGGATCACTAATCAAGAAGAGATCAAGCCATGTGTGTGAATAACCTAATGACATGACAGCATGGTGAGTTGGATCGGAATCAATGAGCGATAGATTGAGAGCTGCTATATTGGCTCTCATCATGTCTGCCGCGGCACTTGAAGACTTCATATCAATATTGAAGTGTCCGGTGATAACAGCGAGACCATGGGAAGGAAGGATATCAGATAATAATTCGAAAAAAACAGTAGGGTAAGAAGCTGCTGGCCGTCTGTAAACCACGTTCAAAATCAATGATGTCGATTTGCCGACAATATGTAATATAAAAAATTCAGGAGAGTTTGAGTACAGCCTATCAGAATGAGCCAGCATATTAACTTATATGCAGCAACACCCCCTCCTTCCTTACCCACTCGATCAAGTCTGTAAAGGGCAATTTTACTGGCAATTTTACTATATCAGAGGAGTCAGATTCTGTTAAAAAGGTCTCAGTGAGAGCGATCACATCATAGGCTTACGGATAGATTAAGGCTTCTATTGATGAAAAATGAGTCTTGAGTCGATTGATATTAAGATGAATGATAGAGAAGGAATGAATGTTTATGTGTTAATGAGATAGAGACGTCTGACCAGCTGTCCCTCATAAGGAGGAAGGTACAGAATTTGACGGTAGAGTGAGGAGTTCAGCCTCGGAGTGAACGCGGATCAATGCTCCTTTTTTCTCTTTGCGCATATAGACATGTATTCTATGACTGTTTTAGTGCCTTTTCATAGGGCAACATTACACCGTCTAGCTGACAGTATTTGGTTGCCTTGGTTCCTCCGTCATTCGACTTTGGCAACCCCTCAGGATCCAAGTAACTTTGTTCTAAATGGTCCTAAGCGCTTCGTATTAATTCGGCATTTCGAAACTTTTTTGAGTTACGAAAATCGTCACGAGTCGCCTTTGGGATCGGTTAACCGCGATCTGAGGCCACTTAAATCAGTGTACCGAAACTCCTTACGAGGGCCCACCGCCTTGCGACGGCTAGCCTAGAGTCGTAATTCTCGGTGTGAATGCGGCGGTGTTTAGCTCCCCGCCGTCGTCCGCTTTCGAACATAAGCGGCATTTGGGTCAACTTCGCTTCACCCGTCAAGTCTGCTTGCAACCACATACCCCGCATAGTCCAACCCAATACTGGGGACACGCTGGCGTTTCACTTTGACTCAGAGGTACGCCAACGTGGGGCTCGGTTCCCAGTCCCTGCGTACCATAGTAAAGTCATATTGGTCCAACTGTCGACATGCCGAAGCACATCTTCCTATTACTCCCCGGATCCCCGGGGAGGTTTTGCGGTAGGTGGCCTAACGTTCGAACGCTTGTGAAGGGTAAAACATTCGACAATCCCTTCACAAACTCTCTAAGGGATACCATTCGAAAAATCCCTTAAAAGAGAAAAAAGCGTACAAACCAAAAGGCTTGTACGCTATGGTGTTTAACATCTCACCCTATGCAAAGTCTTCAGTTCGGAAGTATACCACAACTCGACTTACTTACTTTATACATAAAGATCTCTTTTGATGACAGAGACACCCGTCTGTGAGTCATCCCAGCAACTTTTATCGTCTGGATGAGAAACTACTTCGGTCCGGATGTCCCCCAAGACGGACCTCGAGAGGCCGGCCTCAGCATTTTGACGCTACACGTAGTATACCCCGAAAGGTATCTACTTTGATTTAGCGGCCGTCCTTTCATCCCTAGGTAGAGTCTCCCTTGATGAAGTCGCCCAGATGAATAGAATAATCGTTAACAGCATATCTTCGATAAACTAAGCGTGTTAGTAAACCAAATATAGCAAGTTAAACAGTGAATCGCCGACACAGGCTCGACGAAACAACTCGATTTCGAGGCGCACTAGAGGCAATCCTCTACCTCCACTGTCGTAAGAGGTATTCGGGCTCTCGGAATTGGGGGCCGAGTCACTCACCCTCACCCAACTCAGGAAATCTGAGAACGGGTTTCCGGCAAATTGCGCATATAGGCATGTATTCTATGACTGTTCTAGAGTCTTTCCATAGGACAAAATTGCACCGTCTAGCTGACAGTATTTGATTGCCCTGGTTCCTCCGTCATTCGACTTTCGTAACCCCTCAGGATTAAGTAGTTTTGTTCTAAATGATCCCGAGCGCTTCGGATTCGATTCGGCATTCCGATAACTTTATAAGTCACGAAAGCCGTCGAGAGTCACCTATGGGATCGGTTTACCACGTGCGACGCTACTTTTCGTCGGAAGAATTTAAATAGATTAAATTAAGAGGACGTCGAAGCTAGCATTTTTACCATCAGAGTAACTCTACCTAATGGCACATATTCGCCATTACAGTTTCACACTATTCTTCGTTATTTGCCGCTGGATTTCAATGAAATTTGCACAGGATATATAAAATGATGCAGAGAATTGGGCTGTGCATCGAAAAGCGGCGAAAATTGAAAGAAAAACCTTTCTGATTAGTCTAAAACTGATGAACTCTACCTAATGGCACTTATTCGCAATCAGTTTCACACTATTCTTCGTTATTTGCCGCTAGATTTCAATGAAATTTGCACAGGATATATAAAATGATACAGAGAATTGGGCTGTGCATCGAAAATCGGCGAAAATTGAAAGAAAAACCTTTCTGATTAGTCTAAAACTGCTAACCCCAACCGCGTACGTTATACGTATGTAGTAAGGATATTCCCCAAGAGGTGGCGCTGTATGGGTGCATCGATGTTGGGGTTAGCAATTTTAGACTAATCAGAAAGGTTTTTCTTTCAATTTTCGCCGCTTTTCGATGCACAGCCCAATTCTCTGCATCATTTTATATATCCTGTGCAAATTTCATTGAAATCTAGCAGCACATAACGAAGAATAGTGTGAAACTGATTGCGAATATGTGCCATTAGGTAGAGTTACTCTGATGGTAAAAATGCTAGCTTCGACGTCCTCTTAAAGGCCGACGGAGGTTCCGTCGTAGCGACGTTGAAAATGGCTAGATATCGCCGATTTGTATTTGATTGGGCGCCTGGCGATATTTAAATTAAAAAGAATAATTATTACGTTACAACACTACTCGGCAACCCGGCAAATCTCCACCTCGACTCCTCGTCACAGAGGGAATCCCGACGGCTGACCACCTCGGAACCGGCGGCTTTTAGAGTAAAGGAAAATATGAAATATTACTTAACACTCTCGAATTCAATCTTTAACCACAACTCATTTATTTAAAAATTCAATTTAAAAGATATTACAAGTTCCGGCACCGACACAATATTAACGCGATCCGCGACCGATTCTCACACGTGCACACACTCACGCAACTCGTCCGTCCGGCAGTATATAAGAATATAATATTAATAATTATAATTCGGCCGCCCGTCGGGCTAACCGTAAATTTACTCGCCTAATTAAACTCCTCACGGCTCCAATACTACTCTCTTCAACTCGACTCTACTCTACTTGACTACAACTCAACTCAAAAATAATCAACTCAACTCAACTCTACAAAATGGCTACTTCGCCTCAAAAATATTACAACTCTACAAAGTACAAATGTCTCGTCGGACGATCAGGTAGCGAATAGTGGAGACCGTCTTCTTCATCCGGCTCGCGGCGTGGCTTGATCCCCAAAATTAAGAATTTCCTCCCCACCCTATCGCTATCCTTCTCTAACCTATTCTACTCATTATCTACCGGCGTTGATTAGAGTGGTTGATTGCGTGATCGATACGCGTAATCAGCCTTGATCTTATTTCCGTCAAGGCCGATTATCCAATTATAGTGGTTTACGTCACCACCAACCTGTTAATTATTGGGTCGATTACGCAACCAATCATCCCCGATACTCGGAAGGCGCGCAATACAAATAATTAATTACCATATCGGTAACCCAGTCGGTGCTGCCGCCCCGTGCCTACCGGCTATATAATTCATACTAATTATCCGACTCACTCATACAATAATTAAAATTGAATTACCGCACTATTTACAACTATATACAAATTTAAAAACTATTACAAATCGCCCCAAATTCTACCGACGGATCTAGGTATTTTTATTTAATTAACGACTACGCGATCTAGCTAAAATAATTAATCTAATATTATATACGTGCGCGCGTTATATACAATAGTATACACCAATACATAGGTGTGCGCGCACCGTATATATATATGTATATTCTATTATGCCGCGGTATACCTTCGCACGCATACATTAGGTATACCGCGACTCCTACTCTACTCGCGCGCTCCCATCGCTCCGCGCGCTCTCTCCCATAATCCCACTCACGGTCGCTCACTCGAGCTCTTCGCGCGCGCTACACTCTCGCTGCTCGAGTGATTCCCCCCTGCCCGCGCACCTCGCTTAGTGCCGCACGATCGTCGCCGTCGGTGCCGCGTTCCCCGGTATACGGGTGTAAGGTGGGGGGGCACCCTGGCTCTCCAGTTGTACATAGTTCGGGCGTGCGCGCACCCATACGCCATCTCGACCGTCGTCGACTGCTGAGCACGTGTGACGGTTGAGGTTAGGACGCCGCCTAACCTCCCGTCTTGTTGACATCAGCAGCGGGTACGCCAGGTATCGTGAGACGACCTGGGCTCGGTCCTTGGCTCACGATACCTCTCGGCCGTGGTCTGGGTCGTGATCCACGTAATACCGTCGGGTATCGGTCGCGTCGTTCGTCGGCTCCGTCGCTAAAACATACTCATACCGTGGGTATCAGTGTTTATTTTAAAGTGCATCGGTGCACTTCGGTCCGCCAGTGAGGGATTCGCTACCTGCGACGCGATCGCGAGCTATTATAAAGTAAAAATTATGCATGCACATGACTTGTAAATACAAGCCATGTGCATGTACTTGTGCGTTGTACATTTTACAACGTTACACACGATCGGAGGCCAATTGAACAGTGTACCGAAACTCGTTACTGGGGCCCACCGCCTTGCGACGGCTAGCCTAGAGTCGTAATTCTCTGTGTGAATACGGCGGTGTTTAGCTCACCGCCGTCGTCCGCTTTCGAACATAAGCGGCATCCGGGTTACTCTTCGCTTCAACCGTCAAGCCTGCTTGCAACCACGTGCCCCGCAGAGTCCAACCCAATACTGGGGACACGCTGGGGTTTCACTTTCGACTCAGTGGTACGCCAACGTGAGGCTCGGATCCCAGTCCCTGCGTACCAGAGTAAAGTCATCCTGGTCCAACTATCGACATGCCGAAGCACATCTTCCTATTACTCCCCGGATACCCGGGGAGGTTTTGCGGTAGGTTGCCTAACGTTCGAATGAATGCAGTTTGCAGGAGAAATTCCTTTGCATTCCGTGAAGCGTTAGATCCCTCTATTCTCGACGTTCAGACGAGGCCGTTCAATTCAAGGGTTCTAACTATTCCACGATGGGATTCGACTGGCGTTCCCTGTTGAGGGAAGCCCTTAAGCACTCTGTACGGACTGGAGAGTCTGATGAGACAGTCTGACCAGCTTCACAGTACAGTGCTTCATGCATGATTGCCAGGAGAGTGGCCGTTTCCTCGAAACATCCGCTCTTTGACTATCACACGGGTTAGGCGTCTTTGGAGTCTGGGATCGGTCTCTGGGGTTGTCCTCAAGTTTCAGCTTGGAAGGTTCTATGTACTTTTTAGCAAACTTGTTGAATGCCTGGTACAATTCCCGGCTACTCACTAGTAAACTCGGTTCGCATGGCCACGTGTGACCATGGTGCCAGACCAAGTCAACCAGGGGTTTCCGGATCTCGACTACGCAGGGACAATCGAAGAGTATGTGGCTAGAAGTTTGTTCCTCTCCACATTCACATCTCGAATCTTCGGTCAACCCGAATCGGTTCAGGTAAGACTTAAAAGATACGTGTCCCGTTAGGAACTGCGATGTGTAGTGGTTAGGCTTTAGCCACCCCTTGCGCATCCTGTCATTAACACTGCTGAAAAACTTGTGTGTCTCTGAACCTTTGTTCGTGGTATCCCATCTTCTCTGCCATTGATCCATGATTTGCTTTCGAACTATATCTTTCACAATGGCAGTCGGATCTTTCGAGTCTCCACTACGGCTCCGTTCGATCGGTTCATCTGACGATTGGACAACTTCGCTACGTCTGATATGGTAATGAGCGACCCTCTCATCTAACAATAAGTCGATGGGAGAAGCGGCAGAGATCACCTGAAGTGCCTCATGGGAGACAGTGCTATAAGCTTTCGAAGTCCAGACTAGGGTCTTCCTTTGCAAAGTAGCAAGGATTCTCCTGCTGTGACTGTTAGCCTTGTTCCACCATCCTGCCGCACCGTAGGCGACAATTGGGATGAAGAGGCGCTTATATATCAGACTGAGGGATCTTTCTTTCATCCCTCAATTCGCGCCAGAGAGGAGATGTAGTCGACCGAGAAGGTCGAACCACTTTTTCTGCACGTTTTCAAATCTAGGTTCGAACATGACGCCCAGGTACTTCATTTCTTTAAGCATACGAATGTTTTGGCCTCCCAGTTTGACTTTGGGAGGCTTGCTTGAGTCAAGTTTGCCTTTCAATAATATCATTCCCGATTTAGGAATTGATACTTCCAGTTGGTGTAATTTGCACCAGTTCTCGACAATGTTCATCATACGCTGCGCCTCTGTTTCCAGGTGACGCCGGCTCTTGCCTTCGACGATTGTTATAATGTCGACGGCATATGCTACCGAATTTAAGCTTGCGTCATGAAACTCTTTGAGCAGGGTGTCATAGTCTAACTTCCATCCAAGTGGACCGAAAATAGACCCCTGTGGGCAACCTTTAGTTACTTCCTTTCGCGCTTTGTCGTACGTAACTCTCATACACACCGTTTGATCTTGGAAGTAACTTTGTATAAGGTTATAGACGTTTGTGGGGCATTGTCTGTCTTTTAGCTGTTTCAAAAGATTAGGCCACCACAGATTGTCAAAAGCCCCAGAGATGTCGAGTGGGAACGCTAAGACGTAGTTGCACTGGCTTTCCTCTACTATTTGCGTCAGCCTTATAATCGCATCTTCCGTCGACTTTCCTGGTGTAAACCCGTATTGGTCGGTCGACGTACTGATGTGTGTGCGCTCCGATGTTTGTCCTGACTTTCCAACCACTTTCCAACGATTTGCCCATTATGCTTAGTAAGCATATGGGCCTGTATGACTTCACAGCCTGTTCATCGTTGTCAGGAGCTTTGAGCAACGTAATTAGCATTCCCTCTTTCCATCTCTTTGGGAAGACACCATACTTGAGACAACCATTGTATAATTTGTCTATTTCGTCTAGCAGTGGAATTGCATTTTTAAGTACCTCCGCTTCAATTCTGTCAGTATCTGGACTTTTCCCGCTTTTGTTAGTTCGAATTGCTTGAACTATTTCAAGCCGGGTGAATGGAGGTGCCTCACTCGAGATATATTCTTCCAGGCAAGCCTGTCGGATCTCATGGTGAGCTTCTGTCTCTCCTGTTTCGTCATCATCTGGTACTAACTGCTGGAGCAGACATTCGCACGTTTCCTTCCAGGTAGTTGTCGATCCGTTTATTCCTGTCACAGTATTGAGAGCTTTGGTGGTGCTCATCTTGCCCGATACAACTCGGTACGGAAGGCTCCATACGTCTTTGTTGCCTTCGAGCGTGATATAGCTCCTCCAGCTCCTCTTTCTGGACTTACTTGTTTCAGACTTGTATTCTCTCTTAGCTTTTCTTACATGTTTGAGCGTTTTGTTCTGGAGTCTTTGCGATCTGGTCTCAGACGTCCCGCTTCTCTTCCTCAGGTAGAGCCATTTCCGTTCGAGTCTTTTGGATCTACATTTGAGGTGTGTCAGCCGTGGATTCCACCATGGAGCAGATTTGGAAAATCGCCTCTTCATGGGGATCGCCTTCTTACAAGCATTAATGATCGACTCTTCGAGTTCGTCGGCGTATGTGTCGACATCCTCTTTAGAATCTATCTGCAAGTCCGATAGGCGCGTCTTTTCGACTTTTAGAGCCTCTTTGAAGACTTCCCAGTCCGCTTTTCGGATATTGAAACGTGGTTCCATTATCTTTACTTGGCGAGTCGGTTGTCTCTCAAAGTCCAATGTTATGGAAATAGGTCTATGATCACTCGTACTCCAATCCAGTCCTCAACCTTCCATTCGGTTATGAGGTGGCTTAGGCTCCTGGTCACGAGTGTTACGTCTATGAAGGTTTCCCCTCTTATGCTTACACAAGTGGCCTGTTGCCCTTGCCGGTTCACTACCGTAAGGTTGTGCTCGAGAATAAAGTCCTCAAGTAGTTGTCCTCTGCCATCTCTCGTCGACGAGTCCCACCAGGTAGACTTAGCATTAGCGTCCATTGCTATAAGAACCTTTTGGTCTTTAAGCTCGGATAGAATGAGTCTAAGCTGCGTCAGATATATCCCTATGGGATCTCTGAATTGGCAGTATAAAGTGACCACATAGAGGCTGCCAAAGCGACCGTTCACCATTGAGCATACGCAGTGGCTGGTGCAGAGCTGGAAGATTCGTGTGTACGTGAGGGTACCAGAGCTATATAAAATAGCAGCCGAGGGTTTTTCCCCTGGTTTGGTCCCTACTATCGTACCAATGCTTAGTCCAATACCCGAGATACATCCTTTAAAGGAGTATGGTTCTTGAACTAGAGCCAAATCTACTCCTGCTCTGACCATGTGTTCGCGAGTTTAGTCTGTGACGTTTCTCGCACGAGACATGTTTAGCTGGAGGATCTTAACTTTCAGGCCTCTGATAGAGCTTGACTCTGTTTGAGGCCCGTCCGTACGAGTCCGACTCTTAGCTAAACTTATTCGATCGACAGGGTTTGTGTCCAGGCGTGCCGCCTTGGAGGGCCCTTTCCTCGATCCACCCTTTCGCTTTCGAGGACGCTGCCGTTCCTTATTGGAAGAGGGCATCTTTAGATGGTAAGCGCTTGTTAGCGATCAAGTGCAATTGTCTCCTAATTTAAAAAACGTTTTAAAAGATTTCTGGATATCCCCCACAAGATATCGAAAATAGCGTTGAAAATACGCGAGTGCCGGGTCCGTACGACTGGAGAGATTCTTCTCAACACTAAACTTATTGTTCCCTACTATGTACAATATTTACAAGCCTTATATATTATCTTACGTCTACTATCTACTCTTACACCTACTCGTCTCTTTGAGACGGAATCTAGAATCTTGTTGCGTGCATTTCTTTTCATTACCCAATGGATATTATTTTTGAGTTTGATTAGATTATCCAAAGTGTTCAAATAGTGCACTGATGGATGATCATCTTGATTCATATTCCATCGTTTGATCATAGAATACTCTCCATAGAAATCTTTATATTTACAAGGCATTAGGCCAATCTCGTTATCGCAACCGGGTCACGGCTGATTGCCGCTTCCCGGATCTCTATTATTTACAGGATCAATTGCATCTCGAGTTTATCTGCATTTGGCAGTTCTTTTATGTACAAGATTCAGGCTAGGTATGGTTGCCTGCCTTTAAGCGTCATAATCTGGTGTTTCTCTCTGTGGTACTCTATTGGTGAGACTCGCCTTGGCAAACTGCTCAGGCTTTAGATCGCACTGGAATGGAATAGAGATTCTCCTTAGTTGGCGTTCGAGAATCTCCACAGGGTCCACGTAGTACCCATCGACTTCCATGCTTTCGAAATTTCCAAGTGCTAAACTGGTTCAGTTTGAGTTACCCTTACTTCTTGGTCTGTCTCCTCACTTTTATGCTACTTTCGAAAAATCTCCTGAAATGGAAAAACCCACCCTTACGGGTGGGTGATGAGCTCATGTCCGAAGACCTGAGTTCTTAGCTAGGTTAGTCTGGAGGCTGCCATAAGGGAGGCCGACTCTTAACTGAGTGATTGAAAGGCTAACTTCTTCTCGAGGGCCTTCGGCGAACCTACTAACCCTTACTTAAGGAAATCGTAACCCTACATTGTGCTTCGGAGGTTCCTTGCTTTTGGGAGCTGCTATGACTCCGGCCGAGGTCCTTTACCCACAGTGGTGGGCCCATCACTTGCTAGGCGATAGGCGGAAATTTATTATCTACCCGAGTAAACCCGAATTACCTGGACCATTTTCACGAAACATCTTTCTGCACAATGCTGGTTTCGCCCCTTTCGAGGCGTGTGGAACGTATTCATAAGGAATTTCCCCTCAGTTGATCTCCTGCTTTGGCTTGCCAGAGACTGAGTTGAGTCCTTAAGGTACGCTGAACTCCACAATGATTTTCGAAGGCATACATCGAGCCGGAACAATATAAAAGAGTCCGGCCAAAAGGGTTTTCGACTTCACTCACTGTCCACAATAGTGTAGTCGGCATGATCGGGCTCGGAGCTTGACGCTCTTAATGTCTTCTCGTGCGAGTTTATGGTGCATCGAACCTACGTAAAGAAACGTCGGGAGAAATACTTTTAAAAGCCTGGAAGGCTTCCCGTCATTCGATAGCACACCTCTGTGAGACACCTCGGCGGTTACGGTCTGGGGTAAGGCCTTCCATGACCACGGTTGCTCTGATGAATTGTATAGCCGCCAACGGCATGTGTTCAATAACTAAGCGTGTTAGTGTATCAATCATATAGCATGTTGGGCAGTTGATCGCCAACACAGGGTCGGCGAAACAACACGACTTCGAGGCGCACTAGTGGCAATCCTTTTCCTCCACTGTCGCAGGAGGTAAGAATCGAACTCTCGGAAATGGGGGCCGAGTCACTCACCCTCTCCCAACTCAGGAAATCTGAGAACAGGATTCCGCCGTTTTGCGCATATAGACAACATAATTTTTAATAGCCGGACACAAATCGCCTAGCTCCTTTGCCTTACGTAGGGATTTCGTCCACAGTTCGTGTATCGACTTTGGCCACAGTGGCCTGATAAATAAGAAAGACTCCCCTCCCGTTCCGAATACATTTGAAATTGTTGCACCCTTTAGAAGGTGGGCTCTTTCTATAATTAGGTCCCTGACCGCGAGTGAAGAAACCCTACACACCAAGCCTTTAGTCATGGTAGAAACGGATGGTTCACTCATTCATTGGCTCAAATTGGAAGAATTAATGGTATTAGGTAGAGAATGAGAGTGAGAGAGATAGAGAGAGGGAGAATGAAAGTAAGAGAGAGTGAGAGAGAGAGAGAGAGAGAGATAGAGTGAGTGTAAGAGTAAAAGAGAGAAAGCGCGGAGTAAGGGATACAGAGGAAGAGAAATATAACAATAATTATTTTTTCACCCTGATCATCTAAAAATTCTACTACTAATCTATACGACAAGCGTAAAGCTGCCTTTTATTTCTTCAATCACTTTATTCCCCGCAGACTTACTTTATTCCCCGTAGAGTCTTTCTATTCCCAGTAGACTCATTCAAATTTTATTCAAATTTTATTCAAAATAATTTGTTCAAAAGTTATGAAAAAAATAATAATTAAACGAAATTTTATGGAAAATTTAGCATTACAAAATCATGATTTCTTTAAGCCAAAATTTAGTTTAATTTTTATTTCTTATAAAAAAGGGCATTGGAATCTAAAACTCCGGCTTTCGTCATATTTTTATAGTAGAAATCATATCCTAGAGTTTGGTAAGGATTCGTTTCCTAAATGGTGTGGACTCTCTTCGTTAGTTGAACCTTTTTATATACATACAACATTAAAATACTTATTTTAAATTAAATATATCAAAAAATGTTATATACACTTCGGAAGTAAAAGGTGATTATTCCCTTGGATGAATTACTTGGATGAAAAACTTTCATCCTTGAAATAAATACCTATTTTATATCCCTAAGTGTATAAATAATTTTTTTTCTAAGTCAATATATTATTTACATATATGATTATTTATGAATCATAATGAATATTACATTATACAATAAATACACGGAAATCGCGAGCGAAGTGAACTTATTATATATTGGCGCTCAACGTGTCATTTTTGGGATTATTACAACATTGTAAGCAGCTAGCGAAACGTATAACGGCCATTTGTCTTTTCTCGTTCGTCGTACGCATATACACGCGAGGTGTCGAAGCACGGCCATTTTTCTTCACACGTCCACGTGTCGTAGAAATAAAAATTAATAATTAACGGGCAGTTATTAATTTAATTATTAAAGCTTAAATAATTTTGTGTTGCCAATTTTTTCTGTTTTTTCTTGCATAAAATAATATCGCTGAAATTTTTGTTTATGGTGCAACATAATGACATATATATATATATATATAAACACCAGTATCGGTACTTATGGTGACACTTCGTGTTATCTTGGTGTTTTGAGGTTATAAAACATATGTAACGACTCAGATATAAGGGGGAGAATATTAATTGACAGAATAATGCATAAAAAACCAATAACCCAAATACCTAAATACCCCTCACCGGTAAAAAAGCACACTTTGACCTTATAACGTCAAAGCGGGGCTCACAAAGATAATTTTCCGATTTTTTGTGTGTCGGCATAAGTACGGATACATGGTTGAATTTTCGGTGGAATTATGCTGACGTCGGCATAATTACCCCAAAGTAAGCATAATTCCCATTTCCCGTAAGAATTTGTCGGCATAAGTACCGATTGATCAATTTATATATATATATATATATATATGAAGTATACGTATATATAAATAGTACATACAGGTGTTTGAAAATAGAATTGCTATTAATTTGCATTTTTATATTTATCTTATTGCTTATTATCCCTACATATTGAAATTTGCCATTGATTGCAATTCTATTATTAACAATTATTAATAGCTGTGAGGCGAGCCTCACTAGCCCAGACATAGATATATAGTATCAGGGGGGGAAATTGACAAAGCGGGGCATACCTGAAACAAAAATATATATATTAGTAATATGTAAACAAGAACTTATGAATATAAATTAATATAATAGAAAGAAATGAATACAGTAAGAATTGAATATAAATATAGTATTATTACCTTGATACGTACTGGAATCCTGGAGTCCAATAGTGGTCCAACGTTGACCACTCATACTCTGGAGAACTCCTTGGGTAGCTCTCGCTGATGATCCTGGGTGTTCGCTGGAGCTCGTAGTTGGTTCCTGGTCCTCCTGTAAATAAAATAATTATAAGTAAAGCAATATTAAAGAAGGTAGGATAGGTTAGAATAAATATAATAGATATATGGGATATAAGGAAATATTTGTTTTGTATGGGAAGTTTGAGGTTAGGAATAAATAAACATTGTTTAAGAATATAGGCCCGAGCCATTCTCGTCACCGACGTTCACCAAAGGATAGGATAGAAAATAATTATGTTTTATATACCTATGTTGAGGAAAATGTAAGGAAAGAAAGGAGATGGAAAGAAATGGAAGGCAACACAAGAAACGATACCACCTACCGTACAAGCGAAGTCTATCTGTGTCCATCGATGCTGTCTGCATCTGTCCTCGTCCACGGGAGCCAACGTTGCGGTGATCCTGTCCAGGTACGGAGTTCCCCCGGCGAAGAGGTTAATCCCGTAGAACACCGATGAAACTCACGATTAAGAAAACTGCATACGGGTATACGCGCACGTAAACAAACAACGTGTCTATATCTCCCGTCGAGCGTGAGAGTGGGGGAAGTCTTCTCGCTCTCGCGCAACTACTCGACGCAAGATGGTGGTGCGCCGCGGGGGAACGGAGGAACGAGCGGGAACGATCCATATAGACTGCCCGCGTGTAAGAGAGAGAAAGAGGATATAATGATGTATTGGGGGAGGTGGAGGATTCGCCCGCTGCGGATCATTTTCGCAAGAGTTGTACCGCCACTAGCAGAGAGGTTGAAAAAGAGAGGAATAGGTGGCGGTACAGTAGTTGGCAGGAAATTCAAATCGGACGATCAGAGAACGGGATTGGAGAAGAACTACGGCAAAGAAGGATATGAGTAGCGCCGTGTAACGGAATAATGGTAAAGGATATCGAGGAAGAAGAACGACGAGGCACTCACCGTCGATACCTTGAGAGAGACACAGACTCACCGCCGATACCTTTAAGGAGAAGCATCGAGAGATTTTGTTGAGAGATAGTAATCGAGAATTAATCGTGAGGAATAGATATTCGGAATTATAAGGAGGAATTGTCCATAGCTGAAGGGATATTGGAGAAATTAATAATAAAAAAAAAGGAATACAACCGTCCTAAATTGAAAGTTCGGATATTTAAGGAGAAGGAACAGAACAGAGGAGGAGAATAGAGAAAAAGCGGTGAGTGGTCTGCACGTGGCCATTTTATATTTTCTTTTCGTAGTGAACCGGGTTCCTCACCGCGGTAGTTAATAATTTTTTGGAATATTCACAACCTTTTTTTGATTGGATTAAATCCAAATTAATATATATATATATATATATAATTTACGGTGTTTTATTGGAAGAGTGTAACGGGAAGATCGGGCCCGTATAAAATAATATTATATTCGAAAATTGTTGTCGGGAATAAATTTATATAAATAAAATTCTATAATTGTTATAATTCAATATGAATATATATCTCAGTATAAATAAATTACAATAAATGTGTTAATGGAAGTTTTCATACATTCTCGTGGTAATTATTCTTAACACCATTGAGTCTCCTCATCCCTTTTTCTGATAAGTGCCGCTCCCGCAACGACGGCACCTCGAACCCGAGACCAGAGTCGGCGACAGCAGAGATGAGAATAAATACGTCAAAATATATTTATATATATAATTATCATTAATATTAAAGAGCCAGAGAATCATATAAGGTAGAAGTATATTCCACGTGGTGTAATGCGCGGGATACTACATCACATAGCATAGCACGATGTTTCCATTTCCCTCGCACATTCTCTGGTTAGACTATAGCTTCCCCCTTAACCTAGCTCCGTATTATTATTTTTTTTAAGTAACCCGTACTAGCAGCGAATTATATTATTCCCAATACATTTTCAAACCAAAACCCGAATACGGAATCAGTGACTCCAAAAGCATATGTCTACTATGGTCAAGTTTTTGGGAATTTTAATTTCTTTGTGGGGCTGTGTAATTATTTTGCTTCAGTGGCTTGCATTGCTTCTTATTAATCAATTATAAATTAAAAATCATTTAATAGATTAAACATTGAGCCATTCGATTATTCAGCAAGAGCTATTAATTAAGTAAATATTTTTCTGAGATTTAATTAAAATGTACAGTAATTATAGATTAGGTGGAAAATTAATGGAAGTAAGTGCAGCTCAAAGCGCATCAATAATTAGACGAGCCATAAGTGAATTAGCCGATGGAAGAGTTGTCTTCTATGCGGGAACATCATTTTTAAATTTAGATAACAATATAACAATTTCGGAGACTCAGGGGCCCAATGGAATCCGCGAACAGACCAACTGTAGTTTGACGAGTTCTCTGAAGAAAATATAACCCAAGCAGAAGAGCAAGGATCAGAAGCAATAAACCCAGATGAGTTATCCCATTATCTCTTACCCAATCTGAGCGAACAAATTGTTTGCCTCCCCTATCTTCCCACACACCCCAACAAGCCAGCAGCCAAGCAAATTTTATTGAATTGGAAACAGAACAAACTCGCGGTCGAGGGCAATAAAAAAGGCGGTCCGCGGTTCACCGCGGAAGAAATTATGCTCTCCTTACCAGCTGTACTCGATGACGAATCATTCGATCAGTTCAAAAGAGAAAAACACAACTGGAGAACATTCAGCGAACTTATGGATGCATTTAGACTACAATATGGCGGGTACGATACGCAAATAAGCCTACGTCGCACAGCAGAGCTTAGAACGCATGGAGCCAATGCACACTTACAAACGTTAAGAGAGATGTTTGATCATTTTAAGCCACCAATGTCCCTTCATGAGCAACTCGATAGGACATATAGAAACATGCACCCGGGCTATCGAGTAAAAATAGAAAGACATCATTTTAATGAGTTCACCGAGCTACAATAATTAGGCAAGAGAGAATAAGCCAGACGCTACTTGGACGAAACGTACAATCCACCTCCGTCAGGGCTACAAAGGTTTACTTATGCTGACCCTGCGCAAACGAAGCCACGAAAAATTGCGGAGATAGCAAGTGAGACAAATCAAACCACCAAAGAAGCCTCAACCCAACCAGGACCAGCAGCCCCGATAGCTAGCCCAAACCCTTCCAAAAATATCCAATAGCCCAAATAGAATATCCAAAGAAGCAATAAACAGCAATACCCCAGAAAGCAGTATAGCGAAACAATAAAGAATAATAATTCGAGCCACCAGCAAGCAGTAGTCCAACAGCCTAAAAACTTCAATAGCAGAAGCAATTGGCAAGGGAAACAAATGCAACAACCACAGCCAGCAGTAAACAGCCTTAATAAAGCAGCAGTGCCAAAGCCCTGATTATATACAACCATCTCCACAAACAGAGCCGTGCTACAGCTGTAACAATTTACGCCATTGGGCAGCGAAATGCCCAAATCGACGCTGTCATGGGTGCGGTATACTAGGCGTGTACATCAGGAAGTGCACAAAATGCGACCCATAACAGACGTCGGGAAACTATAACCAGAGGAAATAAAGACCCGTATTACCTCACCCCAAACCCCTAAAGGGTCTAAGCCGTATGAATTAACAACGAGCGAGTCCCTTATCTAACATGTCCCCAATATTGACCCTAGACATTATTTTAATTTAGACATAAACGGTCACAAAGGAATTGCACTCCTAGACGATGGAGCAACGAGATCTTTCCTAGGAGGCAATATGAGCGAGCTGCTCCAACACAAGCTAAGAGCGTCCCAATGCCCAGCAATCAAGGTAGCAGATGGTACAGTTATACCTGTCCAGAGCATGGTCGACATAACAATAAAAATTGATGGAGATGAAGTTACTATGTCATTTCAAGTAGCAGACGGATTCTACTACGACTGCATACTTGGAATTGACTTTAAGTGTAAAGTTAATATGAGTATTAATTATTAAAATGATACCTGGTGGACAAGTAAAGGTCTTATACACCAGTTCTACCCAGAAGGCAACGATCCTAATTGCATACCAGCCGTAGCAAGTATTGGAGAATTAAAGCAAGCCAGCTTGGAGCAAATAGAGAGAATACATCGTTTTCTAGATGAATTGATTCCCCAAACACCCCAAACCCTAGGAGTCACTAACCTAATGAGCCTCAAGCTAGCCTAGCAAGAAGCAAAGTCAATAAGACAGACACGCCGCAAATATTCGCCAAAAATGCTTCGAGTAGGCTACGAAGAAATAGATTGTATGCTAAGAGAAGACATTACAGAGCCATCGCAGAGCCTATGGTGCAGTTATCTTGTAATCGCACCAAAAGCAAATGACAAATAACGCTTTTGTAGTGATTTCAGACTAGTAAATGAAGTGACAAAACATAGCATACCCAATGTACAATATGGACGATATACTGGATCAATTGCGGGAAATCCGATTTATGAGAAAGCTAGATTTGTCACAAGCCTACCATCAAGTTCCCCTAGCCCCCGAGAGCCGCGAAATAACAGCATTTGCCCTGCCTGGTAAAGGACTTTTCCAATTTAAGCGTGTACCCTACGGTTTGACGAACGCATCCGCCATGTTTCAATAGCTGATGGATAAGTTAATCAAACCGGAATGGGAGCCACATATTTTTGCCTACTCAAACGACATCATCTTCACGGCAAAAACCGAGATGGTTAAGAATAGTCCTAATAGCCTTAAGCAAAGTTAACCTACAAATCAACCGCAAGAAATCAGAATTTTGCTGCCTAGAAGTCACCTCGATGCAACACGATGCAAAGAGCGTGCAACAAGCATTTGACGAACTCATCATCAATAGACGGGGCTGTCCCAAATACCTAGTGACATATAATGGAACCGAGTTCGCCAGTAGAATGGTCACAGAAAGACTGACACAATACGGTATAGTACAAACCGCCAGTCCGCCATATTTTGCGCAAGCCAACCCCGTAGAACGAGCTAATAGAAACATAAAGCCGATGATAAATAGGTATCTAACAGATGACCACCGAGATTGGGATAGACATCTCGGAGAGTTTTACTTTGCGCTAAACACAGTTATACACTCCTCTACAAAATATATCCCAACATTTTTAAACTTATGCAGAAATCCCCGTCCCGCAGCCCTTATAAGGAAACGTATATAAACACCAAATGAAATCCCAGCCCCATATACAGAACAATGGATAGAGCGCGTGCACAGATTGCCAAAAATTTATGACCTTGTAAATAGACATAGATTTGGCAATAGCCAAGCAAGCACGGTATTATAATAAAGGCCGAAGGTATATATAATAACAAATAGGCGACTTAGTTAGATAAAGTAACCGCATTTTATCCTTAACCGAAAATTACATAGCCGTGAAACAAGCCTCCAAATTTATTGGACCTGCAAAAATAGTGCAAATATTCTCCCCGACAGTATACCTAATAGAAGATGAGCAAACCAAGCGTCAAATTAAAGTACATATAACAGATTTAAAGCTCCGTATTTCCCCCCGGAATGTCCCAATTCCTATTCAGAACAACTCCCATTCCCCAACCACGAATAACACCGAAAACCCAAGCCAAGCCAATCTCCGATGTCCCTACTGCTAATAGAGGTCGCCTCAGAAAAAAGCCTAGCACGCCAATACTGTAAGGTAGCCCCCAAAGAATGCAATTTAGACCGCGTAAATAAAGTGTTCACATATAGTAAGCAACACGGCGAGTCTCAATAGGGAAATAGCACATTTAAGCCAAGTACTGAGCCACCATATAACTTATAGATGTAAAGAACATGTCAAACAGCCTCGGTCCTTAAAAGAGGACGAGCGCGTGGGCGCTTCGTCCAGAAGCGGATTGAAACCCTGGACGAAGTTCCAAGTTTCAAGGGGCTGCATGTTCGAAGGACGCCACCTGTGCGAAACCCTCGCATAAACAAAGGAAGAGCATGGCCTTCCACGAATACACTGCCCCCACCAAAAGCCAAAGCAGCCAACGAGAAGTCAGCAAGCCTGAGCCTACCAGCCAAACCCTTCCCACCATCCCAAACCCTCCTATTACCCTCAGCCCTCCTATAATTTAGCCCATCCTTCCCATCCCAACCTATTATCACCCATGCCGTATTTGATCCCTAAACCCAACTCTATACCCACATCCATATTCCCATCGAAATTCCTCGCCCTTAATCTCCGATCTCCGAGCCACCATCCGTTCATACAATTTCCCAACAGCATCACCACCCTTTCCCGCTCCACAAGCCACTTCCCAACCACCGCCCCTAATCTCCTAGAAAATCCCAAATCCCTTCCCTCCCCCCTATACACCCCATGGTTGACGGGGATGTCAACCAGCAGTTGCCATCGCTGTAAGAACGCGTATATGTTCTATTTGACCAAACGGCACTAGGCCAGAGAAATTTATTTTTTTCTTCTCTTTTTTTTTAAATTGTCACATTTCTTTCATTTTTATAATAAATTGACCAAATTGAGCAAAATCACTTAATTTTCCCCTCCCCTTCCAATAGCAAGTAATAATTCTTTATTTAACTATGGTGTAGATGTAAATTGGAAGCAAAATTTTTTTTATTGTTCTTACATTTTTTTATTATTATGAGCAAAAATAATCATATAATAAGCAAAAGAAGTAAGCAGCAGGAAAATTACACAAGCAGCAAATAAACGAGGCAAAAGTATGCACTAATTTTCATTATTATTATTTTTTTAAATCATCCTTTTAATTTATATTTTATACATTCTTACGTATGGGTATGCGAGCAACATGTAAGTGTGCAAGAATGAGAGATCAGCATTCGCGGGAAGAGTTCTAAAGAGAATAAAATTATTGTAATGGGTATGCCAGTCGCCGTTATTTTTAATGCTATAGCGTACAATCTATTGTTGAAAATGTTTACACACACAGCACGCACATAACACAGTCATGACTAGCCAAGTAGTAGTCAGCTATAACTAAATACTTACACCTCAAGATAAATATCGAACTTATAGTCGACGATACTATAATGGAACGATGTAAAACTCTTACCTGGCAGGCAGCCTACGTCGTCACCGTCAACTGCATTGTTATTGGTGTCGTTACCGACGACGTAAACACCACGGCCGGTAAGTGGGCCATCGTAATGCATGCGCGCGCACAGTTTATGCATCGACTACGCCGAGGAGTCAGAACTCTTCCGATCGCCGAGGTATACACGTCGTCGTCGTCGTCGTCGTAAGATTTTGTAAAAATCGAGATAGCAGCGAGTGATCAGACTGGGGAGAATATTTGAGTTTGATGGAGAGTGTGTGTGCGAGTTATCGTGTTTTCCCTCCCCCCCCCCTTTTAGTGCAGCTCTCGATACCGTAATCGCCGATCGCAGCCACGCCGTCGGCCCTAGCTTGACTCGTCGCCGACGAGTATTTAGAGCTGTCAGCTGAGAATTTTCGCGACGTCGAAATTACCTATTGCACTTATTCATTCCACTCTTCCTAGCCTGATTTGCAGCCGAGTTCAAGACCGCGTAAGTGACGCGACTGGCACCCGTATCTTATGATTAACGGAGCGGATAGTAAATCTCAATAATATTATATATGTTGTTTTATTTATTATCCACCTCACCTGCACCCTAATCCCCAGTGCAGCGTGATATGATTAGCAGTTATTAAGGAGAAACAAAACAATGGAGAAGTAGGAGATAGTCAACACGAATTAGAAAGAAGTAAATCAAAGAAATAGATTGTAAACTCAGACCCATGTTTCTAAGACACTTTCAAGATTGAGCAGAACCAGAACCGTTATTCAACTTATTAGCTAGGATGCCAATCTTGTTAGAATCTAATGCATTAGATTTATGATTTCGCAGTGATTTATACTGGCTAAAGGAATACTTGACCTTCAAGAAATCGATTTTTACCAAACTCTAGGATATGATTACTATATATGAAGAAAGCCGCAATTTCATGCAAAATTTATCAAAAATATCCTTGATTTTGATCGCTTATAAAACAAATACAAATAAAGATATACATTCAAATCCAAGTTCAGAAGAAAACTTAGATTGAGTAGATTGGATTTAGAAAAGAAAAGCTGAAATGTCTTAATTTGATCAAAAGATATGAAAGAAATAAGAATTAAATAATATTTTGACTTGAATGTTCATAAAATTTAAATACTAGATTTTCGTTAAAATTTCGTATAATTCTTATTTATTTCATATCTTTACACTAACAAGGAGAGGTCACACCCTCTGGAAAACGGATCCTTACCAAACTCTAGGATATAATTTCTACTATAAAATCATGCAGAAAGTCGGAGTTTTAGTGTCCAATGCCCATTATTACGATAGATATAAGCAAATAATGAAAAATCTCGCCGAAAAAACCGTTGGGTTTGAACGCTTATAACTCAGAAACAATTAAAGATGTACGTAAAATTTAGTTTAAATTTACAATTTTAGTTTAAATGTAAAATATAGTTTAACTTTACATCTTCAATTGTTTCCGAATTATAAGCGATCAAGCTCGACGGTTTTTTCGGCGAGATTTTTCATTATTTGCTTATATCTATCGTAAAAATGGGCATTAAACACTAAAACTGCGACTTACTGCATGATTTTATAGTACAAATTATATCCTAGAGTTTGGTAAGGATCCGTTTTCCAGAGGGTGTGACCTCTCCTTGTAAGTTAAAATATCTGAGTTACCTTTTTTAAATCTACTCGATCTTTCTCTTTTTTGAACTTGGATTGAATATATATCTTTATTTGTATTTGTATTATAAACGACAATAGTCAAGGGTTTTTTTGGATGAAATTTTCTTTTATTGTAGAAATCATATTCTAAATTTTGGTAAATATCCGTTTCTTGGAAGTCAAGTACTTACAGTTTCCTTGTAAATATAATAGTAGACAGACCAGTATTTTGAAAATTCTTGTAAGCCACGTTTCTGACTCTTGTAAAGGTTCTGATCTCACGCATAATTATCGTTTACATTTACATTTAATAGAAACTAGTTTTAGAGAAGCCAAGGTACCAAAGGTAGTGAGAACAAAATTTATAAGTTTAATTAAAGTTGCTGAAACGGAATTGAATTGGTCATGAGAATGCTCACCTCGCAAAAGAGGACCAGATGAAGCTAGAGAGATTTTCATGTAATGAGACAAGTAACTAATGATCTCCTCAAGATTTCGCGACAAGTACTTTCTCAAGTTAGCCGGCATACTAGACAAATAAAGAGTAATGCTAATAAACTCATGTTCGGCCGCAAAAGGAGCAGGAGACTTGAGGTAGTTAGTTATAACTAACAAGGAAGGATTTTATTGTTGTGATGGTTGGGAACTGTTTTCTGGTATAGAAATATAAAAGAATTTATGAAAAATTTAATCTGATAGGCTGTCTGACGAAATTTCTACGCATTTAAGGGGATGGTATACTCAATATTTACCGACCGAGTCAATACAGATGAAAAAATTATTCTGGTTAAATAAATTAAAAAAATTGTACAAAATAAACAAAAACTCATTGCCCTTCCTTTGATTATTATCTATAACTATGTGAAATTTCAAACAAAAAGAATGTTGGGTTAAAAATGGCATTGGAAGCCAATTTACCAGCTTTGTAACATTCAAAGCAGACAAAGAGTCGAATTTCCTTCCAATGCCATTTTTTAATGCAACATTATTTTTGTTTGAAAATCCATACAGTTATAGATAATAATCAGAGGAAGCGCAATAATATCTTAATTTTGCACAAATTACTGTATTTATTTAATCACAATAATTTTTGCATCTCTATTGACTTAGTCGGTAAATATTAAGTATCAGATTCTTTTAATAGAATCTTGTGAGAATATTATGTTCGAGTTTAGTTTCTGATAACTCAGAAGTAATTACAGATAGATATTTAAACTTCAATTTGATAAAACGATCAAAATAAGTAAATATGATTTAAACAAAGGACAGCTCAAATATTTTAATTTGGTCAAAAGTTATGGAAGGAATAAGAATAAAAATAAGGCGAAATTTTACGGAAAATTTAGTATTACAAATTTATAGACTTTTTAGACAAAAATTTCGTCGTATTCTTGTCCCTTCTATAAACTTTATCAACTTGATCTTAGCTTTTAGACAAATTTAATTTTGAGTATCTATCCCAAATTTTTTTTGAGTTATCAAGAATTAAACTGAAGCATACTTTTTTTTACAATTTATCATTAACTGCGTAAAATTTTCGTTAAGTGGACAAGCTTTGGTTAAAGCCGAAAAAAAGATATTCAAATTTAACAATAATTTTCTTTATAACAATTGAAAACATTTCTTAATTTTTTAAACAAATTGTATTATTATTAACTTTTATTTATAATTTTTTGATCAATTTATATGTTATATAACTACACTCCGCATCAAAATTATCGCAACAAGATTTTTCACAAAAAATTGCCATTTCATAAATGCTTGTAGCTCGGTCAATTTTCATCGTATTGAGATAATTTTTTTTTGTTTTATAGGGAATTATGTGCACTTTGAGGAAAAAATAATGCCTAATAGCTGCGAGATAATGCCACATTGCTATGTCTTAATCAGGCCTACCAACTTCTTTTTCTTAAACAACGCAATAGTTTGCACGTTTACCTGGATTACCAAAAATTTTTTTTCAAAAAACAACAAATACCACCTTAAAGTAGATTTTTTAACGAGTATTTAAAAAAAAGTCGACCCTTTACGACTTTTTTGACCGAGTTATGCCATTTTAAAGATCTTCCTATGTTTTAGTCAAATATCGCCAACATAAGCATTACCCGATGCGTACCGCGAGGAGGTTGTTGGTCGGACTTACTCATCAATGTGGCCCTGAAAAGGGCCGATACTGTGAACCGTTTCTTACATTAGGGACCCCGCGGCTCGTCACTTCCGCAGTATTTTTTTACTCCAAACCCTATACGCCTGAGGCCTGTAATACCGTGTATTGCCACCTCGGTGACGAATTACCTCTGTTAAACGTTTTTGCATATTAGTGCATGCCCTTATTGAATTTTGAGGTATCTCGTGCCAAATTTGATTAAGAGTTCTTTCAAGTTCTTGGAGGTTAGCAGGAGGTCTCTCTAGGTTACGTAATCGGCTAGCCATCATGTTCCATACATGCTCTATAGGATTGAGAGCGGGGCTACTAGCAGGATGAGGCAATACCTCTACGTTGTTTTCTTCCAAGTACGTACGAGTTATCCTTGCAGTATGAGGGTGTGCATTATCCTGCATCAAGATGAAATTACGGCCCCTTTGCCGACGCATTGGAACTACGTGAGGGCGTTAAATTTCGTTTATGTAACGTCCCGCTGTTAGTCCGGGAGATGGGATAATCACTTTGTTTGATCGATGGTTCATTGATATTCCACCCCATACCATAATGGATCCTCCACCAAAAGCTCGAGTTGGATCAACATGATTTGATACAAAACGTTCTCGTCTACGACGCCAAATCCGGATCCTAGCATCGTTTCCGTAAAGACAAAATCGAGATTCATCTGTAAAAAACACATGTCTCCACTCTCTAGGTGCCTCTCTAGGTAATTTAGACGAACTCGTCGGTAAACTGCTTCTAAATTAGGCACTCTAGCACGAATTGGTGATCTCAAACCCCTTTCGTGAAGGCGTCTCCTTATTGTGTGATCGCTAATTTGTCTGCCTGGTAAATCATTATTCCCAATTTGTCGCGCAGCTTACCTTGGATTGCGTAGGGCCTCATTAACAATGTTGCAATCCTATGTCGACCTTGGCCAGGCCTCCGGCGATAAGAACCTGTTTCTTCATACCGACTAAAAACACGTGACACCGTTGAGCGATGAATCCCCATTCTTCTGGATATATCGCTTTGACTCAGTCCCGCTTCTAGCAGGGCAACAATTTGAGCAGATTGGATTTCAGTAAGCCGAGGCATTTTGATTAAGAATATATTATTGTAATTTTTAGTTGCTATGTACTCTGTATAGCAAAATTAATGCTGAATGAGCTTTCGCCTTAACTTTTGACCGGTATCCCGGCGTAAATTTTTGCTTTATTTTTTAATTGATTTGTTGGTAGAGTTGATAATTTTACGAAAAGTATGGAAATGTATTGTTAAATGTACCGAAAATGTAGAGGTGTAATTTTAAATAAAGTTACACTTTTCATGGGTTAATTTAAAAGAAAATAGCGAATAGCAATGTGGTTTATTTGTTTATGAGGTTTTGAGATAGATCTCGGGGCACGAATTTGTTTTAAATGTAACCTGATGATTTAGAAGAAGTTGCTATTAGAATTCATGCTATCCTGAAAGAACACATAATCCCTACAAAACAAAAAAGATTATCTCAATGCAATGAAAATTGATTCAATTACAAGCATTTGAAAAATGGCCATTTTTCGAATGCTTGTAATTCGATCAATTTTCATCGCATTGAGATAATTTTTTTTTGTTTTGTAGGGGATTCAGACCACGGGGTCCCTAATGTAATAAACGTTTCACAGTATCGGCCCTTTTCAGGGCCACAATGATGCGTAAGTCCGACCAACAGCCTCCTCGCGGTACGCATCGTGTAATGCTTATGTTGGCGATATTTGACTAAAACATAGGAAGATCTTTAAAATGGCATAACTCGGTCAAAAAAGTCGTAGAGAGTCGACTTTTTTTTTAAATACTCGTTAAAAAAATCTACTTTAAGGTGGTATTTGTTGTTTTTTGAAAAAAAATTTTTGGTAATCCAGGTAAACGTGCAAACTATTGCGTTGTTTAAGAAAAAGAAGTTGGTAGGCCTGATTAAGACATAGCAATGTGGCATTATCTCGCAGCTATTAGGCATTATTTTTTCCTCAAAGTGCACATAATTCCCTATAAAACAAAAAAAAATTATCTCAATACGATGAAAATTCACGCGAGCTACAAGCATTTAAATAAATGGCATTTTTTTTGTGAAAAATCTTGTTGCGATAGTTTTGATGCGGAGTGGATTTCAGTTAATTATGAGACTCCGTACTAATCGATTTTTTTTCCATTATGGACTTATCGCAAGATATCTAAGGAACTATTTCATTGAATAGGCTGAAATTTTAACAGTAACTTTTAAATATATTTTTAACCCACTTAAGTGGAACAGACTGTGTTAAAATTGCAATAAAAAAATTGTTCTTACCAAATTATATTAAAAATATAATAATTGTGTAATACAACTACTAAATTATTTTTTGAAACCAATATTTAGACTTTTATTGAAATTCTGGTCCATTTTAGTGGATTAAAATCATATTTAAAAGTTACTGTCAAAATTTTAGCATATTCGATGAAGTGATTCCTGAGATATCCTGTGGTAAGTCCATTATGGAAAAAAGTCAGAGTTCGGAGTCTCATAATTAATTAAAATAATTATGTGACATATAAATTAGCTAGAAAATTTTAAATAGAAGTTAATAATAATATAATTTGTTTAAAAAATTAAAAAAAGTTTTCCATTGTTAAAAAAAAATTATTATTTGTTAAAATTGAGGCCTGCGATGGTTCGGTCGGTAGGGCGTCGGGCTCGTAATCTGGAGGTCCCAGGTTCGATTCCCGGCCCCGGCCGATTGATACAAGCACCACTGGCGAATGTATTTTCAACAAGTGCTTTCTTCACCAAGACATCGTATGACCTCCGTCGCTGATTAGCACCGGTTTGGGAGCATAAAAAGAGCGACGTTAAAATAATTAAAAAAAAAAATATTTGTTAAAATTGAATATTGTAGGCGAGGAATTATAAAAAAAATAAACGAAAAATAAAGCAAGATATTATATTTATGAGAAAAAAAACGACCGTTAATAGTATTCCTAGTATTCGTATAATTCTGTAACCAACAAACTAGCGTTACTTGTAATTCCTAGAAGGAAAGGAAGAATGTTGTACAGGCCTGTTTTCTCGACTGGAACAATAACAGCAGTGCCCTCAGCGATTGGATATAAAATATGGAAGCGAGCGATCGGAGGGCAGACCGATGGGAAGATTGACCGAATAAGAACGGCTAGTTGAACGAAAACAAGAATTGTATATGCGATCAATTGTATTATGTTTTCTCTTTTTTTATTACAATTAAATAACCTAGCAATTTAATTGGTTACTCTCTTTACTACACTGCCCTTTGTAACTCAATCTATAATATTGTTCTTTAAGATTTAACCCACGCTTGTCCTCTTCAACAGCGTATGCAATTGAATTTTACATAAATTTTTTCATATTCCTATACCAGAATACAGTTCCCAAAGTTGCAACAAAATCCATGATCCGGAAATTGAAACCACTCCTTGTAAGTGCGCGATCACGAATCAAGAAGTGATCAAGTCATTGTGGGAAAATCTTATTAATGTTATTGAGTGGTGTATTGGTTCTGCTAGGACAAGCACAAGACTTACAAGAAGAGATCACATCCTCTGGAAAACGGATCCTTATCAAACTCTAGGATATGATTTCTTTTATAAAAATATAAAAAAAGCCGGGGTTTTAGTGTCCTTTTTTACGATAAATATAACCAAATTACAAAAAAACTCGCCAAAAAAGCCTTAATATTGATTGCTTATAACTCGGAAACAATTATTAAAGACGTATATTCAAACCAAATCTTAAAAGAAAGCTGAGATTAAGTAGAATTTTGAAAAAAAAGATCAAATATTTTAATTTATGTTTAAGTTATGGAAGAAATAAAAATTAAACGAACTTTTATCGAAAATTTAGCATTACAAATTGATGATTTCTTTAGAACAAAATTTCGCCTAATTTTTATTTCTTTCATAACTATTGACCAAATGAAAAATTTTAAGCTTTTCTCAAAATGTATCTACTTAATTTCAGCTTTCTTTCAACATTTGGTTTGAATTTACATTTCTAATTTTTTTGAGCTGTAAGTAATCAAAGTTAAAGATTTTTTGATGAGTTTTTTTGTTATTCGGTTATATCTATCGTAAAAAAGGGAATTGGACACTAAATTTCCGGGTTTCTACATCATTTTATATTAGAAATCACATCCTAGAATTTGGTAAGGATCCGTTTTCCAGAGGGTATGCCCTCTCCTTGTTAGTGCCAAAAGGTTTGCCCTCATTATGGCTTCCGACCCGTCGGAAGTATTCATGTCTATATTAAAATCTAAAGGCAAAATATTCGAGAGGGTGGAAAATAATTTGAATGGGTAGGCGGCTTGAAACCGCTGATACACCACAGCCAGTACCAATGCAACCGATATACCAACCAGATGCATAATAAAAAATTCAGAAGTATTAGTGAAGACTGGATCTGAGTGGAATATAAGCTGCTACACCGACCCCCTCCTTGCCAATACAATTTAATTAATATAAAATGTAACCTGGCAGAATATTTGAAGAATCATGTTCAGTAAGGAAGGTTTCTGTAATGGCAATAATATCAAAGAATTTAGGATGGACCAAGGTTTCTATAGAGAAGAAATAAGTTTTAATACGATTGATATTTGTATGGAAAATAGAAAATAGAAAACTGCAACTGAATGATTGGCCTTACCGAACCGATCTCATTTTTTTCGAGAATGAGGAAGAGGAAAAAGATTGAAAGTCATACGAGCACGCTATGGAATATTACCCCAGACAAACCGCACACAGGCGTTCAGTAAGCGTTCGAGTTTGAGGTTTCTGGTATTATCTAAATCACTATAGACCGCGTACACATGATCAAAATGTCGAAAAATAAGCGCGTCTACAAGCTTTTTCCTGTTCTGCCGAGAAATAGCACGGCTAAAGTATTGCATTGAATGCAGAACCATATGTACGCGTTGAGAGGCTAATGCAAAATCTGAACTCCAAGTGATTTAACTGCAGTCTCATATTTAAGGAATTAAATGTCAATTGTTACTCTCGGGGCAGTGTCGGAGCCAAAAGTGAATCAAAGAAACAGAAGTTGCTGATCAAGCGGCCTTAATTTGCATGAAGATCAAAGAGTAAATGATAACCAGCACTTCAAAATTAAATACGTAAATTTTAATAATATATTATTTAAATATTTAAATACAAACTTTCAAAACTTGATATTCTCAAGTAACTCTATTTTAAGTAACTTATATATAAGAAAACTTTATTATATTATTATTTGTAGATTGTTGCAGCCATATAAACTAATAACCGGACTTTTCACCGAATCCTTTTCACCGAAAGACATTTCACCGGAGGACATTTCACCGAAAAGATGTCACAGAATGTACTTTTCACCGAATGAACTTTTCATAGAATGGACATTTCACCGAATAATGTATTTTTGTTTTTTTTGGTTTGTTGGATTATTGTAGATTCTTTATAATTAAATAATGTATTGTATTAATACATTGTTAGCAATATTCACCAAAAATTCTTTTTAGTGGAAATTTAGATGTTATTGACTACTATATCTCATAATATATTAACTAGAGGGTCCGAAATATGTAAAAGCTATACGCTTTTACATTCCAGGCACGATTGTTAAATGTTTTAAAAAAATAAACGACTATAATATTTAAAAGTTACTATAAAAATTTCAGCCAAATCGGTAGAAATTGACTGAATTTTTCGATTAACTTGTTTACATACATTTTCAAAAACGTTTAAAATGACTTATTTTACTTTTGACCTATAATAATAAAAAGAGATCGTTCTTTTCTTGATAGCTTTTGTAATTGTGTACAATAAATCCTTGTTTCGTAATAAAATTAAATCTTAATAATTATTATATTAATTTATTTACAATTATATTTTATTATTTCTATTAATTAATAATAACATTATTTTTTATATGATAAATGAATTTATTGATCTTCACAAGCCAAAGAAACATTCCTCACATCTCAAGTAAGGCGGACTGTATTAATACCAGCCACTTTAGAAACCTCACAGGATGAGTGTTCGAAAAAAGACTAAGACAAGCTAAGTCAACAAAAATGTAAAATTTAATTGATTGTAGTATAAAATTAATTAAAACTTAATAAGACGGAAGAAAAAAAAAATTAAAAAATTATGTATTTCGCCCTGAGTATGCCTGGTGGGCTGATCAGTAGAGTCCAGGCAAAAATTTTTATATCTGTCATTTGTATCTAGAGACGAGATGCCTGGACTCTACTGATGAGCCCATCAGGCATACTCAGGGCGAAATACATAATTTTTTAATTTTTTTTTTCTTCCGTCTTATTAAGTTTTAATTAATTTTATACTACAATCAATTAAATTTTACATTTTTGTTGACTTAGCTTGTCTTAGTCTTTTTTCGAACACTCATCCTGTGAGGTTTCTAAACTGGCTGGTATTAATACAGTCCGCCTTACTTGAGATGTGTGGAATGTTTCTTTGGCTTGTGAAGATCAATAAATTCATTTATAAAAGCAATAAATTCTCAAATTTTTCTAATAGGTGGAAAATTCAAATTTTAAAAACATTATTTTTTATTCTATACAATCCTTTATTTTCCAGCCCGATTCATACACTCATAAATGTCTTATTTTATCTAGTACCTCATGATTCATCTAAATTAAACAAAAGCTAAGCTCTTAATTTATATACGGATTATATGAATATACACTAGAATAAGAGAAAGATGTTTATCTCGGGCAGTATTTAGATGTCAAAAGTGTATAACACTTTTTTGCAACAAGTCTTATTTAAGTCAATAATTGATCTAGTCATAAACACACATCTATCCATACATTTTAGGGAGAGGTTTGGATGAGCTCTAAGTTGCATTAATTTTATTTTTATGTCAAAATATATACAGTTTTGAGGTTTCACATATTTTACGATGATAAAAATATAAGGCTCTTTCGTGTAACGATCGTGTCTAATAATGTATAATATAATGTAATAATATATTTTTATTTATGGGTTTATTTGGTTATTGGGCTATTGGGTTATTCAGTGAAACGTCCATTCGGTGAAATGTCCTTTCGGTGAAATGTCCATTCAGTGAAAAGTACATTCGTTGAATTGTCCATTCGGTGAAATGGATTCGATGAAGTGTTTTTCGGTGAAAAATCTGGTAACCATAAAATATAAGTAAGGAATCAGAAGATTCTATAGAATTGAGTATAGAAACGAAATTCAATACTTCGTCAGAATACAAAAACTTTAAACTGTTCATTGGATGATGAATCTGGCTTGTTTAATAATTTATAAAATGGTGGCACAGAAATAGTTAATTATCACATTTTTAGGAAAAATTTAGCAAATATTTAATTAATATTATACATGACTACAGTGAAACGAAATATTCGATGATTGAAATATCGACCGATAGTGACTGATCGGCGGTTTCAAGAAGTGATTCCTCGTAAGAACTTGAATCTTATAACATAGTTAAATCACGACGATCTTTCGTTGTTTTATATAAGCGATTGCTGATTTTACAACGACTTTTTAATTTAGATGTTAACTAAGGAGCCGGACGTTGACGTAAATGCTTGGTAACAATTGGGGCAAAGTTATGTAGATTATTAACAAGACAAGTTCTTAGACTTAAAAAATGATTTTAGTATGTATTTAGTTGGAGAAATTCTTGTACGCTTTGTCACAGTATTAAAGGCATATCTACTTAACTGACATCACAGTATGACGAGCCGTTGGAAGTTGAAGAATTACTGTCTACAGTATTTCTGAGGTTGGAGAAGTTTCGTCGGAAACCGGCCGAGGTACACATAACCGATGCGAAAAGATATGTACCACATTTGTCCATCAGTTCAAGAGATACTGAAATAGCTTCCAGTTGAAGAAACAGATGAAGATTTCGCAAGTAAGATCACATATAATTTTACAGTTTTTGCGATTATACAATGTGCCGGTATCCAAGGGGGTTCTGGGACAAATAATCATGATTGATAAAATAAATGAATTTATTTAGATTTGCGAGTAATGTACATAGAAGCTTTGGATATGACAAGGTCAACCGATGACACTTATTATTATTATAAATTATGTACCTCACGTATGCAATTGGATTTATCGATATGAGAACGTGTGTTTGTGTAAGATTTCCTCCATTATCCCTTTTTTAAAAAAATTGGAGATAGCTTCATATTATTATGAATGTTTGTATTGTCTTACCTAGTTAGTAATACAACTCTATCACAAATTTATGAACAGCTTCAAATTCATAAAAAGGGCATTTCACTTGCCGCCAACAGATTTTATTCATTTTGACGTATTATATTTGAATCTGAAGTCCGTTTATCAAGGGGCACAGTAGCTTTTGATGCCAAGTATGTCCAAAGATTCTGTAGCCGCTAGCACTTATGTTTATATTACATTTGGGGTTTTCTAACATGTCTAATGATGTAAAAAGTATCATTTCAAAACATTTCGTCGTTATTGAATCTTTCGATGATATTTTTTAATATTGTGCTACATCACGCGTTAACAATAACCCTGACGTTCGCTCGGTTGAATTTTGATACATAAAGAAAAATTGTTCAGTAAACGTTTCAAATATTTGGAGCTTAATTTATTATATTTGGTAGTAAATTAGAATACATACTTGACTTACAACAAAAATTGCAATTTTAATAGTTATAAGACCTAATCTTTTAACACATTGATATTTTAGGGTAAGAGAATTTGTGAAACCCAAAATAGGCGAGTTCCAAAACAAAGGCCAAATTTTATAAAAACCAATACTTTCAAGGCTTGATAATTTAAAGTTTCAAACTTTATAAGCTAAATTCTCAAATGATTTTTTACGATTAAGCTGCACCAAAAACTATCTTCCTCAGATAGATAAGTAATATACTTATAACCTCGCATACATTTGCAAATAATGCTATGTCATAAGACGTATACTTATCATTTTATAATTATTAAATTAACAGTAAGTCACAATATAAAATAATAGTAAAGTAATAATAATAGTAAAGTAATAATAATAGTAAAGTAATAATAATAATGTAAAGTCAAGATGCAAAATCAGCAATTTGTTAAATGAATTTAGTGAATATTAAATTAATGTTATATTTTACAAATATTCTTTTAGAATAAATTGAAGATGTTGACCTATACTTAGGTATTTCCAACAAGGCGTTGACTCGTCTTTCAAGTAAACATTTATTGAGAGTACTAAAAATAAAATTTAAAATATATTGTAAAACTTGAATCTTTAATAAAAATTTACAGGTTTAATTAATTATAATCAACGTGTTAATTAGTTATTTGATTCTTTAATTCTAAGGAAGTATAATACTTCAAAACAAGGGAAATCAAAGTAAGTATTTATGAATACTTAAATATTAGCGTGGAAAATTTTGTCTAGCACTAGAATATACATTTATGACTTGAGGAATACATTTCCTTAGTTTTCTTAAATATTGCCTAAGTTTCAGTCTTGGTTAGTGACAAAGTCTTTATGTAAGTTGAACTTGCAATATTTACTCCAGAACTTGAGACAGCGGTCTCGTCCACGATATGTGGGTTAGCAGAGGTCAAGATGCTGACCCACAAAGAGTCTATTACTATAAAGCACATCGACGAGGGCATGGCGGCGGAAGAAATGGTGAAGGCAAACTCTGCGGTGATTGGGCCAAATATGGTACTTTTTGGGGGAGAAGGAACAGAGGTTGATACTTCTCCCAAAGGGGAATTAACCACCGGAGAACCCGTCCTCTTACCGTCCACTCTATTTGTTAGATATAGTTGGGAAGCTGTTTGAGCTAATCACTTGCGTCAGGCTACAAGTAGTCATGGTACAGGCAGGCGATCTGTCCGACAATTAGTTCGGTTTTCGGAAAGGGCGCTCCGCTGTTGACATTACAAGTCGAGTTGTTCAGCTGGTCAATACTATCGGTGGTACTAGAAATTCTAGGCGCACTAGATATCCGCAATGCCTTCAACTCCACTCGATGGGATAAGATTATGTTATCCTTGGAACAATTGAAGGTGCCGTTCTACCTGCGTAAAGTCATCTCGAGCTATCTCACATAACGTGTCCTTCTCTATGACACTGTGGATGGCACGCATTTGTATAACATCACTGGAAGCGCGCCAAAGCGTTCGGTCTTGGGGCCCTTTCTCTGGAACATCTTTTAGGATGCACTGCTTGGACAGCAGCTTCCAGAGGGGGTGTCGATGTTGGCCTTTATGGACGATGTGGCTGTGGAGAGAAAGAGATAGATAGCTATATAGATAGATATAAGTTTATTTGTACAATACAAAATTTACAATTTTTAAATAAAAATAAATACTATATAAAGTATTGTATAAATACAATTTTGTACAATAATAAGACAGTTTTAATTATCACAGTCGCAGAATAAATGCAAATACGGCGAATATCATAGTAAGTCAGCATATAAAATATAATACAAATAAAACATCCGTCAATACATCTATCAGTCACAATACTAAAATACAATTTAAAATTGGACGACACATAAAGCAGCCACTAGTCATCACAATCTCTCGTCATCTAACATCTCCTAAATACTTTAATTCATGTGCAAATTGGACGGTACAACATAAAATAACAAAATAAACGAATAAATAATTAAAATAAATAAATAAATAAAATTAAATAAATAAAGTAAAATAAATAAATAAATAAAATTAAATCAATAAATAAAATTAAATTAATAAATAAAATTAAATAAATAAATAAAAAAAAATACATAAACAGTACATTTAGGTTAAAACTATTCTGGTGCCGAGAAGTGTCTCCAAGCCTCGGCTTTAAACCCTTTAATGAGACCAGGCCACGAATTTCTGTCGGCAAAGAGTTCCATATATGTGCACCTTGTACCAGTAGGGAGCGTTTACCAGTCTCGGTACACATCAAAAAAGTTCTCTTGTAACTCTTCCAGAGCCCCTAGGAGCACATCTAGAGTAGAGACTTTCCAGATACGCTGGAACTCGCATACGCACAATTTTGTACATAAGTACCGCCTTAAAATACTGTCTCCTAGAATCTGTGCGCAGACAGCCCAGAGAGTATCTGTGAGGCGTTACTTGATTATCCCTCCTAATAGCGTAAACGTAACGCACAAAAGTATTTTGTAAAATCTGTAATCGGTTTCTAATCTACTGCGAAGCATCCAGCATGACTAATGAACAATAGTCTGTGTGGGGAAACAATAGCGTCTCGGCGAACTGCTTTCTAAGAGCCTGATAAGTATATTTGCTAAAAAATTGCAGACTATATAATACTCTATTAACTTTTTTGTGATACTATCCACATGTAGCTTCCAAAATACAGAGAGAGAGATTGATTGATTGATTGATTCTTTATTTTGGTATTTTGGGGAAAATCCCCGTATACACACTAGTTACATCAGAGAATATAACATTATATAGTATAACATAAAATAAATCAAGAGAAAAGATACAATCAGAGAAATAAAAAATATAGCGAATTAATAAACAAAATAATATAACAAAATGAAGATAACAAAAATAAAAATAGTATAACAATATAACAATAAATAAAATATAACTGTCAAATCCAATATAAAATAAAACAAAGTAAAATGATAAAACTCAAAAATTTAAAATAAAAATAAAAATAAATAAAATAAAAAATAAAAATAAAATAAAATAAAATAAAATAAAATAAAATAAAATAAAATAAAATAAATTAAAATAAAATAAAAATAGAAAAAATGAAATAAATTAATTTAATAACTGAAGTAAAAACAGAAAAATCTCGTGGTCGCATACGGTGTATAAAAGCGTAAGAGCGTAGAATCAATAAAGCGCATAAAACAACAATGTAAATATAAATGAGCAAATAAAAATTACGCCGCACGCAAAAAATAAAAGATATAAATAAATAAATAAATACATAAAAAGGACAAAGTACAATAAATACAATAAATAAGTGAATAAGTCGTGACTAGAAATTGGGAAGTTGACTATGCATCGAGTAAGGGCAAGGGAGGACACTCCAAACCTTCGTTCATTACTCTCGACTCCCACGCCCGTCGATCAAGCTCAGCGAGATGCAGTGCCAATGAGGATTTAAAGGAAGGGAAGAGGAGCGGGTCAAAGTTAGTAAAAGGTAAACAGTTAATAAGGCGAGAGGCTGTGATTAGATAGGAATTATTGAGAGCTTCGGTTCTAGGAGGGAGGTAGAAGAGGGACTGGGGTGGGTGACGGGAGGAAGTTCGAGAAGAAAAGGAAGCATCGCGAAGGATAAAGTGACAAGCAATATAGGATGGGGATTTATGGGAGATAATATTGTAGGCACTACAGCCGATGAAGAGGGATCTCCTGAGCTCGACCGATAACCAACCAAGTTTGAGGCGGTAGGGCGTTACGTGCCCTCTCCAGGGTATGTTTCCCCTAGCGTTTAATAAACGTTGGAGTTTTAGGTTTTTAGTGGCGTCTAGATCGTGAAAGACTGCACAGGCGTAGTCAAAGTGTGGGAAAACAAGCGACTCTACAAGATGTTTCCTATTTTGACGCGAGAGAGCACGTTTGAAGAATCTCAGAGAGTGCAAGACTCCATGAACGCGCTGTGATATCGACGCGACCTGACGAGACCAATCCAGGGTGGAAGTAATCCAAACGCCCAGTGATTTGACCTCTGAAGCATACTCGAGAAAATTGTCACCTATCTTGATTTTAGGGGCCGAATTTAAATCAATGCGCGAGATAAAAGCCTGACTACCCAATATCAACACTTTCGTTTTGTTTACATTCAGATTTAATCCGTTTGATCTCGCCCAGCTTTCCACCGCATTTGCATCCTCTGAGATTCTCTGGACTCCTTGGGCGAGATCAGCAGGAAGGAAAGAGTGATAGATTTGGGTGTCATCCGCGAAAATCATGTGATCAGAGTGTTTTAAGACCCTCGGCAAGTCATTGATAAAGATGGAGAAAAGAAGTGGGCCAAGGACACTTCCCTGAAGAACCCCCCTAGATGTGTCAAGCCAGGCTGAACTAGAGCCTAGTTCATCCACCACTGCCTGGGAACGGCCCACGACGTAGTGGAAAAACCAGGATATGACCGTGTCGGAACAGCCCAAAGAACGCAGTTTATACAATAAGATATCGTGTGGAACCGAATCGAACGCTTTAGAGAAGTCGAACAGGATGAGGACGGTGATCATGCGCTTATCAATCGCTCTCCTAATATCATCTAGTACGCCAATTAGGGCCGTCTGAGTACTGTGCCCCCGACGAAAGCCCGCTTGTCTCTCCATGAGTAAATTATTTTTAATTAAGTACTCGATAAGCTGTTCGTATACAATTTTCTCAAGAATCTTGGAGATTTCGCAGAGCTTAGCGATGGGCCTAGTATCAGACGGCGAGATCACGCTGCCCGACTTGGCCAATGGAAAAAGGAGAGATTTCTTCCAAGGCTCTGGAAAAGATCTGGTTGATAGGTAGGAGTTGAATAACTCAGCAAGGTGGGGTGCAATCTGGGGTGCTAAGCATTTCAGCATGGAGACAGAGATTCCATCGAAGCCTATGGCCTTAGATGAAGCCCTGGAGATAGTAGACAGGATCTTGTATGGAACGATAGGAACAAAGTGGAAGGAAGTGGAAGGGTAAAAGGGAGGCAAGACGCCAGAGGATGAGATGAGTGACTGCAGGTGAGTAAGATCGAAACGAGTAGATGAATGAGAAATGGATGCATAGTAAGTGTTTAGCTGATCCAATGAAAACATGATAAGAGGTAACTGAGATGACTTAGTCGCAAGACCCATGTTCCTGAGCTCTTTCCATAAGCCTGCAGCATCGGATGCCGAGTTGATTTTGCTACTGAGATATGTAAATTTACAAGAGTCTATGGAGTTCTTAACTAGCCTACGAAGATCTTTAAAGATCTGGTAGTCTATGCTCAGGCCCGTGGACAAGTACCTCTTAAAAGCCAAGTTTCGAGTTTTGAATGTATGCCTTATAGATGGGGTAATCCAGGGTTTGATGCAGTTTCTAATAGTGATGAGTCTTGCCGGTGCAAGAGAGTCAAAGGTATGTAAAATAGACGATACGAGGTTGGAAAGGAGGTTGTTGACAGGAGTAGGAGAAGGAGAGGGCGAAATAAAGGAAGGAAACGGGGAAGAGAGAGTGTAGCCAGGCGAATTAAGTGACGTAAGAGATGCAGAAGAACAAGATGAGGTAGTAGATGTGATAGGAAGTGATGAAGCACGATCAAGAGCAGCCGAGAATATCGCAGCGGCCTCCGTCAGATCAATCCGGCAGTATTGCACGACCATATCTTCCTTGCAACAGGCAATGGTTTAGAAAACTCAAGTTCCAGAACAATGAAGTCGTGGCCGGCTGCAAAGGGCACCGAAGATTTAAAGTAATTGAAAACTGGCGGAGGGTTGCGTACGATAAACAAGTCATGTATGAGATGAGGTAGTTGAGGTATGAGTATGATGAGTAGGATCGGATTTAACCAGGAAAAGGTTTAATGAATCGAAGTATGACTCCAACATGGCGGATGACCCATCCTTCTTGCACATATTAACGTTAAAATTCCCGGTAATGACAACCTGATCACAAGTGTGCAAGAAATGAGTTACTGAATCAAAGAAATCCGATGGATAGGTCACTAAGGGTCTCCTGTAAACCACACAAAAAAGTAACGAGCTAGTTTGACTATGGATTTGAAAAATCATAAACTCCGTGGAGTTGGAAAAGACAGGGTCAGAGTGAGCTACAAGCCTAACCTCAAGATTACGCCTTATGTAAGCCGCAACACCCTCCTTCCTTTCCAACACGATCCAATCTATGTAGTGTGTAGTTCGGAAGGCCCAACATGTCTGAGGAGTAATACTCAGTGAGGAATGTTTCAGAAAGTGCAATGATGTCATGCTTAGAAGGCAAAACTAATGGTTCTATGGATGAAAAATGGGTTTTTAGTCTGTTAATATTAACATGGAAAATGGAGAATGAATAGTTAGTTAAAGATGATGCCTGGCCAGACAAACCCTATTTCGGGGAGGGAGGATTCGGAGACGATATCTTAAAAATGTCCGCTTCTGAGTGAATTTGGAAGAATTGCCCTCCCTTGGTAACACGCATGAAGACCGTAAAGTTCTTGACTAGAGGCCTCGCGAAGCCTAAATCAGTGGAGCGGAGAAGCGCTTTAGAAAGCAGTTTGTAGATCTGCTTGGGCCATAACGCACGCAAATAAATCGGCCCAGATCCAACCGCACCGAACAGAGAATCCGCCGAGACTCTTTTGAGAAGGCGCGCTCTCTCGAGAATAAGGTCTCTAGTAGAGCGCGACGAAAATCGGACGACGATTCCATTTTTAATATTAAAGTTGTTAATAGTATTGGAAACGTTACTGCTATTTTTCGCGGCAGAGGTCGAAAATGACAATCCCAAGTTATGTTCGCCAGGTTTGTCACGAACGAGGCAGGGACGAGTTTCGAAGATCTGGGAACTAATCCTGGGAAGTTTTAAAGCTTCAAAAATTTTTCGTAGAGCTTCCCCTTCTGAAATAGTTAGATTTTCCGGAATGCCACGAATAAAGATTTCGCACGCGTCAAAAATTTGAGACGCGGTAGTCCCCAGACTCGATCCCCGTAACTCGCTTATCTGACCGCGAATCTACTCGTTTGCGGTTTCAAGGGCATCTAGGCGGCTTGACACGCCGTTAAACCTCTCCTCAGTCGACGCTTCTATCAGCGAAATCCGCGAACCCAGCTCACGAATCTCACCGGCCAGTCCCTGCACCGAGGATTCGATGCGCGAAACCGAACACTCAAGCTTTGATTCTAAACGACTCGCGAACTCAGCAAACAAAGCCGCCATATCTGCGGCACCGATCGTCCGCGCGGGTAGCAACCTGCGATGATGATGGCGGTGGGGGCGAGGCTATGCGCTTGGCACTGGAAGGAGACGGAGTGGGAGTGGGCGTGGCCGCTAGCTCGGTAGCGCAGGTCTCCATCGACTGTCGCGACAACCCAGTTGTCGGAAACCCGTTCTTAGATTTCCTGAGCTGGCTGAGGGTGAGTGACCCGGCCCCCAATTCCGAGAGTCCGATATAGACCTCCTACGATAGTGTCGGAAGAGGATTGCCACTAGTGCGTCTCGAAATCGAGCTGTTTCGTCGAGCCTGGGTCGGCGATTCACTGTTTAACTTGCTATATTTGGTTCACTAACACACTTAGTTTGTCGAAGATACGCTGTTAACGATTATTCTATTCATCTGGGCGACTTCGTCAAGGGAGACTCTACCTAGGGATGAAGGGACGGCCGCTAAATCAAAGTAGATACCTCTCGGGGTGTACTACGTGTAGCGTCAAAATGCCGAGGCGGGCCTCCCGAGGTTCGTCTTGGGGCACATCCGGACCGAAGTAGTTTCTCAACCAGACGATAAAAGTTGCTGGGATGTCTCACAGAAGGGTGTCCCTTTCATCAAAAGAGATCCTTGTGTATAAAGTTAGTAAGTCGAGTTGTGGTATACTTCCGAACTGAAGACTTTGCATAGGGTGAGATGTTAAACACCATAGCGTGCAAACCTTTTTGGTTTGTACGCTTTTTTCTCTTTCAAGGGATTTTTCGAATGGTATCCCTTGGAAGGCTTGTGCAAGGATTGTCGAATGCTTTATCCTTCACAAGCTATAGCGTACAAGCCTTTTGGCTTGTACGCTTTTTTCTCTTTCAGGGGATTTTTCGAATGATATCCCTTAGAGAGTTCGTGAAGGGAGTGACGAATGCTTTACCCGTCACGAACATTCGAACGCTAGGCCACCTACCGCAAAACCTCCCCGGGGATCCGGGGAGTAATAGGAAGATGTGCTTCGGCATGTCGACAGTTGGACCAGGACGACTTTACTCTGGTACGCAGGGACTGGGAACCGAGCCCCACGTTGGCGTACCTCTGAGCCGAAAGTGAAACGCCAGCGTGTCCCCAGTATTGGGTTGGACTCTGCGGGGTATGTGGTTGCAAGCAGGCTTGACGGGTGAAGCGAAGTTGACCCGGATGCCGCTTATGTTCGAAAGCGGACGACGGCGGTGAGCTAAACACCGCCACATTCACACCGAGAATTACGACTCTAGGCTAGCCGTCGCAAGGCGGTGGGACCTCGTAAGGAGTTTCGGTAAACTGTTTTAAGTGGCCTTCGATCGCGGTTAACCGATCCCAAAGGCGACTCCTGACGACTTTCGTAACTCAAAAAGTTACCGAACTGTCGAATCGAATTCGGAGCGCTTGGGACCTTTTAGAACAAAACTACTTAGATCCTGAGGGGTTGCCAAAGTCAAATGACGGAGGAACCAGGGCGATCAAATACTGTCAGCTAGACGGTGCAATGTTGCCCTATGGAAAGACTCTAAAACAGTCATAGAATACATTTCGCGGCAACCCAGGCGGTGGCGCCCTCACATCAGTTGATGGCGCGACTAGCGCTTTAGCCTGAGCCAGCGCTCACCAGCGGCGCTCGGAGGAGCCTGGCGCGACGTCAAAGCAGTGCGCGTGCGTGATCTTACTACAGTGTGGATAGACCTCCGTGTATCCTTTCTGGTGAGTCTCCCGCCACACACAAAGCAGCCGCGCGATGTTGCCATAATATCCGCGCAGCGTCCACCGACGAAGGTCGAAAAGCGTGCGAAAAGCCGTTGGGATGTTGGGAGCACTGCTTACACTGGCCAGCGCGATGAGTCATCTTTCACTCTCGAAGATAACCTCCAAAATGCCGCAGAACAAAATTTGCAAATAATGGAACTACTGGCTGCAGCAATGAACCACCAATTTACTAGATAGACGCTGCAGTCAGTAACCGAGAGAGAGAGAGAGAGAGAGAGAGCCTACCACTTCACGCGATCGCGGACCCGTGGACTGCGTATATTTAGTTCGCGATACTTCCCTGTCTCTCTCTACAAGTCACACATTTACCGATTTGTAGCTTTGATATCAGATATTTTTGTTCATCGTTTATTTTAATATTTATTTTAACCCTTAGAGGGCCGGTATGATGCCATAAGGCGTCATGCTCCAACTCGCCGACATTTGACCTTAGTTCGGTCATAACTTGGGGACCCAAACCCCCTTTTCTATGGAGAAATCAAGCTTTTCAAAAATCTCAAATGCCGGCCCTTTAAGGTTTAATAAATTCAATTCGATGTTCGAGTAATTCAATTATATACGATTTCTTCCATGATTCTCAGATGCTCGTGCTCGATGCGATATCCTTAGTTTGCGGTCAATTTCAGATTTGATTTTTACTTGGTTGTTATCTGAAACCAGAACTCGCAGTGTGGGGAAAATACGTTTATTTGAATATGGTAAATTCGGCCGTATCGCTGAATAGCCACGATAATAAAACATATACATATATGTATTGTGAGGTAAACCTCACACCGTTGTTAAGTTAAGATATATAATTATGGAGGGAAGCCTTGTCGAAGAGACATACCTGAAAGAAGAATAAGAGATATTAGTATATATAGTTAGTTTATAAGGTTAGCATAGAGGAAATATATACGTGAAATAGTATTATAATAGAATACCATACCTTTGAGGCGATGAGTCCTGGGTACTGCCCATGAATATTCCATTCCCCTTCGAGGCGATGAGTCCTTGGTGATCCTTGTGATCCTGAGTCCGCTCCTTGGTAGTGTTGGTTACCTGAAAGGTTAATAATAAGTACAACTAGAATATATAAGGTTAGGATAGGATTATGTATAGAGGGATAAAACATAGTAGCAATAGGATAGTTATGTATAGGATATGGAAATAGAGGTTAGGAAGGAAGTAAACACCCGAGCCATTCTCGTCACCGATATTTGAGCACGCAAAAGGGAAGTAACTAATAGGATTTTTATTGATTTGTTGAGGAAATTGGAGGATTGGAAAATAGAAGAAGTATAATAAAGAAGAAGGAACGATACCACCATACCGCCACCGACGTCCAACCATGTTTCCCACGTAGATCCAATACCATCTCCCGACGACCTGGTGATGAAGAAGGAAGGCGGCCACGAAGATGATGACGCAGGAACCGGCGCACTTATCACACACACAAAAGGAAAACCCGTTCGCCACCATGTAAATAAACGTCGCCCGATTCGCGTGCAACGGACTCGGCCGTCTGCTCGTGTACTAGGGTCAGCGCGGCAGAGAGGGGGCGGCGTTCGCTGCTCTCACGTATGCACGCCGCGGCGCATGGCGGCGCACCGAGGAAAGGAACAATGGAATGAGCGGGAAATAGACGCATATAATGTGCGGGTGCGAGAGAGAAAGAAGACACACCTGTTGCATTGGTGAAGGCGCAAGTCAGTTCCTCAACGGAATACGGGTTATTTCGTTATTCCGTCGCTGAGGAAATGGAGATTGGTACGGGAATAGATGGCGTGAACGGCGGTAATAGTTATCTACGTAATTAATCCAAAGGATATTATTGGTAGACAAACAAGGAAGGAAACGACGATCAGCGCCGCGCTATGACGAACTACGAGGACGAGCGGGATGCTACGAGTCCCGATCGTCATTCGTAGCCGGATAGTCTAATAGATAGTACACCGAGCGCAACCTTTAGTCAAAGTATTTGGTAGTAAAGGAATTGTAGAAGTTAGTCGAAGGTATAATTAGTAGTTATTATAATAGCAAGTCAATTCATTTGAAGAAGATTGCTTTTTCGTTGCGGTAAGTGGGCTGCACGGCCACCAATTGATTTAGTAATTGAGTGAATCGTCGGGGATTTCTTGCGCGCCGCGTATAGACCTCCTGCGAGTCGTGCCGCCATATTAGCACGTGCCGCGAATTTTATTCTGTCCGTTTTAAGGGTTGGGAATCGGGTTATCATTTATTACCGGAATTTGTAAGACTATAGTATTGGATTAATTAAGTAATAGTACGAGATTATCGGTGATCGGAAGATCGGGCCAGCTTCGCGGAAATTCACTTGTAAAATTCATTGCGTGATTAAAAATTGTAACGGTGATCACCCGTAGTAATCAAAGAAGGGAATAGTAATTTTAATAATAAACTCATCCTTAGATTCAATAGACTTGAATTGTTGAGTTCGTTTAATTTATTAAACCTATACCTCAAAAGATTACCGTCACACATACTTGAAGGAGACAAATTTCATCGTTGGTTTCGCCACCTCCGAATTGGCGTTGGAGCCACGTCCTGAGGAGTTGAACTGGGAAGATTATTTATTACTAGTAAGACCTGGCGCCCAGAGAAAATTATAAATACGGTCTTTACCGGATTAATAGGCCATATACACATATTAGAGAAAAATTAATAAAGTGGATACGAGTAGCGTGGTTTACGGGCCACGAAAGTGAGGACAACGTTACAATATATATATGGGTAGTTCTCTGTGAAATCGAAGATGAGAAAAATGAATATTGCTATAACTGTGGGAACATGTTTTAGAGGTATCCAGTAGTTCTTCTAAATTTTTTCAGATGCTTTCGGGGCCATTATTTTAAGTCAGAGAGAGTCAAAGTTGACATTTTAGCACTTGAGAATTAGAATTAGAATTAAGATACTAATCTGAAGGATTATCATAAATATATCAACAATATTATTATAATAACTGAAGATACGTATTTAAAAAAAATATATCTATAAATCGAATCTAAGATTATAATGATTAATATACATAATTCACATTGACAAGTTTGTGAAATTCAAACAATGTATTGCTGAATAATAATAATAATAATAATTTTGGTACTTTTATAGTAATCCTTCAGATTAGTATCATAATTCTTGTAAGGGTTGTAAAACTAAAAATCAAGCATTATAAATGTTTAAAAATTATTTTTTTATAATTATATAATAATATTTGTGTTGCAACGGGGTGGGTACTGGGGAATGTAAGGCCCCCGGTTAGGCCCAATCTGTCCCAACTTACCAACCTTGAGTGTACAGTCCAACGATGCGGCCGGGAATCACCTTGATTCTCGTGCAATGCCGCTAACAACGCCAAACACCTCGTTTGACTTTAACACTGTGAGTTGGGCCCTATGCCCAAAATTGCCAACCAGGATATACGTCGGAGAGGGCGGTATTCGTGGGAGAGGACTATGACCGGTAAAACCGTTATCAACAATCGATATTATGTTAATCGGCGAGAAAGATCGTCTCGCCGAGTCAATTTATTAAATAAACAATTTAATCAACAATAAATCAACTTTAACAATTTAAGAATAGTTGTACCGATGACTACCCCCGAGGTCAGCGCAAAAACAAATCGTTAACACTTATAAATGGATGAGAAATAAGTAACCGATCCGGGAATGATAGACTGCTTAACCTGATGGCTATACGTCACACCGTGTGACGTATGTATCTTTGACGTAGGGAGCTCTGACGTAGAAGCTGCCTACGTCACGTGCGCTTTCTCTCGTGAAGTGGCTCCCGCAAACCAACGACCTGTCTACCCGGGCAGGATTTGTCACGAGAGGGGGAAAAACAGAAACACTTCCTCACTTGGACCGTACCAGGAACTCGGAAAAATATCAACGGGACACGCGGGTCCAACGTGGTGCACCACTCACCTTTGTATTCACGAGACATCGCTCGAAATACGTTTAAACGGCGGGAACGGCCGCGCTAAATCTCCCCGTCAATCTCTCTTTCTCACTCACTCCTTTGAGCGAACTGGTCCCGATCTTCCGTCTTTTCCGTGGACGGAATCTGGAGTGGTGGAGGCGTACGGCTTTGCTCGGCGTGTTGGGTCGTGTGGGGGAAGCCTGTTCGCACCCACATCGTATTATACATACCCACACTTCTCCGACAAAACACGATAAAATAAACCGTTATCTCGGCCTGTATTGACACCGTGCGAGCGCTACATCGGTACTGCCAGCTGGGCGCGCATAATTCTCGCGCGTTCGTGCGCGCGCCGCGCTGTATATCCTCTTTCGCGTTGCTTACCTGATCAGTAACTCGCTTACCGTTATAGTGTTTTTAACAGCTTGCAGGAGATTAGATGGATACTGAAACAAGTGGACAAATTTTTTTGCAATTATCATGCTACCAGATTCATCGTTATAATGCAACAAATATACATTTCTATTAATATTTCGAGGACTTTACCCAGATATTTTCATCAAAACTGGTCTTACTGGTTTAGACCCATTCTAGAAATTAATAGGCAATTTCTGACTATAGGAAGACATCTTTTACACAGTATTTGGTTTTCAGAGTCTGGAGCAGAATTGCTGATTTTTAATAGTTGAAGTTTAAATGGCTCACTAGAGTGAAAAAAGTCATTCTTATGTTTATAGTGAAAAATGCATCCCCTGGGAGCTACAAAGTCATGAAAATGGGCATATAATGCAAAATAGTGCTAAAATGTCTACTTTGTCTCTCTGTTACTTAAAATAATGACCCCGAAAAAATCTGAAAAAATTCAGAAGAACTACTGGATACCTCTAAAACATGTTCCCACAGTTATAGCAATATTAATTTTTCTTATCTTTGGCTGTTCAGCGATACGGCCGAATTTACCATATTCAAATAAACGTATTTTCCCCACACTGCGAGTTCTGGTTTCAGATAACAACCAAGTAAAAATCAAATCTGAAATTGACCGCAAACTAAGGATATTGCATTGAGCACGAGCAACCTGAGAATCACGGAAGGAATCGTATGAAAATCAGAACCAGTTTCTTATAGTTCTGGAGGCTTTTAACGCTCTGCATAATTATTGTTATATAAGTGTGTGCATAAACTTGCATATAATATAATCAATATTTTGTGTTGTTTTATACAAATATATTTTGTGGTGTTTTATTCCAAATGTGATGCTCTCATAACTTCAAAAATTACACAGCCTTTTCTGTTTAAATTTGAATGTAAAAATCATATATGCATTTATGTTATTAAAAGAATAACACTTTTTATAATTATTACAATTATTTAAATAAATTAAGTAAATCATTCCACAAATTATATTTTTCCATACACATCTCATTCGTTGTGTAAAGTTAAAGCGTATGTACATATAAGATTAAATTTTCTGATCCAAAGCCCTTCGACAACTTGTACTTCGCAAGGAGATTTGTATATCAACTAGTATTTTAGAATTATTTTTTAAAATATTTTAATATTTTGTCTTATTTATAGCAAGAAAATCATCAAAAAAGTATGGTAAATATTATGACATCTCAAACTTAATATACAAAAATGTATACTTTTATTTCAACAAATTAGCGTAAAATGCATAGCTTTCATCAGCTAATACTATCAAATTAACTAATGTAAACAGATCAAATAAGCTCACACAAAAGAACGATATAGTTTAGCGATAGAGTATCCGACTACCATACGCTATGGCGGGGTCAATCCCAACATAGGGTAGACATTTTCTTATTTGACATTTAATATTCAAATAATTAATTTAAACTTTAAATTGATGAAGACACATTTTTATTAACAATTAAACTTCTAATAAATATTTGAAACACCACTAAACTCAAATATAATATTTAAATTTTATTTATATCACTTTATATTGAAAATTAGCATTGAACCAAGTTTCATAAAAATAGTAAGTTTTATAATAAGTTAAAAATTATGTGCATGAATAATGCATCTCGTAAAACTTAATACGATTTAAATAAATATTGCACTAATGTACAATAAAGTACATCGAGGCATAGTAAGCAGCGACATCACAGACAACCACTACATTGATATCGACATTTGTAAATGAGAGGTTCGATGGTGAGGGAATTAAATCCTCGGCAAAATTAAAAGATTCTACCGAAATAGGAGGGTTTCCCATACCACTGCCAACTCTAACAAAACTTGCTGTTCTCGTTGCCTCGGAAGCATTCCGTCGAGATCGACGAATGAATCAAACAGCCTCTTCGTACTCTTTCAATCTCGAGTAATTACATTTATAATTTGTTACAAAATTTTAACGTTCGGTAATATGTATATGTATAATAATATCGGTCACTCCGAACCAAATGCTTTACTTTTAGAATATTGCAGGCCTATCGTACTCTTTGTCCACTATGGTTGGTGGAATTTCCCAGAGCACGGCCTTTTAAAATAATTAAAGGCGTTTCATCCTCGATCTCCAGCTTGGACTCCTCAGTAAGATCTCCAGTTCCTTACTGAGGAGTCCAAGCTGGAGATCGAGGACGAAACGCCTTTAATTATTTTAAAAGGCCGTGCTCTGGGAAATTCCACCAACCATAGTGGACAAAGAGTACGATAGGCCTGCAATATTCTAAAAGTAAAGCATTTGGTTCGGAGTGACCGATATTATTATACATATACATTTATAATGTTCGACACTCTCACTCGCGAGTAAAACTCGCGAGTACGAATTATTTTTTATACCTGTTATTTAATTATGTTATGTTTTCTTATTGATTTAGATTAATTTTCTTAATTATTTTATAATTTTATTCTGCAATGCAAATGCATCCTAAAATAATACAAACACATTTACATTTCCATTGATAGTAAGTTTATTCTTAAGGTGACGCGTAGCGGTAAAATTTTGTTTATCTGGACCTACGTCACTGAATGGAACTCGGGATTTTCAGGACTTGGATCATTAACATTGCGAGATTTTCATAGTAATGCATAATAGGAGAATTTGTTTTCTCCTGGACCTGAATCCAGGGTTATCATTAAGGGTTTTTCTGTCCTCTATTATCTAATGTAAATGAGGTTGTACTGTGTGAGTGGAACAAAGAAAAAATACCTCTATCTGGCAACACTGCCTGAATCAACCAGTGTTATGATCACAAAAGAAACACACGCATCTAAGTTAATCGAAGTATAAAGTACTCTATTAATCAATATCTTTAGAATCAGATGAAATTCTCATTCACTGATCTGTTGCTAGATGGGAGCGCATCTCTACACTGCACTGATTGGTAAATTAATAAAAGTGAAATTATTCACGTTAATTTCATTTTTATTTATAATGTAGCCAAAATGACCGTCACAATGATAAAAAAAGGTGTGCGTTATGGGACGCACGGCAGAAGTGATAACATCAATCGATCTTTATGTACAACTATTTAATTTTGTAATTATGTTTAGTCTTGATCAAACATGCAAGAGTTAAAGTACGTATTAAACAGTTATTAGGAAATATTATAGAAAATGGGTGTTTTAACTATTATGTAAGTTTTTTAATTCATAATGATATTTATTAGTCAATCGTATATTTAAAATACTACTTATAACTGCCGTTGTTAAGTAGTTTATTAAGTGAATATATCCCCCATTATTTTATGTTAAAAGTGAGAAAGATGGTAATTTTTGCATGTTGCCATTAAAATTGTTATTTAAAATACGTGGTCTTTTTTATAAAACTATTTTTCTGTTTAATTATTAATCAACAAGATTAAGAATTTGTAATGAATGTGTAAGAATATACAAGTATTCGATAAAGATTGCGCTCCCCACCTCGCTAACTGCCTCTAATTCAAAACTCAATTCGTTAATTAACAAATAAGGTGATTTTGATAATTTGATTTTACTCGACAGATATTTTTAAGATCTGCAAAATTATTTGAAACTTTTTCCTTTATTATCAATACTTTTTTAAACATAAGCCAAAAACCGGTATATTGTAGCTTTTTGTTTTTTTTTAATAGGAAGTGTACATACATTTTGCTTGGAAAATAATTGGGCTGATACGCATTATTTTATACTATATAAACCTATTTTTTGTCGACAATATAATTTTTTCATGAAACGACCTTTTTTAAGCTAATATAATTGCCTGGTCTAACATTAGAGTATACATCTATATTGCATAGTAAAAGAGAGAGAGAGAGAGAGAGAGAGAAAGAGAGAGAGAGAGAGAGAAAGAGAGAGAGAGAGAGAGAGCGAGAGAGAGATTTTGATTTGAAAGCATTTATTAGGCCTAGGAGGAAAAACCACCGTAAGGCAAAAACAGTAAAAATACATAATATAAAAACAACTTATACAAGCTTAATGCATGAGTGCCAACTATCTCCGCATATCAATATAAATAAAAATATAAACAATATATGAAAATATAAAAAATATACCATGCACAAAAGTATAAAAATATAATAATATAAATTATAAAACGCTCTTAATAAACTTATAAAAACTTATAAAAATACAATAAGTAAATAAAATCAGTCCAACATATTGTATAACATAATTTCGACGCATTCTCAACAAATTTGGGTAAAATCTTCCACTAAATAACTTGTATATAGAAATGAAAAAGCAAAATGATTACTGGGATAGTTCCATTAAATACTTATATAATCTACTTTTAAACAAACACACACTCGTACTTAGTTTTTAATCAGATGGTAAACTATCCCATAGATCCATGGCCTGTATAGCGAAGGATTTTTTATATATATTCATAGAAATAATTTGTCTACCGAAGGAAGATTCGGGGCAGAGAATAACGCATACAAATGATCCGGTTTTTTAGTCGTTAATACCTGATAGGTAAGTACACCCATAAAATATAGGCGACGTTTGCTCACTGACAACCAATTTAATTTCTTATAGAAATGATCCAATCTCGCATCCTTCTTTAGACGAAAAATGAATCGCACGCATGCATTCAATAGACGCTGAAGTTTTGTAATTAAATACTCGGGAATATCACAATACACAAGGCATGCGTAATCAAAGTATGGCATTACAAGGGCTGCGACTAATTTCTTCTTCATAATGACTGATAGAGAACTACCACGGTTACGCAACTTATAAAGTACACCATGAACTCTTGAGACTTTACCCGAAATATGTGAGTTCCATTGCAAGTTTTCATTTATCACTATTCCAAGATTCCTTATTGACTTAACCGAATCGATCTGCTTATCATCTATTAAAACAGGTGCCAAGCAATCTCTATTTATAAATCGAACCTGCTGAGTTGACCCAATCAGGATTGCCTATGTTTTGCTGAAATTTATTTCAAGTTTATGTTCACGAGCCCAATTTAATATTCTAGAGCCATCAGTGGAAAGTTTCTCGATAACAGCATTACACTCATAGGGACTACAATGTATATACACTCGTAGATCATCCGCAAACAATATCCCCTTGGTGTATAACAGTCGGCTCATGATTGAATTTATAAAAATGAGAAAGATAACTGGCCCAGGCGTTGAACCCTGGGGAACACCTGACGTAGTTTCAAAGAACTCACAAGGGAAGTACATGACCTCCGGGAAACGGATCTCATCCTAACTTTGGTATGTCTTTTATAATATAAAAATATGAAGAAAGCCAAGTTATCTCTTGCCAATCGCCACTTTTACGGAAGTTATTCGACATCCAATAATAATAGCAGTAAAAAATACTTCCAATTCTGTCGCTTATACCTCGAAAACAAATAAAGATAAACAATCGAACCAAAAACCAGAAGAAAGCTGAGTTCAAGTAGATACGGCTTAAAAAAAAGAAGCTCAAATTGCTTAATTTGAAGCAAAGTTATGAAGAAAATAAGAAATTGAAGATTATTAAGCCAAAATTTAATATGAAAAATTTATTGTTTCTTTTGGTCTAATAGTCTTCAATTTCTTATTTTCTTGATAACTTTGCTTCAAATTAAACAATTTGAGCTTCTTTTTTTTCAAACCGTATCTACTTGAACTCAACTTTCTTCTGGTTTTTGGTTCGATTGTTTATCATTATTTGTTTCTGAGTTATAAGCGACCGAATTGGAAGTACTTTTTACTGCTATTATTATTGGATGCCGAATAACTTCCGTAAAAGTGGCCATTGGCAAGAGATAACTTGGCTTTCTTCATATTTTTATATTATAAAAGACATACCAAAGTTAGGATGAGATCCGTTTCCCGGAGGTCATGTACTCCCCTTGTCAGAGGGAAGACCATCTTCATCAATAACAGCCTGAGACCGTCCCGATAAATATTAGTAGAACCACTCTATAACGTCATCCGCAAAATTAAGCTGTTTTAAAGTTCTCAGGAGATCATAATAACTAATTGTGTCGAGTGCCTTCCTAAAATCAAACATTAATAAGAAGGTAACCATACCTGTCTCAGAGGCCAACCGTATGTCATCAGTGATCTTTATAAGCGCTGTTTGGGTGCTAAACTGCTTGCGAAAACCCGATTGGAATGGTGTCAAAATGTTATTTGATTCTAAATGAGCAACTACTTGTTGAGAAACCAGTCGGTCAAAAACTTTAGCAAAATGTGGCAGATTTGCGATAGGTCTAATATCTGATGGCGCTGAGGGTTTAGGAACTTTACTAAGAGGGATAATGACCGACTTCTTCCACAAGGCAGAATACCTATTCGTTGTAAATGAATAATTAAAAAGCTCCGTAAGGATTGGAACAATACTACTAAAAACCTCTTTAAAGTACGATAAAGACAAGCCATCAGCGCTACGACTTTTGGCTTTAGGAAGGCAAAGTGAAATAGCATCAGTAACCTGCACATGAGTAACTGCTTGGAATGAGAAACACGGAAAGTAAAAACAGGTTGTTACGATTTAATCTCATTCAATTCTTCGACAGTACAAGATGAATGACTCCTTGAAACCGACGCAAAATGGCAAGACAATTCAGCCGCTGAAAAGAACTTAAGCGGAGAATTGAAAGTCTCGCTCGTTATTCCCAGTCTTCTCAACAAACGCCAACACTTTGACTGATCAGTTTCGCTGGTCAGAGATTGGCTATAATATTCGTTACGCGCATTTCTAATTTCTTTTTTCAATTCCTCACGCATGCCTTTATATCGATCCAACAACAACGAATCACCGTGACGCTTAGCTAATTTATACAATTTGTCTCTCTCATTACACTTAACCCTTAACTCTTTACTCATCCATGGGGCAGACTGCGTACGAATAGGTCGTGTCACCATTGGTGCCTGTCTATCCAGATTTGTGATAAGAGAATTGCACATAGATTCACATAACGTGTCTACAGATAATGATGCATTAAAATTTGCTCGTAAGTCCGTAAGATCATTTTTTATTATTCTAGAAAATTCTGAGTAAACCCAATTATTAAAATTACGAAAAGAGCGCACAGCAGGCCTTGGTTCTAATACTGGAAGATAATAATCGATAAAAATATAATTGTGCCCATTTATAAATGGGCTATCAGATTGCTTCTTATTCTTAACCTTAGTTTCGGAATCAACTATAAACACATCAAGCCATGTATCACAATTATCACAATGGTGGGTTGCATTAAAAGGAACAAGATGGAATGAATGTTCGTTTATAAGGTCGAGCAAATGCGAACTGTAATAATCGTCGGTCAAAAAGTTTGAATTTAAGTCATCAGTAATAATGATGTTCCCATAACGATGAGCATGAAGTTGCAACGTATTAAAGAATTTTGTTAAAACACGTCCCTTAGGACGCCGGTAGACAATTGCAAAAAGTATTTTTATATTACAAATAAATAAATCTAAGATCATGTATTCTGTATCGTTTATATTAGTTATTTGAGGGGCTTCGAGTACTTGAAAAGATATATCACTCCTCAAATAACATGCCACACCGCAACCCTGCATGAACTCTCTTTTACCAGTGACAGATGCCAAACCCCGATCATTTCGCAATAAAATATAACCATCTAATTTATATATAGAATCCGGACGATTTGGTGTTAACCATGTCTCAGTTAGTGCAAGAACATCTAACTTTTGAGAGGTCAACAATGATTCAATTTCAACATGATGATCCAGTAATGAATTTACATTAACATGTGCGACACGCAAATGAGCAGATGACGATGTGTGACAAGTTTCATAAGAATCACTAGGTAGTCACAGTAATAGATTGTTGAGATCATCCTCGGTAACAATTTGAGTAGCCTGCGATTTATCGTTCTTACTTACATATATGACACTATCACGAGTCCAAATATACTTATACTTAAGGGGTTCGAGCTTACTTTTAACTAAAAGACGCAATTCATGAACGGCCGGAGGCAACAACTCATAGATGTTAATAGGTTTCGCAGAAAAATTGCCAGCATTTGCAACTAAATTTCCATATGTAATATTTCCAAACTTACGTTTTACCTCCAACACATAATTTCGCACCTCAGACTGCTTAAATCGAATAACAAATGATTTGGTGTCCACATCACCAGAGGAAGATTGACTAGCTGGTAACGAAGAAGAGCTTCTTTGTGTACTTCTGAACGGAAAAGGGCGAGCCTCAAGAATATCATCACAGAGGTGATCGAGACCGAGTACATGCAAAATACCTTTGGACAAATCAATAAGAGGAGTGCTACAAGATGCAGGAATGCCTGTAACTTTGATTTGTGTATTAGGCACTGCTCTAACCTGCATATCTTTAAGCTGAACGACTTCTGAGCGTATTAATACATTTTCGGTCTCCAAGTCAGTAATTCTTTTATTTTGTTGCTCGATAATACCCATAAAACTATCCAATCTCTTATTGATTAAATCAGTATTTTCTTTCCCACTATTGAAAAGAAATGCAGATTGCTGTGATGGGGTCATTGACTCCCAATTTTCTGGCAGATTCATGTTATCAACTCGCGGTGTACCAACAGGAACGTTACTCACAACCAGGCTAGGACCGGAAGAAGACGCAGAATCCTAATCACGAGCAAAATCTAGGGTCGAGTGACGAGCAGAAGACGACAAAACGTTTGATTCTTTAATTTTTAACAACTTAACATAAGAAGATTTATCTATAGAATTTCCAAGGTATGATGCACAGCATATATCAGCATATATCAGATGGTTTACTATTCAAGTAACGAGTGGAACAACCTGGGTGGAAAACATTATCACATTGATCGCAAGCTTTGAGCAGACCTGCAATATTTTGCGTACAACGAGCACATTTAATTGCTTTCGATTTAGATTAAGCCTTACTACCCATTTATACGGTTGAATGAATCAGTTAATCGGTTATTTTCTGTATCGCACAACATTCTATAACATACCACGCATTAGTACAAAACGCATCTACGTCCGACATACATACAATTTAAACTTGAATAATTATAACAAAAGCGCAATAATAATATTTCTGGCTCGCCGTTTATAAGCATATAATAAAAATACTGATAAAGTTACTTAGAACACTCTAAATCCTAGTTACATTTTACTAAAAATCTACGTACTTGGCACTTTACAATTTTTCAATTTAAAAATATTATAAAAATGAGAATAAAATGAAAATAATAAAAACGTACAAGGTATTACGAAAGTAGTGCATACTAGTACCACTGAATACAGCTCAAAATTTAATATAAAATATAAATAAAATACGCAAAATAAAATAAAAATGAAATCCCATTCGCTCAAGTAATAATCGCCAATTACATACAATAATATTAAGTATAATTAAGTATCGAAGTATAATATAAGTTACGCATTATCTATAATACACTAACAATTTAAAATAGCAACAAACATGTGCAAAAGTGAATTGTGTCGACATCTAGTGTTAATGATAACATTAATTAGATCGCGTTATCACCATGTATCAATCTTTAAAAGTCAATGTCTACATTACCGACTGTCGGTAACACTTTCACCACGTGTAGGCTTTATATAATTTATAACAAACTTAACCTAAAAATCGGACACACTTTATGCACTAAAAACCGGCACTACATCCACCAAACTTTCAAAAACAGCACAAACAAAATGCTCCTCACTCCCATTGGAAAAATACTGCCTGCTCTGGTCTGGAAAATGTCTAGTCAGCTAAGTTTCGTGGTTCAAGAACTCGAGACGTTAGAAGTCGCTCATGGCCAAATTAATGCACATTATGGATTGCATTATAGTTTAAAACATACTGGCCGTATCGAGGACTTCTTCCTGTAACTTTCCTCCAAGGAGTACAAAAGGAAAATTAATAAAATACGAACTTTTAGAGAGATGTATGTAAGGTGATGTTGACGCTTACCAAGAGAGAGAGAGAGAGAGAGAGAGAGAGAGAGAGAGAGAGAGAGAGAGAGAGAGAGAGAGAGGGAGAGAGGGAGAGAGTATAGCGTGGTGTCGATAGCCAGACTAAAAGTCTAATTTTATTGGTGCCGTTACGGTTACGTCTTGAAAACGTTACTCCAACGTGATAAGAAGTCACCACGTCAACAGCTTTAAAAATTACAAAAATATTTTTCTGGTCACGCTCTACCCTTAATGTATTTACAAATAATTTTTTTTTTATACTTAAAATCTTGAATTTTCATGACTGATATGTCAGTAGTTTTGTAATACATTAGTCTTATTAAACGATGCATAGGAAAAAATGCTGGAGTAGATTTCAATCCGTATGCATTCACAGTTTTAAATGTGGTGTAACATGCTGTCGTTGAATACATAAAAAAACGTGTTTACATATATTCCGCTTTATTAATAAATCGCAAATAAAATGCAAACATCAATATAAATAAATTTTTTTAGCAACATAAATAAACTGTATACAAAAAATTATTCAAAACTTAATTAAACCTTAATACATATTTTTATTTGGGTCAAATTTGAATTCTTATTTAAATACATCGAAAACTCAAGTCCTTAACTTTTGATATTTAAAGGAAAAATGTGATAAAATTATATTTTATAATTACGTTTATACAAAAAAAATTAAAATTTTTCGATTCCTGATAAAATACATAGTGTTGTACACCATCAAAGCTTAGAATATAATTTTTATTTAAAAACAATTTATTTTAAAATTTTTTAAATTTAAATATAGCCAGATTATTTTATTTAAAGGATTATGCGGAAAATCAAATGTCAGTTACAGAAAATAATATACCATTATCCAAATATTGAGTGCTTTTCAAAGAAGTGCAAAAATAGTACGTTCTACACCGACAAAATCGGTTGAATTTAATTTACCAACAGAAAAACAAAATTTATCTGAAATGACAAAATTTATATAAAAATGACAAGTAGTAAGTAAAATGTTATAAATCAATGGACTAAAAACCTAAATCAATAATTATTGTTGATTAATCAAATGTATTCGTTTTTATAAATAAAGGTATAGTCTGAAGAAGGTGACGAAAAGTCACCAAGATCAATTAAATATCATTTTGAAATAAATACTGCGTGGATGATAAGAAAATTATCTATCTTAAATCTGAAGATAGTTATACTAATAGAATAATGAATTTGTTAATACAAATGAAAGAAATTGAAAAGGCACAGTCTGGAGGATCAGATATTAGTATAAAGTCTTAATGACATTGTATATAAAGATGCTACAATATATTTTAAATATGGTGTGAACTTTGAAATAAATTTTTATATCGGAGAATGCGATAACTTAGCATTAATGTCTATATAGGCTTATGAAGTAGAAAATCAAATTTTAAAACAAGATCGCTTAAGAATTCGTGATTGTTTATTTAAAATAATAATTTATTTAATCATTCATAAACATAGAAAGTGTCAACTTGCCAAATTTGTTATGGTAGTCAATATGAAGCATTGTTTTGTCGTTCAGCGGGATGTGTTATTGCAAAGGGATAGATCATTTTCCAAATAATTGTATATTTGCTACAAATAAAAGTAACCCATTGAACACCAGGCAAAACCTGGCAGAGATATCGAGAAACAAACTATGCTATCCTTTGCATAACCAAAAAATAATACCCGTGTTTTTGTTTCGTCGATTACAATTGTTTATAACAAATTATTTAAACAAGTAACCCAAAATGTCGTAATTTTGCAAAACTGAATGCGAATATCGATTCTACGGGCAAAACCATGACAAAAACCTGTGTAACATTTCAATAAGTTTCCGATTTATGAACCTAATTATGGCTCACCGCCGTGATCTACTTTGTGTTTTCTGCAAATAGGTTTGCAACATTTCGTACAGAATCATTCAATGCTTGTCGAACACGTACCTATCCCGCATTTTTTCATACTTCCTTGTTTCATAATGTGTTTCGAAGAATTTTCAGGCTTTCCCTTTTCCATGGAAATACGTACTGATGATAGCTTCTGAATAAAATATTCACAAACTTCTTGAACCATATCTTTAGAAACTTTCTTTACATTCGGATGGAGTTTATTGTAAATCACCGTAGCGTTCGCTAAAGATATGACACCACCCATGTGTTGATTGTACATAAAGAAAAAATGAGGGAAATAATGGAATTTTTCAACGATTCCTGTCATCTTTGTATTGCCTCTTTCGGTTCATCCCCATATTTAGTTGAGAGAATCGATACGGGTTTGGAATCCAATACCGTAATGAAATTCAACCCTGAATTTGTTTTATGCTTAGAAACAGTGGTTCCTCTTTTAGCTTTTTTTGTCATTTTGATTTTTTCTATCAGGCTTCTTCAAATGTATCATTAGGTCTGGATTAGAGAAAAAGTTGTCAAAGTACACGTGGCACTTGTTCAAATCTTCTTTTTCGGTTCCTCCTAATAAAGTAGAAAGTAATTGTAAAAAAAATTACTACTCTTGAAACCCAATCCAACAGCAGCTACAACATTTTGTGTGTTATTCCCTCATTTACCTGCGTAAATATCGAGGGCATAGATGTATCCATCAAAAAAACAAAGTGTCCACATATTTATTCTAAACCCGATAGGCTTATTCCTGATACACTGCTTGATACCAAATTTACCGAAATATTTCACCATTACCTCATCTACCGATAGGCTATAGTCGAAGAAACCGAATTGCATGCAATTCTCACGGAACATGTCATACATTGTTCTTACTTTCCAAACTTTGTCAGTTGGATTTTTCTCTTGATGTTTGTAAAAACGAATATTCTTCTTGATGGTAACAAATTTATTTATCGTCATACGTTTGGTAACAATTGGACACTTTAGGATTCGTTTTGTTGTCTAATAATCATAAAGACGTATTCTAGGATTGAAAATAGTAATCATTATGTTATTTCATATATTCACTCGTATAAGATATTTTTCTTGATATTAGCGATTGACTGTTTTAACAATAAAATTCTGGTTTCTGTGAGTATTCTATGAACATACTTCAGCTTTGTTACTATAATAATTAATTGTTCAATATCTTAATTGCAGATTAGAGTTATATTTTATTTGACAAATCCGTTTATGGATAATATGACATAATTCAAGAATAGGTATTATTTTATTTACTAATTATTCATTGTTAACATACGTCCAAGGTGATTGTAAATTAACGTAAAACCTTTATTTTTTTAATAAAGAAAAGCGCCTGAAGAGGGAAACAAAAATGTTTCCAAAACATTGTGCAAAAAATTATAATTGACTCGTTAAATCAATCGCTAATATCAAGAAAAGTAATCATTGCGATTACAATAATTCTTTCTCGATCATTTTTAGACAAATCGAAATGATTCTCAGCCGTAGATTCCAAAACATGATTTTTCATCGATTCGGAGAAGAATAACTCGAATAATTCTAAGGATTTTCTAAGGAATATGATTCGGTTCAAACAATTTTTGAGTACTGGTGTAAATACTTTTCACGTTCACTTTCACGTACTTTTCAACATCTGAATCCGAATCTCCATCTGAACTTTCGTGACCAGCAGGAACAAATGCTATATCGACTGTGACATAGCAGTTATACCTGCATGTCACTTAGTTAGTGTACTTTTATATTTTATATTAAGCATTCCAAAGCCCCGTGGCTTATAGGAATTATATAATACCTCACTCGGAATCTAGCTAGCTCAGACTGTGAGGAAGCAGTACGAACTCCAGTGACACATACGCACACGCATAAAATCACTGTCCCTGTCAGTGTTCCGCATAATAAACTATCCATTCCTTGGCCTGAGTTGAATTCTTGTATAGTCTGTGGAGGTCCTGTGTTGAATCCTGTTCATTAAGCTATACATTTGAGGTAGTGCAGGCAGCATATGACAGGTGCGTGGAAATAAATCAAGCCGTATCCTTTGAATACCTGCAACAATACTAGTAAATAATACTGAAAAGAAATTAGAGCTGAAGAAAGCAGTAGGTTGTTAAAACCTAGTTGCAGATAAGGAGAAGGAGATGTAAAGTCAGGTTAGGATAGTACCTCGACAACATATTAAAATTGAAGAAAGAAACATTGTCATTTGTACCATTACCTTGAATAATCCAGCTTGATGATGAAGTTGGAATAAAGCAGTCGGCTCAGGAACTTGGTGTTGAAGAATCAGCTCAGCAAATATCTGGTGCAGTGTTGCTGGCGTCGTTCTCGTATGCCGCTCCTAAAACATGTAAACGAACTCGGACGAACTTATATTAATAAAGGTTGGTTTTATTATGGAATGAGTGTATCTTACCAAGTGCTCACGTTGTTCCTGTTTACGAGTTTCCGGGTTAAACATTACATCCAGCAAGTTGAAACAGTGCACGCAAGCAGAAGTCTTCACTACACTAAACTATACGTGCGTCGGATCGGCTGAGTCAATCGAACGAGATCCAACTGTTGTGCGTGTGTATGCGATAATCGCGCTTTTATTATAAATAAATTTATTTATAAATTTGTATATTATAAAAACGGCAGGCGACCGTGACGATTTCACGTTTTAACATGTATTAATTTTATTTTTATTAAAGAATCCAGTTTATTTTACAAGGGTTGTTTTATTCATGTATGGGAGCCGTTCACCCTTATCCCTAGTGAACGTATTTTACGACTTATTGATCTTCGTCAATGTCAGAATCCTCAACTAAATCAGGTAGATCCCTAACTCTCCATCTCGACATTATCAATTGCATTATCGACACAGAATAATGTGATCTATTTTTATGAAAAGTTCTATTTTTAAAGTCTCGTTTCAATAGATAATTTTTTTTCAATTTATGTACCATTGTTAGCCTGCCACTCAAACGTGATCTCTAACACGAAAGGCTTTGATGAGCAGGATGATGTACATGTGAAAAGTTTGTTTCTGTTTTAGACAAATTTAACTCTGATAAAAAAATTACATAGGTTTTTGTCATGTTTTTGCCCGTAGAATCGATATTCGCATTCAGTTTTGCAAAATTACGGCATTTTGGGTTGTTTGATTATAATTTGATATAAATAATTGTAATCGACGAAAGAAAATACACGGGTACTTTTGTTTTTGGTTATGTAAAGGATGGCTCAGTTCGTTTCTCGATTTCTTTGCCATATTTTGTATGGTATTTGGCATGGTCAATGCCCCCTTCCCAGAGCACGATTAAAAAATTGAAACGTTACAAAGGTTTTTGTCGTGTTTTTGCCCGTAGAATCGATATCCGTATTCAGTTTTGCAAAATTACAAAATTTTGGGTTATTTGTATAAATAATTTGTTATAAACAATTGTAATCGACGAAAGAAAATACACGGGTATTATATTTTGGTTATGCTAAGGATGGCACAGTTCATTTCTCGATATCTCTGCCAGGTTTTGCCTAGTTTCTAATGGATTAACTTATATATGTTCATATTTATAGCCGCATAACATCTTGCTGGAGTCGTAGTTCACCTTGCGACAGGCGTCGGAGGTATGATCTTTAGTTCCTCACTGACAAGGGGAGTACTTGACCTCCGGGAAACGGATCTTATCATAACTTTGGTATGTCTTTTATAATATAAAAATGTGAAGAAAGCCAAGTTACCTCTCGCCAATGGCCACTTTTACGCGAGTTATTCGACATCTAATAATAATATCAGTAAAAATTACTTCCAATTTGATCGCTTATAACTCAAAAACAAATAAAGATAGGCATTCAAACCAAAAACCAGAAGAAAATTGAGTTCAAGTAGATATGATTTGAGAAAAAAGAAGCTCAAATTGCTTAATTTGCATTAAAGTTATCTAAATGTGATCAAACGAAGTTAATAGTTGCGGAGTTTAAATCCTCAAAACCACAATAGAAATTTTAATTATAATGCAAACAGAATAATTAAAAATACTTTAGAGAAAAAACTTTGTAAATTTAAAGGTCATGTAATTAATGAATGTTGGAAATTACAAGCATTAAAAAATTATAATCAAACTAAACAATGACTGCAATGTTTGTTTTATAAAAATTGTAGTCACTTATTTGAAAATTTCAGTAGGCTTAAATTATTAAAAAATAGTGCGGATAAATTGTGTGCAATTTGTAAGGCTATCAAGCACATGGCTGAAAATTGCGTAAGACATCGAAACGGTCAGCAAAAGTTTTCAGAAAACGAGGACAGTCTTCCGAGTCCGAGTGCTTAGGACGAGTCAATAAAAACAAATCGCTCGATTAAATAGAAATCAAATGTCAGCAAAACGTAAAGTTATTGATCAAGGATATAATCATATGTGTAATGATTCGTTACCAACATCATGTAACTTACGGGTTATGACTTTAAAATTGAAAATTAGTTACAAAATATTGAAATTTATGGTCTAATATCAAATAAAAAATATAAATTCTGAATTGATAATGGAAAATAATATAATTTTATTAAAAAAGATAAAATTTCATTTAATTTGATAAATAATAAAAAAAAATTTAATATCTATCTTAACAGATAATGAAATTGAAACTTGGAACTAGACTTTAGTATGATGTTCTCAACAATCGATTGTTGGAGATTTCTGCATCGCGAGCTGCGATCGAGGAGAAGTATACCAGTCACGCAATAAGGACTATCTAATTTTAAAATTCAACTGCTTCATTGGAACACGGAAAATACGCAACAAGGAAAAATGACAGTTTGACACTTATATTGACTTTTAAATGATTGTTGAATAAAAAAATAGTAATGTCATTTAGCTGGTTATTATTTATAGTATTTCATTCTTACAACTATTTGATAACTATTATTTACATTTTTTAAAAACTAATATATGATCAGTTCCATGGCAAGTGTAAAATTAATTTTAAAATTTTACGAAATACATCTATAGGGATATTTTTTAATGACATATTAATGGCAAGTGTAATATTCAATTAGTGATTAGTGAATTGTTGCATGTACTCGATAGTTTTATTTCGTTATTAAGTGCATAAATTATCGTCCTCTATCCTTATACTTATGTGTTCCCAGTTTATTTATCATTTCTATAATAAACTAATGTGGCAGCTCTTTGACGAGTAAGAAATTTGTTTGGAAACTTTATAAACTTTAATATGTATAGGATTATTTTATTCCAACTTTTAGTGACATGACTGCTTAATAGTCACATAGAATTTAATTATGTGAATCTCACTCAAAGATATTATTTGCATAAAAAAATTGCAGGTGCCGGGAATCGAACCTCGGAAGTTTAGCTACGGAAGCCGACTCTTCACCAACTGATCCATTTTGTTATTTTGATTTATGAAGTTTTTACAGGCTATAATTAAGAGTTGAAGGTTTTTCAGACTTACAATTGTTTTAGAGTATCGGTATCATAACGTCCATTTTGAAAGGCATGAACTTATAAATTGCCAGTCAGCACGGTACATCTCAAGACGTTTCTAAACGTGTACACAACATTTACATGGTTTACATTCCGTGTTGACTGGGAAAATAAAAAAATTTTTAAAGGCAGATTTCGAAAATTGCTTATTAATTTTATAAGACAGTTTGTAAACAATTTTAAATTCATTCCTTTGAAAATGTACGTTATGATTCCGTTACTCTAAAAATAATATAAGTCCGAAAAACCTTTAACTTTTAACTATAGCTTGAAAAAAGCTTCATAAGTTAAAGTAACAAAATGGATTAGTTGGTAAAGAAATGGTCTCAGGAGCTAATCTTCCAAAGTTCTATTCCCGGCAACTGCAATTTATTTATTGCAATTCCATTCATACGTATGCAAATAATATCTACCTAGTATTCATTACATTTATTGTCCATAAATTTTTTTAATTTTTTTACGTGAGAATCATCTGATTGTCATGTGAGAATCGGATGAGATTATGGCGTGAGATTCACATAAGAATCAGGTCATTCTTATGTGAGATTTTTCGACTCCCTTTAACCAAGCAAAGATTATTTATATGATCCCGTAATTATTGAAGTTATCCCGGAATATGTCAGATATTCCTGAAATATCAAGGAAATCCCATATTTAGTTAAGTTATCCCGACGTACCTCATAAATTACCGAATATTTAGAAAATCCTGCCATTGTTAAAGTTATCCCGGCATGCATCAAAAAGTCCCCAATATTCAGGATATCCCGTAATTAGTGGAGTTCTCCCGGAATACTTCAAAAAGTCCCGTAATATCTAGAAAATACCATATTTAGTTGAGTTATACCGCACTACTTCAGAAATTCTCGAAATATCAAAGAAATCCCGTAATTAGTGTAGTTATCTCGGAATACTTCAGATATTCCCGAAGTATGCAGTAAATCCCGTATTTAGTTGAGTTATCCCGGCGTACCTCAGAAGTTTCCGAAATATCCAAGAATCAGTGTACTTATATCGGAATACCTCAGAAATTACCGGAATATCATAGAAATTACGTAATTAGTGGATTTATCACGTAACATATCAGAATTTCCTGAAAAATCTAGGAAATCCCGTAATTAGAGGAGTTATCCCGAAATACCTCAGAAATTCCCGAAATATCCAGGAAATCTCGTAATTAGTGGAGTTACACCGGAATACCTCAGATATGCCCGAAATATCAGCGTTAACCCTTCCACTTCACACATACTCTTCAGACGTCGGATGCTGAACACCGGTCACCGGAGAACGGATGAATTTTATTATAATATAGAATAGTGAAAGAATTCTTTACGAGTAACTTAAAAAACGTCTAATTCTCGAGAAATATTGAGTTTTTCGTTATGTAAGTAATACTAAAAAAATTGAGTCTTTCTATTGTTAAATGAGCCACCACTAAAATTCCCAAAAAACATATATTTATTTAAAAAATTAAAAAAAACTACATGCGCAGATACTTTTGGAACTTTCGGAACGCTGGTCCGAAAGAAAAGTAGTTTTAGTTTTGTGTTTTTAGCGGGGCCGTACTCGCTTTTCAATTTCAACAAACAAGGGAATTTTCAATTCTTCAAAACAAAAGTTAGCATAAGTGACACAAAACTGCGACGTTCCACATTTCTTTCGGACCGGCGTTCCGAGACTTCCGAAAGTACGTATGCGCCGTATGGCAGTGACGCACAGACGATTTCATCAAAAACGTTTTATTAATTTTTTAAATAAATATATGATCTTTTAGAAATTTTAGCGTTGGCTCAATTAAAAATAAAAAAGGTTTAAATTCATTTTGTTTTAAAAAATAAAAAAGGTTCAATTTTTCAGTAATAATTATATAACGAAATATCAATATTTCTCGAGAAACAGACGTTATTTAAGTTACGCCTGATGCGAATGTTACACCTTTGCAGAATGTATCTTTCGATATTTAATGATTGGATTAAGTATTATAAAAGTTTGTTTAGAATTGAGTAAACAAAAAGTAAGCCAATTAATGCATGTAAGCCATTTTTTTGAAAATCGAATACTCGAAAAAATCGCTAAAAATGCTTTAAAGTTTTGAATAAAATGTAATAATGCTAGATTATGGAAATGATTTTTAAGTGGGATGCTCAGCGCCCCACTGTAACTGGAAGGGTTATAAAGGCAGCAATATTATTAAGAGCAGATTGATTAAAACTCATTATTACAATTACTTAATAAACTTTGTGTCCTTCCACAGCAATATGAATCGACCAGTAACATTTTGGTATACAAAAGACCAACCAATATTTGAGAACACAGATGATATGCCTGATACACGAATCGAAGTAGCTCGAATACCCGCAGGTTCGGATACACCTCCCTGCTTAAAAATTTCTCACAACACTTTCGAAACTATGGAAAAAGCTAACTGGGAATTTCTACGACTGTCTTTACCTATCATTTGTCAATCACAGTTTATAACTGAAGATGAAAAAATGATTAGATGGAAAGAAATTAAATTGAGGCATAATAGACTGCTTCAAGATCAGGTTGATCTACAGACACAGCCATCAGCCCATATTGAACAGATTATGCGCTCCGGTTTTAGCATCAGTGATATTAAAGGTATGTATTAATTATTTCGAAAGGCGTTTAATTAATTAATTAATTAATTATTAATATTTTGATGCTAGTTTAGAATTATATTTAAGATAAATTAATTTAAATAAAATTCTTTCCGGTCCCAGTCATCAACGTAAAATAATAATACTTTATTCGTCCTTATAATTCGGTGAACCCACTTAGAGGAAGTCCCGTTGAATTAATATATAGACCCGGATATCTATTAACTCGCGATAACGAATATTAATACCATGAAAAGAAAAAGACAGTTGATAATATTTTTAAAATTTGAATTTTTCCAACTATTAGAAAATTCGTGAATTTATTGCTTGTTTACATTATAATTTATATGATAAATGAATTTATGGATCTCCACAAGCCAAAAAAACATTCCACACAACTCAAGTAAGGCGGACTGTATTTGTTGGGTTTTTATAAAGAACCAAGTCGCAGGCGGTGAAATATGCTTTTTATTTTCTTGCTTAGAATTTTTACAATAGGAAACGTACTTCCGTCGAGTCTAGATCGACACTGACCGCTCCTCTTCAACCAGTCTCTCCTCTCGTCAATCCCCACCACTGGAGGGGTCGCCCGAGCGAAACGTTAGGAAGGCTCCCGAAGTTGACAACGCCCGCAGCTAAACGAACAATCCGCTCGCCTCGTTCCCCGAACGAATCAACGCCCCGCCCGCCGTGGGAGCCAAAGGTTTGCTCACCAGCGGATGAGGAGATTAATCAGCAGAGACACAGGTGATGGGCAGAAGAGCCAGTTTCACGATTGGACAGCACATACGTCCCATGGCTGGTCTTGACAGAGGCCGTCCGCACCAGACCGTCATGGCCGGGATGCACGTCCACAACTCGACCAAGCGGCCACCTTCCATTTGGGAGAATTAAGGAGGGATCCAAGACAAGAACCAAGTCGCCCACTTTGAGATTGACGCGTTTCTTGGTCCATTTCAGGCGCTGTTGAAGGGTATTCAAGTACTCGCGGCTCCATCTGCTCCAAAATTGGGCTCGCATTCCCTGGACGAGACTCCAATGGCTAAGCCGCTCCAGATCTTCGGGTTCAGGGGACGAGTCAGGAATCGCGGCGAGGGGTCTTCCAATAAGGAAGTGCCCAGGAGTAAGCACGCTGAGGTCCTCCACATCGCCAGTGATCGAAGTCAGCGGACGACTATTTAGCACCGCCTCGATGCTAACGAGCAAGGTGCCAAATTCTTCGTAAGTCAAGTGTCGTGATCCTGCCACTCGTTTGAGGTGGGTCTTGAATGACTTGACGCCTGCCTCCCAGAGTCCGCCAAAGTGGGGCGAGCAAGGCGGAATGAATTTCCACGTTGTTCCCTCCCTGGTAAGGGCATCCGTAACTAGATAGTGGTTTGAAGGTGCCTGTGACCAGACGCTCCTGAGTTCAAGGTCCGCCCGATGAAAATGCGTCGTATTGTCACTCCATATTATTGCAGGTTTACCGCGACGCCCGCTGAAGCGGGTTAAGGCACCCATTAGACTTTCTGTCGATAAATCACCCACCAACTCCAAATCTATTGCTTTGGTAGCTAAGCACACAAACACGGCCACGTAAGACTTATTGGTGCGCACACCCCGGCCCTTGGAAGCCAGAACTTGAAAAGGGCCAGAGTAGTCAAGGCCAGTGTTGGTGAAGGCCGGCGCAGGTGTCACTCGCTCCGGTGGAAGCGGGGTCATTGCGGGGCCGGGCGCGGGTACGAATGCAGACGAGGCATTTGGCGACAAAGCTGCGTACAAACCGTTAACCAAACACGGCGGACGACGTTCACGTAGGTGGACCGGAACCCGCCATGTAAACATCGATGATGAGCCCACTTTACGATCAGGTGCGCAAGAGGGCAGGCGCAACTGAGTATTGGAGGATGCTTAACATGATAAGGAAGAGCGGAATGGCTGAGCCGTCCCCCGACACGCAGAAGGCCGGATGAACACAGAAAGACGTCGAGGCCCCGCAAGCGGCTCTCAGCGGGCAGCGGGTGACCTCGATGGATGATGTCGATCAGATGGCAGAATAACCGTCGATGGCTAATCCGAACACACTCATCAAGAGTTTCGATTAGTTCTTTGCTTGTAACAGGATCTGTAACGCTTGGAGTCGGAGTCCTGGAGAGGCGGAGACGCACCCATCGTCACAGTCTTACCATGAAACGCAGTAGGGTGTCGAGCTCAGAGAAAGTAGCCAGGATATCGAAATCAGTTTGTCTGGTGGAGCATACGTGGAGCACACGTGGAGAGACTGCAAGCTCTTCCATTGTATTAGCCACGACTGCACCGCAGGCCTGGGGCCAACTAGTGTCAGAACCAATCCTCTCGACTTGCAAGATCGACAACACTGGCTCCTCGACTGGCCACATCGGCGGGATTTTGGTGGGTTAGGACGAATCGCCAAATGTCAATCGGAAGGATGTCCTGCAGGTGACTCACATAGTCGTCAATGTGGTTGTTGCCCACTGGATCTGATGATCTGGCCTAGTGAAGGGCGATTTGTGAGTCGCTTCAAGCCGTGCACTTCTCGTATGCTCCCCCCCGCTTATCAGCGATTGCCCGTAGCAGTTGTGCCGCGATAATGGCGGCTCTCAATTCAAGCCGCGGAATTATCATTCGAGGGGTGGGTTTAGTATCAGGCTTTAGACTCTTGATAGACGTCAGTTTCGTTTTCACAGCCAGCAAGCTCACGCTTATAGCATTGCCGTCGTAGTTCGTTCGGATATATACCACCGCCGCCATGGCTCGTCGACTGGCGTCCGAAAAGGCGTGCAGTTGTGCATTCTGGTTCCTCCCTGTCCGAATCCACCGTGGGATGGCGGTTTCAGAGACCGACAAACACTCCCGTTGAATCGTTGCCCAACGCAGCAACAACGAGGAAGGCAACTTTGCGTCCCAATCTAGTCGCGCCCTCCACAGATCCTGAATAAACAACTTGGCGATCAGAATCGTAGGTGCGTACCACCCACACGGGTCAAAGACGGAAGAGACTGCAGCGAGGATCCCTCGCTTTGTGCACGCAGTACCTGAGTTTGACGGGGCATTCAGTCGCAGACTGTCTTGTGCTGGATCCCAGAGAACTCCCAACTCACTCACGGGTCCTTCCTTGTTGAGTTGGATCCACGTTGGCCGCAGACAGTCCTCAAGGGGAAGATCATGTATGATCTCCGGTGAATTCGCAACCCACTTTCCAAGTGGAAATCCCCCAGCCTGCAGCAACTGAATGAATTGATCCCTCAAGAGCTTCGCAGAATTGACGTTATCGACGCCTGACAATATGTCGTCGACGTATCGATACTTGAGTAGTGAACACATAGCCTCGGGATGCTTAGCTCCTTCATCCGTGCAGAGCTGGTGGAGGGTCAGCATCGACAAATAAGGGGCGCACGTCTCTCCGTACGTGACTGTCAGCAACTTAAAATGAATAATGGGATCCCTTTCATTGGGAGACCATAGAATGCGCTGCAAGTCTGCGTCTCTCTCGTCTACCAGGATTTGTCGAAACATCATCTTGATGTCTGAGCAAAAGGCGAACCTATGGCTCCTCCACCGGATCAGTACTCCCCAAACAGGTGTCTGCAGCTTAGGGCCCGTCTGTAGAACGTCATTCAGGCTGCAGCCGGAGGAAGTTTGCCTGGACGCATCGAAAACGACTCTAAGCTTCGCCCCTTGATCTCCACGCTGCCAAATTCCACTGGACGATTTAATGCGCGGAGCTGGTCTCGATGTCGACTCAATGTATCCAGTAAAGTCTGCAAACCAATAGATGATTCTTCGCGCTGCGGCTTGAGATTTCGCAGAATGCTCAGATGATCCTGGATCAGCAGACGACGATGCTCGAAGCGCATCTCAAGCAAGCTCCATGCGGTGGCGTAATTGTTGCCGGTGACCTGCAATGAGCCAAGAGCGGCGCTGGCATTCCCGGGCACATGCGTCTTGAGATAATAAAATTTCTCGACCTCGGTTAATCGAGGATTGTCGTGGATCAAGGCGCGGAAAAGGTGGACACGTTGATCTAAAGTAACCGGGCGTGAGACGTCATCGTCAAATCAGATGACTGCGACGAGACGAAGTCGCCGTAGCTTGAGGCTCCAACCTTCGATGAACGTCAAATAATAGAGACTACGCCGCAACAAAGCTCTCCTCGATGAAATAGTAATCCGAAGCTCTCTCGTAACCCTCCAATTGCTCGTCCGTAAGAGAGAGTAGCCCCAGATTGTTGGCTTGGAAGTCGGACCAGTATGAGTTGAGCATATCCGACCGGGTGTTGACTGATCCCAGCGTCCAAGCATCATCCGGTGTCTGCAAGATCGTGCGAGTGAATGCCTTAATGACGTCGGCCAAAGCGCGTTAGGTTGACAGTAAAGTCGACATGATCCTTCTACAATATACAATAGTAGATTTTATTTTTATTCTGAGGGAGAAGGAGAGAGAACGAGAGAGAGAGAGATTGTTGTGATAAATATAAAATCGCAGTAGTAACAATGATGATAATTAATCGGACAGACTTGAGTAAATTAGAACTAACAAATTTAATTAAATTGTAAGGTGAAATTATATGACTTGAATAACCCGCAAATGTGTAAAGAAAATCAATAGTTTTAAAAATTTCTAGACAGAGAGAAAGAGGAAGGATCAGAATATGGTTCACAGTCAATTAATTATCGGACAGCGTGGTCCAAGCATGAGTTCCATTCACAAACCATGACGAGCGCGCGCCGTTTTAATCTCAATATTTTTACTCACCGGACAGTAAAATCCGAGCCACGTGGCTTTAAGCAACAATGTCGGCGAGCTCGCGCCACTTTTACACACGGAGGGAGAGAGACAGAGAGAATATGGCTTCTCCAGACAGCGCGGTCTAAACCACAGCTTTTGGTGGGAAAACTCAGCGAGCTCGCGCCCCCTCTTTTCTCTCTCAGTGAGAGGTGCAGTTACAGATCGGAAAGAGAGACAGAGAGCATGGCCCCAATACATAGCATGATGCCCACGCAGTTTTAGTGGGAACAACACAAATATGGCGGATTTCTCTTAGCCACAGAGCCCTATACGTGACTTTAAGCGGGAACCTCGTCGATTTTACGGTAACGTACGATTTTACGGAATTTTAAGCTAGAAAACGCGACAGCTCTCCGCCCCGCTGCCGATACGAAACAATAGAGCGAGAAAAACAAAACACTCGCGACCGCCAAACGTACTTATTCCTTTCCTTATAAAATGTCAGCACACTTCTAGCTTGTAGACGGACAAATTCGGCTCGAAGGACCAATGTTGGGTTTTTATAAAGAACAAAAGTCGCAGGCGGTGAAAAATGCTTTTTATTTTCTTGCTTAGAATTTCTACAATAGGAAACGTACTTCCGTCGAGTCTAGATCGACACTGACCGCTCCTCTTCAACCAGTCTCTCCTCTCGTCAATCCCCACCACTGGAGGGGTCGCCCGAGCGAAACGTTACGAAGACTCCCGAAGTTGACAACGCCCGCAGCAAAACAAACAGTATTAATACCAGCCACTTTAGAAACCTCCCAGGATGAGTGTTTGAAAAAAGACTAAGACAAGCTAAGTAAAAAAAAAATATAAAATTTAATTGATTGTAGTATAAAATTAATAAAAACTTAAAAAGACGGAAAAAAAATAAGAAAGGAAAAGAAAATTTATTGTATTTCGCCCTGAGTATGCCTGGCGGGCTCATCAGTAGAGTCCAGGCATCTCGTCTCCTTGATACAGATGAAAGATATAAAAATTTTTGAAAACCTGCTCTATCCTGACGAGGAAGACATGGGGTATATATGCCCTACCGATAGCAAACGTTAATAAGTGCCACATATTAACAGGTAGCCCCCTAACGCACTTACATAGAACTAATGTCTTAATCGTCAGAATATTGTCACATAAGGCATTTTTGTGATCTAATGCCATATAATTTTAAAATTTGAATTTTTCCAACTATTAGAAAATTCGTGAATTTATTGCTTGTTCACACTATAAGTTATATGATAAAAGAATTTATTGATCTCCACAAGCCAAAGAAACATTCCTCACGACTCAAGTAAGGCAATAAATTCACTAATTAATTTCGCGCATTAAATCACTGCCTATCGTCCCCACTAATAATATCACTTATTATATTAATAATTAAAATGACTCATTCAATAGAGGTAAAATAGTCAATATGATAATGACCAATAAATGGAGGAAAATTATATTATAATGTATATATATATATATATATATCCTGTCTTTTTCCTCCTGAAATTATCTTTATGAATTTGAATATATATTTTAATGATTCAGTTACTCCTGATCAATTCCTTCTTAATACTCAAACCAAACTGATTAGTGAGATCACATAAAACATATCCAATAACTGGTAAAGAAAAAAAAGAAAAGAAAACTATGATCTATGATCGATAGAATTAGAATGGCGAGCATCTGTTTTCAGAATCACGCAAGACTTCTTCTTCGATTTTCAATCTCCCTCAATCTAATAATATCCCTATCTTTTCTCTCTCTCGTTATATGTAAGGAATCCGGCAATATTATAATTTTCAACCCTTCCATATCCGTCACAGGTGTAATAAAGCTACCCATATTTACCCCATTATATATAAAAATGACAACTAATTTGCATAAGTTATCATTGTCCCAACTGGTATTTCGACTTTCCGTATTTGAGGTAATTACTGTCATATAACGTAATATGCTTGCATAATTACCTATACGAAAGTCTCATCTCTAATAAAGTCATCTATTTATTGGTTCAATAAATCATTATAACAATAATTCCCTATTGAACAGCGCGAAATTCAAATGCAAATTTAACTCCCTACTAATACACACGTGTTCCCACACTACCCGCGTTCCGAATTCCCTATACTGGACATGCACGATCACTGTATCGATACGAGCGTGAACCACGTGCTCAGTGTGTGTGCGGGTGAATTTAGATTGATTCAAGATGTCGACAACTGAGCGCCGACCGGCATGTAAACAACGTGCCTCGCAGACGCTTCACCGTGTGCGCGCGATCCCCACTATTCAGGACAGTACTCGAGTACTGACGCCAAGATCGACCGTAGACCACCTTTGGACCTAGGAATTGCACCCTTAGACCTATATATCTTTCCTACATTTGCTTTGGGAAATACACACCCTCTAGCTTGATTCTATCAATATTCTCCTCCACCTTTACATCGAAATTTACCTCTGGAAAACAATAATTCGGTAACGCTCTATCGGTCCCTACTGCCGCGTTTCGAGAGTCAGGGGACCTTTCTGAACTCCCAACTTTCCGTTTCTCAACATCGCTCTAAACTGTGTGCAATTCGGACATTCGTCAAATATAGTACCCAATGTTTTGCAAACCTTACATGCTAATCCCTCTGTTTTACGAAGAGAGCAATTCCGTATATTATAACCCTGCTTTTTGCAATAATAACACCTCCTATTGGGATACTCAGAACTCCTGTGCCCTACCTTCTGACACTCGAAACCCGGACCGTGAAAAGCTCTCTTCTCGTCCCTAGTCCCGTTACTAACAAAATTTTTCTTATCCCTATAATCCCTACTATCGGGTCGGATCCGACACCTATTCGACGGAAATTCCCTACTATTAAAATTTCGCTCGTTATAATTTACGTGTTGGCCAGCTGCTGGTGATCTTGACCAACTAGTCGATTGCTGTACCGGTGGTCTCGCATTTTGTTGCGGTGCCTGCTTGGCCACAACATTGCAGCTGTGATTGGCTGCTCCTGCGATTCCACCTGCACTTTGGTCTTAACCGCGTTTTTATTCGACTTTACTTTCGACCCTACTAAGCCCTGTTCATTTTCCTCCACCTTGGCTACTTTGCCTTATACTCTAGGTTCTTGATATGCGGCTTCTGGAATCCAAGTCTTTGCTTTGGGTAGCGGAGGAACGTAACGGTAGTCCAATTCTTTTTTCCATTCGTGTTTCTTCCCCCACTTCTCAATATCGTCCAAGGTATCGAGATATTCGTTTTTTATTGCCTTACGATACTCCGGCAACAGATTACGAAATACTAATTGGACTAGCTGACTCTCCGCTGGCGGTTTCTTAAAATGCCCTACTATCAATCTAATGCATGATAACCAACTAGCTTCTCCCATCGGTTGAGTCATTCTACGCAATTGTTCCATAATATCCTGTCTATCTAGAATTTTCATGAATCTATGTCTAAATGCGCGTTTGAACTCTTTAAGCGTCTTAATCTTTTCCTTGATTGATTGAAACCACCTAACCGCGGTTTTCGATAGAGAAGGAATTGCGTTTAGGAACTCGGCATAAGAATACGCTGTTCCTTCATAGTAATCCTGCAATTGAGCCAAGCACTCCTCCGGATCTTCCTTACCTTCGCCAGAAAAGTGGATTTTCCAGTTTTGCAGCATTTTTACATACTGCATACTGTACAAATGATTTACCCCTCTCTGACTCCTTTTTTATTGACCTAATTCTTCTACCTGCTTACTAACTTGCAAAGTTTGTAACCTTGCATCTACTATTTTTATCAGCGCGCTCTCCAATTGATCTCCCATAACTTCCTTAATAATATCTTTTTCCGAAGTTACCGTTTTCTTTGGTTTCCCATTAGATTTTTTTCGTGCACCTGTTTTCTCTTGATTCGTTCCCCTAATTTCCTTTTCCTTCTCTACCTCCGCTACCTCTTTATTAATACTTTCTATTATTTCCCTTTCATTATCCTTTGTCTGTTTAACTTTTTTATTACATTCCCCTGTATCGCTACTTTCTTTACCGTTCTCGTTAACCTGTTGTTCGATTTCTATATTCTTCGCATATACATACTGTACTTAGCCCTTGCATTTCCAATAACTCTTTTATTAATTTCGGATCTATTTTAGAAATCTTTGTAGATAATTCCCTTGCCCTTGAGGATTGTTTAAGGATATTTTCCATCCGTTCTTGGCGACTATCACAAATTATTTTATTATTTTAACTGTAAATTTAACTTTGAATGGAAATACGTAGGTTTACGGGTCCGATCTGGCAAGGTAAAGACTCGCGCCAAATAAATAAATCTTTTAAAACCCCACTATAAATCAAGATCAGAGGAAAAGAACAAGAAATAGAATCCGTTATACAAATATAAATAAATATGTATAAATATAATTAAATATAAATATAAATATAATTTGAGGCCTGCGATGGCTCGGTCGGTAGGGCGTCGGGCTCGTAATCTGAAGGTCCCAGGTTCGATTCCCAGCCCCGTCCGATTGATACAAGCACCACTGGAGAATGTATTTTCAACAAGTGCTTTCTTCACCAAGACATCGTATGACCTCCGTCGCTGATTAGCACCGGTTTGGGAGCATAAAAAGAGCGACGTTAAAATAATAATAAAAACAAATATAAATAAATATAAACATTACCTAAATAAAAAAATATCTTCTTAAATAATGGAGAAAAAGAAAAAAACAATAAATAAATAAATCCGTATTTAAATTGGCTGGTAATAAATAAATAATCTCCTTCTGGTGTCCTTTCGTACGACTCCTTCTGATTGCTTTTTCAAATGCGAAATTCCAGTCAATGTATTATAAATTACCATAAATAATATCTACGGCTCAATTGTCAATTAAACACAATAAATAATATAAATATATATCTCCCTACTATTTCTTATTTGGCACGAGGCGATGTTACAGTCTATTATAAAAATTGTGAAATTGTCAAATAAAAGCTATATTCAACTTTGATTTAACAACCAACAAATCACCAATAAAATAGCAGCAGCCCACAATGATAATAAAAAAATTAAAATAATATAACAGCTTATCTCCCACTAGAAACGGTATTTATTAACTCCCAACGCGGCCAGTTATTCGTTAAAGTGGCAGCAATTCGGTTTTATAATTTTCCAAAATGGCGTAACCGACGTCAAAAATTTCTCTCTCTCGACCCCACTGAGCAATTTTTAAACACTCCATAAAATATTCGTTATTATTCAACTTTTGCCGATGTTAAAAAAAACGTTAAATTTGTTATAAAAGAAAACAATTTAAACACTAATTGTATAATAAAAATTCACGTAAGGCGCCAAATGTGATGCTAGTTTAGAATTATATTTAAGAAACATTTATTTAAATAAAATTCTTTCCTGGCCGGACATCCTAACATTTATAGGCTAGGAAAATAAATCGATGTTTGTGCGATTATAAGTGACGTCATGTGTGCGGTTTAAATAATTTAAATAACGATAAGATATTAATTTCTTTGCAGTTAATTCATTTAATTTATTTAAATTCACTAATTTAAAATAATTTCGGCGGGTTGAGAAGTGGATAGAGTAAACTCCAGGAGCGCTACGTGGTGAGAGAGGTACACACCTGATTGAGGAGAACCCCAACCGCACAACCCGACTACCGATTGAGGACCCGCCACCAGCCCCAGAGAAGGGTCAATCTAGCAGCCAATCCAGTCGGAGGGGTAGTTAATCCGACTGGATACCATTAATAGTGACGGCATTCAATGGGAAATATGGCGGCACAAATAACGAGGCTATCCGATGTAATAAGCCACATGACGTACCAAAGAGCCTCAAGTACGCGATTAGATCCACTAGGCTCAAGTCCACGTATCCAATTTAAGGACTCAAATACCTGCTACCCGCCAGATGAGACACAGGTACAACAGGAGGACGTACGACTGTAAACGCAGACGCCGGGACCAGGTTTGAGCGCCACTCAGGAGGAACTTGGGAGGTGGAGACACCTGGATACCAGAAAGGCCCCCACTTGAAGAGAACTCACTTTTAAGGACCCAAGTGTGGTGCGCCCACAAACAAACATCCTGGGGATTGCACTCATTCACCCCACATACGATCCAGACGAGATCATGAGAAAGTGGGGAATGAATATCTCAGGGAACCGAAACGAGAACATTAACAGTCCTTCCAGCACTTTCGTAGTTGCTGGTAGAAGATGCCGTGAGATAGTACTGCAACAACAAAGGAAAGTGGCGGAATTGGGACGAATTGGCGTGCTGAATTAAACGCTGGTACGGAGTCTGCGAAACTTACCAAGAGAAGCTGATCCTTGAATGCACCTCACGCACTCAAGGCAAAGACATCATGAATACATGCATTGCATGATAAGCATGCAGCAAGAACTCGTCCCCAAGCCTAGTGAGAGGAACCAGCTAGATCACCTCTACCGAAACCGATCGACCAGCTGTTTGACCTGGCTCCCCTTCCAATTCATTAGGATGCCGTACGGATTGGCATATGCAGGGATGACCTCCTTTCAGCGGATGATAGACGAAGTCGTAGAACCAGACCTGATACTGCACGCTTATGTTTACCTTGACAATATTATCGTCGTGACGGAAACATTCGAGGATCATAAGCGTTACCTACAGGAAGTTCTTAGAAGGTTGGCAGAATCTGGACTTTCAATAAACCGTGATAAATGCGCTTTTTTGCAAGTCGAAGGTTAAATATCTTGACGTACTAGTAAACCGAGACAGAGTACGTCCCGATCCCACCAAGATAGAGCCGATAAAAGAATATCCTGCTCTGAGAAATGTTGAACAGCTTCGCTGCTTCCTCGGTATGGCTTCTTGGCACAGGCGATTTATGCCAGATCACAGAAGTAATTGTACGTGACTTACGTCTTTGGTCCACGAAAGGTACCACGGATCCTTAGTAGTTTGGCTCCAAGAGACGGAGGATATGGCCGGCTCGTTTTCCTCATACATACGAGAAAGTGCATCAGGAACGTAGTTGAGAGCTCCTTACTTGTACTCAATAGTAAAATTATGCGACCAGAGTTCTAACGCCCATCTGGCGAGCTAGCTCGTTGGATTGCGTATATTGCATAACCAACGAGGATTACTGTGGTCAGTGACAACTTAAAATTGGTAACCATTGATGTATGGTCCAAACTTCTTAATCTCCCATACTACGGCCAGGCATTTTCGTTCTATGACACTGTAATTGCGATCGACGGGCAAAAGGATTCAACTAGTGAACTCCAGAAATCTGTCTTCTCCGCCGACAATCTGTAGCAATACTGCACCGATACCAGTGTCACTAGTGTTTGTCTGGACCATGTACTCACCGATCTCATCGTGAGTTTGCAGAAAGGGTGCTGTCATTAACAGAGCTTTAAATTGTTGGAAGGCGCTCTCTTGTTCTTCCAGATAAACATAACTTTGGTCTTTCTTGGTCAGATGCGTTAGCGGCTCAGCTATGGTAGCATAGTCGTGCATGAAGCGTTTGTACCAAGATGCCATACCGGGATACAGCCTCAGTTGTTTCAAATTCTTGAGAGCCGGATATTCTTTAGTCGGCTCCGTTTAAGCTGGTTTAGGTCGTATCCCGTCTCAGTTAATTCGCACACCCAAATATCTCACTTTGGGTTGGCTGAAAACGCACTTCTCCTGGTTAACAGATAAACCAGCTTCTGCCAAGTGAGTTAACACCTCGATCAACAGTTGCTTATGCTCTTCAAAAGTCTCAGTGACAATAATAATAATATCATCGAGATATGCATAAGCAACCGGTTCGAGTTCTAGTCCAATCACCTGATCGATCATGCGCTGGAATGTAGCGCTAGCATTTGCCAATCCATACGGCATACAGTAAACTGGAACAAACCCATTCCAGGTACCGTAAAAGCCGTTATCGGACGCGACTCCACCTGTATAGGTATCTGGTAGTACGCACAGTTCATGTCAATCGTGGAGATGTATCGGGCTTTCTTGAGTTTGCGTAGGATATCATGCATATATGGGAAAGGATACGCATCAGGTTTCGTCAAAGCATTGACTTTCCTAAAATCGATGCAAAAACGCCTAGTATTCTCACCCTTCTTCGCCATCACCACGGGGCTGGACCAACCTCTTTTCAAGGGTTCAAATACGCCAGTACCTAGCATCTCGCGAACTTGACGTTGCATCTCCTTTCGAATCCTATCAGAGACAGGGTAGTACCTCTGTTTGATCGGCCTGGCTGATCCGAAGTAGATTACATGTTCGACATCGTAAGAACGGCCGATCTTTGACAAGGTTATGAACAACAATTGGTCGAGAAATTCATGCAATTGTGTGCGCTTTACTTCGTTACGTGAGCGTATCCAGCTTCGGCATGATCGCAACATGTAATTCTCAAGACTCTTTACTGATGGTAAATGGTGGCATCACGTGACCACACAACGAATGAGTACTACCATCAGCGAGCTTGACATTCGGCGACTGTAGAAGCGACCTGCCTAGAGCAGTTGCTAACTGCAAACCGCTCAGAACCATTACGGTTGACGACGCACCTGGATCAAGCAACGCTCGGATCCGGAATCCACCTACGTTAACCTGACACCAGCAGCGCGTCTCATCCGTAGGTCAGTAACTTTGTCGGCTAGTGCTCGATGTCACTAACTTCAAGACATCACAGGTCTCTGGATCCATTCCGACTTCCTGGGATCTGTCAGGAATTAGTCCTTTCTTAGCTGCAGCTGGACTATCTCGATAATCGTGTCTCAGACCTTTATCCTCTTTGGGGATTCTTTGTCATTTGGGATATGCGATTGTCCCCTTTAACCGCTACCCGGCGCGCTTTTTGCACGTTTGGGACTTGATCAGCTTGGGGAAATCTTCTTTTTTCTCAATTTCTTCTTCGAGTTCAAAGAATCCTCGAGCTTCGAGGACGAACCACTCGATGACCGTCGATCGGGATTTTTACGTGTCTCCTTCCTCCTTCTTCTTAACCGAGGAAGAGACTTGTGGGTTTTCTTCCTAGATGAGAACTTCGGACAAGAAAGATAGCACTTCGTCCTCGTTGAGGTTGGCGAGAATCCTACAATCCTCGACTCTCATAAGGAACGCATCGATACTCTGGCTTTTGTCGCCAGAGAATTGAACTCCCCACTTACGATCCACCGCGTCAACATTGCGCGGTGCCCTGGCCGATCTCGACGTTGATTGGCCAGATTCGTAAAAGTCCTTCAGATTAGGGTAGAGAGAGCTTGAACATAGACGCTGTCTCGGTCTCCGTGTGTCACCCTTCCCCAAACTCCTCCAGCATCTGCGTGAGGTGCTCGGGACCCCTCTAGCTCTACCCACACCTGCTGTAGTCTCATGTCCATCTCATCCAGGGTTTAAAACGTCTAGGTGTCCTGGAACTGGACATGTTGGGCTGGCTCCCGGATTTTGTTAGTACTGGAAGCTAGTATACCCTTTGGCAGGTTTAATTTGCCGTTGACGGTGTGCATCTGCGCCTCCAGCTCCTTGACTCGTTCCGTCAAGGTGGATAATTTACTTATTTGCTCCGCTAACATTTAAGCAAAATTCTTCGGTATCTCGAACTGAGCGCCAGTATCGGATACCAAAGTTATCCATTCTTCCTTGTCGGTTTCTTGGGCAGAGGTGTCCGACTGCCCATCGTCCTCTCGCTCGTCCGTATCTTCTACTTCTAGAGTGAGAGTTCTCTGTAGCACTTCTACTACATCTGGGTCAGAATCCGGGTCCAGAATCTCCGGATTCTGAGCAGCCATGGACTTGAATTAATCTGTCTTCCGTCTGTTCCGCCTGACAGGATTCTCATTTGAGTCTGCCTCGGCTGCAAAATCTTGAGTCGAATAATTATCAAACAGCCAATGTTGGAGTCATTCGGCTTTTTTTATATATAGAGCCGTCTGTACGCATCTCTAACGACTCCAACTGCGCCTGAATCTATTTGCTAAATTGCGTAGCAATCCACTGAACGACTTGCATGGGCATCAATTCCGCAATTTTGATCTTAACAAGATTACCGCTACGCTTACTTACAAAAAAAAATATTTTGAGTCGCTTTTCGTTTTACTTGTGCAAGGTATGCTTTACTTCAAATTATTAGATGTGTAGACACTAATCTGGAAATTCCATAGTTCCCAGAGTACGATGGGAATGTAAGGGTAGAGCCTGCACATAAACCTCTAGAATGACAGTTTTTATCTCCTTTTGTACTTTATATATATAAATGGGCGATTCTCTGTCAAATCGAGAGACAAAAAAATTTTTTTTCTGCAACTTTGTCATTACCTTCTTCTACATGTATTGGATGATGGTCTACAATTTTAGAGGCAAAAATTAGTAGTTTTAGAGATATTTAAGGTAAAAAATGGTTAAATTGACATTTTCTTGATTTTTTTTAACTTTTAACCTTTTATAACTCAAAATAGACTAATTCAATGAAAAAAACTTTTTTTTCTGTAAATTACATAAAGTTTAAGAAAAAAATTGTCCATGATCATTGAGTGTACCAGAAATATTCAGCATAATTGAAGAAATCATTGTAATTGTGAAAAAGTGGTTTCGCTCCAAGCTACCATGTCAGAAAAAATCATACAACTTGCTTTAAATATACTTTTTTAACCCTGTAAATTACAGAGAAGACGAATAATTAGTAGAACTGCAATAAAAACTTAAGTAAATTGATATTTTATCACCATGTGTTATATTGACGGCTACTCAATTGTACCACAGTAATTAACAATTTTGCAATCTATATTTACATTTAGTACAAATTAAACATATTTCCAAATGTCTTTATAGTAAAGGTACAATAATTAGTCTAGATAAAATTTATAAAACAATCAAGATTGCATAACACAAGTATCCCTGCATTCAACATACAATTTAGTTGAGAAAATTATGTAGATTGTTATGAAAAAATAAGTTTATTGATATAATAAGTTATTTAAAACTTTTACAATTAATACTTAAATTTAATAAAAGGCGATAGTCATTTCAGTGGATTTAATATTATGAAAATGTGATTGAATTTAAATAATAGTAAATATGAGTATATGGGATCAAGAGTACTACATTCCTACCTTGATAATTCCTGACAAAATATTACTATAATATTAAACTCACTGATATAACTACCGCCTATTTTTTCAACATAAGTTTTAATTGTTAAAGTTTTAAATAACTTGTTATATCAATAAACTAAATTTTTTCTAACAACCTATACAATTATATCAATTAATTAGTATGTTTAAATGAATGTTTTAATTTGTAATAAATTTAGTGATGATCAAAACAGTTATAGGTAAATGACAAGTATAACTTATCATACGTATACTGCTATAGAGGTTATCTATCTCGCATCGAGCGCGCGAGTCGATTACCGCTATCTTCATGCTGTAGTGGCGCATGTCTGCTATATCATGTATGGTGACCCGGTGCTGTTTACGTCTCGGCGATCCGGTTATAACTTCCTTCCAGGTAACCATTACTCTTTCCATCTTTGTGTTCTTAAACTAATTAATACGGTGTGAGTTTCAGGCATGAAGCTCATCCGCCGTCGCAATGCTGCCCGGAGCTGCCTCGATTCTCTGTCCACGACGACGTCGAACCACGGTGACCGGTAGCCGTTTCTCATACAGCTCCAGGTAATTGTCTCATTGTGGGAATTATGCGAGTATGTGTATTCGTGTATTTTATATTTTAAGAGGTCTGCTGTACACATTGTTTAAATATAGCAACCTAACCTCATTCTGTCCTATACTGTTCCTTGTACAGCTGCAGTATTTCCATACAGCTGTATATGTATTTTCATGATCCATGTCCTCTACATTTAGCTGTATATCCTCTTCCTTGCTCCTTGTTCTCTTAATGCATACTTGTAATAATTAAGTTGCACTTTTACAGCTGTATAATGGTTGGCGTTGGAGATTCCACAGCTTACCGCTTGGATAGAACCTCTTCGCCTTGATTACAGTCCTGTGGAGCTAAAGATGGTCCTCGAGGCTTCGTTATTAATAGCCTCCCGTGATCCATCTTGTTTGCGGTGTCAGACCTGGAGGAGCCTACCTGATGTCAGCTGGGCTCGCCCATGGCCTTTAACGCCAGTACCACCCTAGTACTTCGCCTGTGTTTATGTGTGCTGTGCTTGGGATTGGGTTATTAGTCTGTAAGGGTAAGCAGGATTTATTTACGGTGCGGGTAGGTAGTTATAGGATAATGATACATGGGTAGGTAGGCTTATACTAGGGACTCGCATAGCTTGTGCGGGTAAGTAGGTGTTCCCTAGAGGTTCGGTAACAATTATTTTGATTTGTACAAAACACATTGTCACAAGTCCCCCCCTCGCCGAACCGAAATTACGCGAAGTCGTAATTTCAACAAAATAACGAAAGTATCGCTAAGTTAAAAAAAACGCTGCTAATTTCTATTCTGATTGCAATTCCAGATGCTTAGAATAATGCTTAAGTTGGTGGGGGTGATTATTTTAACTCTGTCTTACTTAAAGTATACCCAATTAGCCGGTGCTATTGGTGCGGTGTACGAGTGTTTAGTCTCCTAAACTAGCTGCTTGGCTGCAAATCTGCGTACTGTATACGCGCTGTATTGTGTTATTTATTTAGGTGATATAACAGGGATTAAATATTAATAATGGTGTAATGACGACTGGCCCCAATACATAAAATATTGCAATTGATTGAGAGCTCTATTCTTACTCGCGATACTCTCATACCTCATACTTACAAGTTTGCAGTCATACTCATACTGTGATATAACAACATATGTAAGAAAATAGAAAAAATGAAATAATATTCTAATATTATTAATATAAAGTTAAATTATTTAATAAGGTGTGGTCTTCTTCTCCAATTACCGTTATATCGCTACTAATTTTATATTATATGTATAAATTTTAACTTATTTTGCTTACTTGCTCTGCTTTTATAAAAACCACCATTGTTTGTTTGGGAATAATTGCAACTTATGAAAACTACAGTTTCCGATAGATTTTGTCAATTTTTGTCAAAACCCGTGATGAAGATTCCGAAACAATGCCTTTTTGAGCCTCATTTTTGCACTTAAAGCAAAAAAATCATGAAAATTTTCAGATTTGTTTTTAATAATTCAAAATTTTTACATGGCATCCAATGAAATAGAGCTCTAGAATCCCCAGAAATCGTGCACAAACTATTTTTCCTTCAAAACCGTACTTATATGAATGTCGCGATTCAACTTGGGAAATCCAAAATGGCGTCTGAAAGTAGAAAAAATAATGCATTAATGATGAATTTTTTATTCAAAAAGGAATTGTTTATGAAAAAGTTCCATTCAACGAAAAGTGCTTAGAATTGTTCAAAGAATACGTATGAATTTTTCTGAGACGCTTTTGAAAATTTTATGATTATTCCGGAAAATAGCCTAAACCAAAAAATCAAAAACAGCCCGAAAAATTTTGAAAAAATTTACACATATTCTTCGGATGATTCTAAGCACTTTTTATAGTATAAAACTTTTTTTATGAAGCGATTTCTTTTTGAGGAAAAAAAAATCTAAAATATACAGTGTCCTATTACGCATTGGCAAACGTTTGCATAACTGGCAGAAATATATAGTATCTTTCATTCTAGAATTACATATTTCTTACTGCACTACATTTCCATACTTGATAAATCCACAGTTGACGTTTCTTACTTTTCATTTTCATTGTTTTAACTTGCCAATTTTTTTCTTTTCGAATTACAAATTCAAAGTGGTAATTTCGCTTTGTTTCTTCAGTATTTTTATTCCAGTCTTTATCATTTTTGAGATGCAAAAAATATATCTAGAATAAATAGTCGTCCTAAAAAGTTTAAGGTAGGTTACGGTGGACTCATTGAAACTATTAAAGATGATGAGTACAGTGAAGCTATTCATCTTCTCAATCTCGAAGATTCGGGTGAGTCGGATACCCACGATGATGCAACTATTTAAGTATCATCAGTCTGAGATTGCGGTAGATTGCCCATTCGGCTTCTCAATAAAGTTGGTTCGTATCGGATACAATTGACATATTTACAAATGATTTTACGTACTTGATTTTTTCCGTCGAGTAACCAAAAACGTTGACGAATAGTATATAAGGTCGACTACACACCTGCATGATATGTGCGTTGATTCATCTGGCGAATAATTAAATATACCGGTTACATTATGATGTTAAGGTAGTAGAATTGGATATCGTTGCGAAAATGGAATATCTGCTCGTTGCAATCAACTGCCACCGCGTAAAAGCCCGTGCTTGTCTATGAATGGATTTAATAAAGCAGAGCAGGTTATAGTGATCTGTTATCACGGTAAACTCTACGTCTTGCAAGTAACCTTTCAGTCTCTCAATGGACCACAGAACGGCTAAGCATTCCTTCTATGTCACCGTCTAATTACGTTCAGTATTGTTAAGCGATCTGCTACTGTAATATATCGGGTACTCCTCGCCATTAACCTCTTGGGGAAAGCACTCCGGCTATAGCATAGTCGACAGCATCGGTTTGGTGGCTAAGAGGGAGGGAAAAGTCGGGATGGGCTAAAACACGCGCTTGGGTAAGTGCTAGCTTCATTTTCTCGAATGCATCCTACTGCTCTTCATGCTATTGCCATCTGACATCTTTTCGAAGTGACGTGGATCGATGCCGAGTACTTGCTGTATTACCGAATTATTTGCTGCTAACTATAAACATACGTATATCATAGCCAACTCAAAGTGTATAATTTTACATACTATCAAACCGTCTCTATGTTAAGGTTTATATATACAATGTTTTAAATTATCTATAAAAACTTACATACTCTTAACATACTCTGACTACCTGAATATTTATTTATACCAAGTAGTATCAGTTTTTCTGACTCTGTTAGCATTTTAAAAAATATTTATAAATATTTTACATACGTAGTTTTTTTGAAGCCTGTAAATATAATATATATTTATTAAAAAAAAATAATACATAATTAATTGTATAAAAAGTATAGCATGTAAAACATATGTATCGAATGTAAACTAATCGCGGCTTATTTATTGAATTCGGTTGTGATGGATGGCTTTACTACTATTCAGATGCTTTCATTCTTTCTGCTTCACTACATTTCCACTTCCAATAAAATCGTGTAGATGTAACTTTCATAAGACAAACAAGTATAGCGCATAGTGTATTTAATGCGACCGCAGTTTGGCTTGCTCCCGGGGGATATATATGGTTGCGAAAATTTTCAGGGAGAGAGAAGATTTTTATCCAAAAATTGATGGATCTCAATTTGAAGAAATATAAGTATACATACAATGGATTAATTATTGTAGAACGTAAATATGTACGAAGCCCTTTATATACGTAGAGCATGTCGTATAAAATATACCTAAACTAGCTTATACATCAATATTTAATAATAGTGCAATAAACAGCGAGCGTACATTTGTACATATCTAAATGTATAAATAACCCTTGTTGATAATATTTTGAAAAAAAACTCTTACAGAGACACAGAGTGGCAAAATGCACAATTCAAGTGGAATTATTAAGTCGAATGTCATCGTTGAATTAACGCTGAGCAAAACAATGCTTAATATAACTCTATGGATCGAAATAAAAAAACTGGTTATGGTTGTAATTAAATTCTCGGCAATTATGGAGTCGCAGTATAACATAACGTACAACAGACTATGATGTTTCAGAAATGACATGTATAGTAATTTATAGTTTTTTATTTATAGTTACCTTTTATGCAAAAGTAATATTTATTAATTAATTAAAGACTGTATCTTGAGTAAAGTGGAAGTTCCTTGATTAAGGTAATGAAATGCTAGGAGGCATAGGACAATGGAATTCTGTGTGGTAGACCGTCACGTCCCCCCTAGACGTATTAACATCTTATCCACCTATTATATTATTATCCGCCTTGAGCAAAGACTGAAATTATTTTTCACATAGATTATACACTTTGACATAACAACTATATAAGAACTTTGTATAATTATGGAAACACGTCTTACTCGATACAATTATGAAGCACAAATGATTAGGAACCAACTTATGTCCAACCAACGATCCAAGTCAACGATGTAATAACTGCAAACATTAAGAAAATTCTAAGAAATTATAATAGCTCAAATGTTATCAATATTATTTCTTCATAGCGTTCAAAACAAACTAAATGTATCAATATATCTCTCTACTTACATTTATAGAAGGTTCATATTACTAATCAAAAGACGCGATAGCGCCTGACGCAAGTATAGGCGCGAGAGCCATTATATACAGCTAACTAGCCCCCCCAAATTTTTACTTTTTAATCACTTCAATATTACATTATTTATTTGTGCTATTGACTACGCATTACTTTCTTTATTGCTAATCCTCACTGTACAACAAGTTTCGTCCGAATTCACTCACGCATAATTAAGAAAATCGATGCCAAAGATATAGCTTGCTGAATTCCTTTTCCCGATTTTCGTCTTTTCCCTTTTCGTTCTATATATCTATATATCTATATATCTATATATAGTCAATAGAAAGATAAGTGACAGAGCTATAAGAGAAGCGAGTGATAGAAAAGGAAGCTATGCCTTCTATCCTGTGAGAGAACGTGTACAGAGGTTCCAACGATTGGCAGGTAGAAGTTCAGACGTAGCAGCGAGAGGGCGCTATATTATATCAGCTCAGTACTTTCAGTTGACATGCATTTTGTTTGGTTATAGTTTTATTATAGCCAAGTATATATACAGTATATTTTTATTTTTATCTCACCATGTCCTTTTTACATTATGTATTTTTATCTCATTTTTTAGAATACAAGGTTCTAACAATTGTGTTTCGGTGCACAACAAGTGTATTAGGTAGTAAAGCCGTATAAATGTGCGACTGGAACTGTGTTTTAATAATGAATTAGTTTAGTGAGTGAACAAGAAAATGGAGAAATGACTATCAAAACTTTTAATCAAGTTAATCACATGCGTCTTCGCAGTGTAAAAATGCGAAAATTCGAGGAATTGCGCAAAGTGAAACACAAAAATATTGTTAAATTATTATTTTATTATTTGTTATCGATGAACAAGATGGTCATGGTAGATTATATTTATTTTATTTTAACACTGTGTAAATCATATTGCACAGATTGAATCAAGCAAAATGCTCGCTTATATTTTGCCAGCTATAGTTCATATTAATAATCAACTTAACCGTGTAGAAATAACAAAATAACAATGAGTGAGAGTAAAATAATAGCTATGAATACCAGTATTTTATTCAACGAAAATAATGATGTTATTGGCAATAGTGTAAAAACGAGTATTGAAAACAATGTGTGTACAAAAAAGATGATTTGCAAGGAAATGTCACAGATAAGAAAGATGACATTTCAAGTGGTGATTTGAAGGAAACAAACAAGAAAAATGAGGAGTCTGTGGTAGTGGTTAAGGCTAAACCTGTAAGAAAAATTTATAAACCACCCGTAAGAGTTAATAAAATACCACAAGAGATATTGGATAAAAGAAGCGATGACCAGATTGCCCTGTAATTATAACTTTGAAATTCATAAAACTATATGTAGAGTCAGAGAAACGCAAGCAAAAAGGATTGGATTACAAATGCCCGAAGGTTCACTGATGTTTGCACCAATTATATCTCATATTATTAAAGCATTCACAGAAGCGGATATTATTTTAATGGGTGATGTTACATATGGTAGGATTATATAGATATATTCAAAATTTATTCATTATTATTATTTTTAATCAAATATTGATAGTTATATCTTTCATTTTAATTTTAGGTGCGTGCTGCGCAGATGATTACACTGTTAGATTAATGGGTGTAGATTTATTAGTTCATTATGGCCACTCGTGCTTAGTTCTAATTGACAGGACTAGCGGTATCAAACTTATATGTCTTTGTAGACATAAAATTTGATACAGTTCATTGTATAGAAAAAGAAAAAGAAAAAAAAACTTCACGATACAATGTGACAAACAAAACTAAACTTTACATTAGAGAAGAATGCAAATGAAAAAAATGTTACTGGTGATAATAGTGCAATAAGCGCTCCTATTCATGTGAATAAAAAAAGGTCAGAACAATTAAAGCAAGTCAACACATCCAAAGGAGAATCAAATAGTGAAATGGATAAAACAGATGAAATTAATAAAGTTAATTCAAAAGGTAAACTGCAAAAACAGCAATTAGCTAGCAAGCTAGTTAATTCAAATAAGACTATTGACATGAAAAGGAAATCAATAACAAAAATAAATACCATTAAAAGACCACATAGTATAATTAACAAAAGAATCAAGCAACCTATCACAACAAGTACACCACTTCATGTGCAAACTAATAAATTATTTCAACCAACTACAAATGATAATTTGGACATCAGTGAAATAAGTAGAAGAGAATCTGTAAATACCAATAATCATAATAGCAGTAGTAGTAGTAGTACCAGAAACCTAAGACGTTCTCGTAATTAAAAAAATTGTATAAATTTAAAATTGTTAATATTATTTAATTATGTTTGCAAAACACCAATATATTAAGTATATGGTGGAATATGCATCCAATAATTAAACACATTATTTTTGTACAATATATATATATGCAATAGATATATGCATAGCGGGTAAATCTATACAGGAACTAAAATTAAGAACACGAGCGGTACTAACACGTTTGCGTGACTGTGGGTTAAAAGTTAAAATAGAAAAATGCGATTTTTTTAAACAGCGTATTAAATTTTTAGGTTACGAACTAGATAGAGAAGGTTTACACACATCCCGTGATAAAGTTAAAGCAATTTTGGACATTGCGAGTCCAACTAATGTAACGGAGCTGAAAAGCTTCTTAGGGATAATAAATTATTATGCTAAGTTTTTAAGAAATTTTTCGAGTACGCTAAGTCCTTTGTATGAATTATTACAGAAAGATGTTACATGGAATTGGTCGGAAGAAAAAAAAAAGCGTTTAGAGAGGCTAAAAAGAAATTAGTTTCATCGGAAGTCTTAAAACCATACGATCCAAGTCTACCAGTGAAAATTGCCTGTGACGCATCACCTTTTGGTATCGGTGCAGTGGTATCGCACGTATTTGAAAATGGAATCGAGAAACCATTATCTTTTGCTTCAAGGACTCTGACAAAAGCGGAAAAAGGATATTCTCAGTTGGATAAAGAGGCCTTAGCACTTGTCTTTGGAGTGAAAACGTTTCACCAATATGTATTTGGAGCGGATTTTACACTGGAGACCGATCACAAACCGTTGACGTATATTTTTGGAGACAAAAAAGGACTTCCCCAAATGGCAGCGAGCCGAGTCCAAAGATGGGCTTTATTTTTAAGCGGTTATAGGTATAAGATTAAGTATACAGGGTGATCCAGAAACATAGGTAACATATATATATATTCCGATTCAGAAAATTAATTCAAGTATAACCCCGTCGGAATTTTTAAAAAATATTAATTAGGCGAGGCGTATTTAATTTTTGAAATGGGCCAATCAGAGGCCGGATTAGGGAAGAAAGGTGAGCGGCGTTGCCGCGCGAGACTAATGCAACAGGTCAACGAGCGAAGCGGCCGAGGCGCTTGAACATAGCTAATGCGTATAGCAGAAGCGAAGATCGCGAAAGCGAATGAATCGCAAAATATATTTATGAGATTGATTGTACGAATAAAATGTACAATCAAGGATATGATTTTTATTTAAGTTTGAATTAGACCGCAGACTAATAAATCCATTACTACTATTATTAATTTACTTACTAAATCTATGATACGCGTGCGTTATAAATATGAGATTATTACAGTTTTTAATCTCATCGTATTTACATTAATTTATTGAAACCTTTATGACGAATTTTAAGACAATAAATTTTGAATTGAATTAAGTTTTGTGTACAATATGGCCAATAAATACGTTTACCATAAAGATATATCGCTACATATTGGAAATATATTAATTAATTTTGCAAGTATATTGGCAATAATATTGCTAGGTAAATAATTCCTAGTCCGTGTAAAATGAAATTTAGCTCAAGCCTCAATTCTCCGTTTAAAAAACGTAATGCTACCGCGAGCCCACTCCGATGTTCGTGCACATCAAATTTTGTGTTCGCGGAGTAAGCCCGCCGCGGGCGTTCTACGACGTTCGCGCTCATCAAATTTTGTACTAGCAGAGTAAGCCCGCCGCGGACGCTCTTCGACGTCTGCACTGCAAGAGCAAACGTGCTCGAAAAGAGTTACTTCGTTAAAATTACAATTCATTGTGTTTCAGACTTAATAAATATTTTGGAAAACTCGTTCCAAATGTTTAGGATAATAATTGCAATAGTCTGGCTGTTGAATTGAATTAAGTGTTCAATATACAAAATGCCAATGAATAACTACCATAAATTCGCAATATATTGGTAATATATTAACAATAATATTGCTAGTAAGTTACTTCTGAGTCCGTGTAAAATAAAATCTAGCTGAACCCTCGATGAAGTTTTATAATAGTCTGGGAATCATCTAGCTATAGTACATCTATAATATGTTTACGTTTACCAAAAATTTCTAAACTGATTTTTTATAATATATTAGTATATGCTGAACAAATCGATATCATTAAAATTAATTGGATCATATCTTTACTAAAAATCGGTATTATGAGAAATCGTGGATTTATGTCACGCATCTTAGTAGTTATTCGGATGACCAAAGGCAGACGTTCATTCCCGTTTTCATTCACTTGAGGTAATAAAAGATCATCGATTCGTGGGTAGTATTGACAATTTGGAAGACACGTAACGTATTGGCAATATATTGATAGTACTTTGGCAACATATTGGCAATATATTGATAATACAAATAATAAATACTTAACGAAATACACTTTTAACTGCAAGATTTAAGCCAGACTTTAAGCCATACTTGCGCGAACACTTTCAGACACACATACAGCCATACAATTAGCCATACTAAAAGATCAATTTTTCATTGCTTGTAACTACCCTCTGTATTGGTTGGTACGAAAAGCCAACTTAAGAAAAATCAACAAGTTATTTTGTTATTCTAAAATATCTGTCTTTGTTGATTGCTTTAAATCGTCTTCTCGTTCATGCATTAGTAGCACAAACTGTGTGAGAAGTTTCATCAACCACCTAAATACAGGAGGGTAGTAATAAGGAATGAAATTTGCTTTTTTATCGAGAAATAGACATTTTCATGTTATTTTCTTATCTAAAATATCTGTCCTTTGTTGATTTTTCTTAAGTTGGCTTTTCGTACCAACCAATACAGACGGTAGTTACAAGGAATGAAAAGTTGATCTTTTAGTATGGCTAATTCTATGGCTGTATGTATATCTGTAAGTGTTTGTGAAAGTATGGCTTTAAGTCTGGCTTAAATCTTGCAGTTAAAAGTGTATTTCGTTAAGTACCCGCGTAAAAAAATTAAAGTTTATATGAACTTTATATAAACTTTAGGTTTGGCTAAACTTGATATGGGGTTGGCCAAGGAGACTGAGCCGAACTTGTGCAATTGACTGTTTAAGTTTGGCGAAAGTATATCAAATGTTCAGCAGAAATTCATATAAAGTTTTTATAAAGTTTTTTTACAATTACTGACAAATAAAATATAGTTTATACTAAGTTTAGCTGAACTCAATATTAACGTGATAGCAAGTTCAGGTTTATAAAGTCACATAATGTTGATATCAACATACCCAAAGAAAAATTTTAAAAATCTGCTTTAACTGACATCAGTAAGAATACATCGCTTAGAATAATGGTGAAAATAGATACTTTGTGGTTTTTTAAATTTCTTCTTTCAGGTTATGTCTTCAAAACTAAGGAAATGGACAACAATTTTCAGTGACCGATTCGAATTTTTGGAATATATCTCCGTTTTTGTAGCTATATATCTTTATGGTAAACGTATTTATTGGCTATATTGTACACAAAACTTAATTCAATTCAAAATTTTATTGTCTTAAAATTCGTCATAAAGGTTTCAATAAATTAATGTAAATACGATGAGATTAAAAACTGTAATAATCTCATATTTATAACGCACGCGTATCATAGATTTAGTATGTAAATTAATAATAGTAGTAATGGATTTATTAGTCTGCGGTCTAATTCAAACTTAAATAAAAATCATTTCCTTGATTGTACATTTTACTCATACAATCAATCTCATAAATATATTTTGCGATTCATTCGCTTTTGCGATCTTCGCTTCTGCTATACGCATTAGCTATGTTCAGGCGCCTCGGCCGCTTCGCTCGTTGACCTGTTGCATTAGTCTCGCGCGGCAACGCCGCTCACCTTTCTTCCCTAATCCGGCCTCTAATTGGCCCATTTCAAAAATTAATTACGCCTCGCCTAATTAATATTTTTTAAAAATTCCGACGGGGTTATACTCGAATTAATTTTCTGAATCGGAATATATATATATATGTTACCTATGTTTCTGGATCACCCTGTATAAAAGGTAAATTAAATGGTCACGCGGATAGTTTGTCACGTAGTCCAATCGAAATGAAAAGCGATGTAAAAGATTTCGAAGAAGAGAAAACGTACTTAAATTTCGTAAAAGAAGGTATTTTATCTATTTCTAATGATAGCATAAGAGAACTGACAAGTATTGATCCGTTATTAAGTCACGTATAAATTTTGTTAAAATAGGTTGCCCGAAAGGGATTGTTTGTTATGGGGACACAAAATTATTGTACCGGAAAAGTTGCGACAAATTGTATTAAGTGAACTACATGCGATACATATGGGTACAGTTCGAATGAAAGCGATGGCTAGATCATATGTGTGGTGGCCAGGAATTGACGCGGATATTGAAAAAATTACGAAAGAATGTAGGTATTGTTTAAAAAAAGCAACAAATCCGCCAAGATCGGAGCTTAATGTGTGGGATTGGCCCATAGGACCTAATCATCGCATTCATGCCGATTTTTTAGGACCGGTACAAGGTAAAATGTAGTTGATTATTGTAGACGCGTTTTCAAAGTGGGTAGACGTAAAACAAATGCCAAATATTAAATCAAATACTACAATTCAAGCTTTTAAAGATTATTTTGCAATATGGGGTATGCCATATAAACTAGTAATGGATAATGGACCTTCTTTCACGTCCGCCGACTTTGAAGAATTTCTAAAACGAAATGGTGTAAAGCATATTTTAAGCGCGCCGTATCACCCAGCGTCAAATGGGGCAGCGGAAAACGCGATTAAAATTTTTAAAGATAAATTCAAAAAAGTAGTGGAACAAGGGAATTCGGATCAAGAAGCCTTACAAAAGTTTTTATTATATTATAGAGCGACAATACACTGTACAACAGGTTGCAGTCCTGCTGAACTGCAAATTGGCAGAAAATTACGCACGCGTTTAGATTTAATGAGAACCAAGGTAGAAAAGAATGCAATGAAAAGTCAAGATAGGCAAAAGAATTATTTTAACGGAAACCGTAGTATTTCATTTGAAAAGCGAGAGAAAGTTATGGTTAAGAATTTTAGCAAAGGAAATTGGCAAGGGGGTCAAGTTAGAGAAGTATTAGGACCAGTGACGTATACGGTAGAAACTGATAATAAAGTAGAAGGAAAAAGGCATGCAGATCTATTAAGGAAATGTTCACAGGAAGTGCAATGTAATAGTAACCAGTTAGCGAAGGAAACTATGCGAAGAGTTTTACCCGTATACCCGACTGTAGAAGTTAATCCAAAATTTGAAAGAGTTAGTAAAGAACCTTGCAAAAAACAGAAGGTAGCGGATAAGACTTGTGTATCAGAAATAGAAAAATCAGCGGTAACTAATAGAATTAAGGAGTGCAAAATTCCAATTATTAGACGTTCCTCTAGAACACCTAAGCCGAGACAGATTTTAGATTTGTAATAATATGTAACGATTTAGTCCTTCGTTTTAAGTTTTGACTAAGGGTAGAGGGATGTTATATATGTAACTATACGAGTATCGAACCCGTTAGAGATATCGATTGTAATGCGAATCGACCGGGAGTGTGAAGCTACTCGTCGACCGGAGCGGAGTCACTCTCTGTCGAACCGCCGAATCGGCCACAACTCTGTATCTTAATCTTAGATAGTAAATTACTTAAACTGATTACTGTTTATTTAATTATTCAACCTTTATTATATATATTTGGGAAGGCAAATATATTACACCATAATCTTGCAACTCCATCCGACGAAGCAGTAAAAATGTATTGCGAATCAGCACTGAAAGCTACCTCCCAAACCCATCGTTTAGCTTCGTGCTGTAGAACTTGCACCTCGGAAAAGTCTGTTGTTTTCCAAACTTTGGCAGTCTTATCTGCTGAAGTAGTAACAAGAAGTGTACTATCAGGACTAAACTTACATCTAAGTGCATATGCTCTATGTGCATTTAACTTATGTCTAGGATTTAATTTTGTAGGTTCTTCACCGATACCACCGGTAAGTGTCCATATAAAACAATGACCTCTGTTGTTAACAGCAGCCATATAAGTCCCATCTGCATCAACTGCTATGTTTTGTTCTTAATTACTTGAGATTATTCATCAACAAGTGTTCCTCTTTTAACAGATTGTCAGAAAGTTAGTGTGTGAAGTTATAATGTCGTCGAGTGACAATGCTTGTCTCAGCTGCTTAGCAAAAATACATCCCAGGAACATTCAATCACCTGTAAATAAAAATTATTGTAGTTACAAATAACTGCTTCTTTTTTTTACATTAAATTATTTACCTATCTCGAATAAAAAGTAATACTGCATTTGATGTACTAAATGTACCATACTACTAGTAATTAAATGAATGTGTTTCTGTATTGGTATAATTTCAGGCATTTTCCTAAACATTTTTGCGGAAGTGATTTGTTGTTTCAATATTGCTTGATACGTTTGATGACTGGGCTCCAGAATCTAAATTGTTAAATAAATAATTTTATTAACAAATAATTATATTATTTTTAACTTCTCTAAAATTTAATTTATTCAAACAATTAATAAACATTTCCTAAATTTTTTTTACTATTTTTATTTAAATCTTGATACTTACAAATGTAGTAAAAATAAAAAATTTAAATAATTATTATACTGTACCTGTGAAAACTGTAGTACAAAACCAAGAATTTGACAAACTTTTAAATTATCAACATTAAACATAACCAATAATTGTCACTGACAGGTTCTGCTACGCGCACGCTTCTCGGCAAATTAGATGATTGACGACCGTGTAAGATAAAAGATGACCGTTTAAGATAATAATGAAAAAAATAACTAGATCACGCGTGTCTCACTCACTCGTTCGTTTTTTTCCATAGCTCTGTCTCAACTTTTTCGAGTAGACATATATATATACTTAGATGTCAAAAATCGCAAGTATGGTCTAACAATCACACTTTTCAAATTATTATATCAAATAAATAAACTAATTCTTACTCCCATCTTTTTTCTACATAGACAATAGCTTCAAACTGAATACAGACAAACTTTACTTTTTTCTATTTAGACAATAGCCTCCAATTTTTTAATTAAGAAATAATTACGTAAAATCCTGACATTTTTAACATTGTATTTGTGTCTCTGGAAAGTACTTTATTAAACACCTTCCGCGAAGGTGTCAACGTTCGCAGTATAGTTTCCAATCGCATTTCAAAAATGTTATCTGACAACAAAAATCTTTAATTCTTACTCTCATATTTTATTACTTATTTTTATTTTAATTAGGAATTTTATATATTTTGCTTAAACTCCATAAATAGTTTCTGCAATAGAAACTACTGAAATCAAAGGAACACAATCGATAAGTATTTATTTCCATATCATAAATTTATTTTTTTTAAACATTTACATATTTCAATAAATTGTTTATTTGTTATTAAATTTTTAACATTGAATTAGTGTCTCTGGAAAGCACTTTATAAAACACTTTCTACGAAGGTGTCAACGTTCGCAAGTATAGTTTCAAATTGCACTTTCAAAGATGTTATCTGATAACAAAAATCTTTATTTCTTACTCCCGTCTTTTATTACTCATTTTTATTTTAATTAGGCATTATCTATATTTTGCTTAACTCCAAAAATAGTTTCTGCAATAGAAACTACTGAAATCATAACAACACAATCGATAAGTATTTATAACCACATCATAAATTTGTTTTTAATTAAACATTTATATATTTTACTTAAACTACATAAAAAGTTTATGCAATAGAAAGTACTAAAATCAAAGCGGAATAATCGACAGGTAATTTTTACCATACCGTAAATTTGTTTTTAATTAATCATTTATATATATTTTGCGTTAACTTCATAAAAAGTTTCTGTAATTGAAAGTACTGAAATCAAATTGAATCAACAAGTATTTATCTTTACAAATACAAATATCAATTGAATACAAACATTTGTTCGGAATAGTATTCTACAAATTTTGTCCACATAAACAGAAACTTCTAATTTATTTATTAGGGTTTCACTTTCAATAATTTTTTTATCCGTTATTATTACATGTTTAATATCCATTTGTGTCTCTAGATAGTAATTTATAAAACACCTTCCATGAAGGTGTCAACATTCACAAGTATGGTTTCTAATCACAATTTAAGAAAAACAGTTTCTGCAGTTCAAAATACTGAAAAATTTTAAAAAATAAAATATCTCTTAAATTGAATATTTTTTCAGAATTATATCCTACAAATTTACTTTTCGTTTCTAGTCCTGACATGTCTTACATAAAAAAAACAATTTTTTAATACTTTTATTAATTTCTGCAAAATTAATTTCTGTAAAACTATTGAACAGTAATTTCTCTCTTATTTATTCTCTTTCAGTAAACATATGTCTATCCTTGCCATGTCTTACTGCCCCACATAGCACAGAATGTTTTTAAAATGTTTTTAAACGGTTTCTAAGGAATGTTTGAAAACTTTTAAAAACATTTTAAAAAATGTTTTTAAGAATAATCTATGTCCACTTATTGTACGCTTAAAATCATTCTTGGATAACATTTGTAAAAGGTATTTGTAAATGTTTTGAAAAATATTTTAAAAACAACATTATAATCAAGGAATGGGTATCTTTTAAAAACTTTATTTATCCTTTTATAAACGTTGCAGAAATATTTCATAGAAACTTTTTTAAAAATTGTTTCAAAGACATTGTTTAAAACTTTATAAAATGTTGCTATGTCCACTTATAGCACGCTTAAAAACATTCTTTAAAATGTATTTAAAAGGTTTTTTTTAAACATTATAAGCAATGTTTTAACGACGCTATTAATAATTGCCTTTTATAAATGTTTCTGAGATGTTTTTAAGAAACTTTGGGAAAAATATCCTCTAAATATTACTTTAAACCTTTGGAAAATATTACACGTCCACTTATTGAAAGCCTAAAAATATTCCTCAAAAACGTAGTTAAAAGGATTTTCATAATATTTCGAGCATTATATGTGTATATAATTCGGTCTCACCGAATGCAATACTTTACTTTAGAATAAAGCAGGTCTATTGTACTCTTTGTCCACTATGGTTGGTGGAATTTCCCAGAGCACGGCCTTTTAAAAAAATTAAAGGCGTTTCGTCCTGGATCTCCAGCTTGGACTCCTCAGTAAGGAGCTGGAGATCTTACCTTAGACGCCTGTCGCAAGATGAACCGCGACGCCAGCAAGATGTTCTGTGGCTATATATATAGAAAAGAGACGACGATCTCTCCAACGAGTATAGAGAGATAATCGTCTCCATCTGGTGGTGGGAAAAACCACCAAGTTATTTGAAACAAAATGAATTTATCGTTCGTAAATATCTATAATAGGAGTGTGCGGGTACCCGTCGGGTCGGGTTTGAGTCGGTCGGGCTTCGGGTTTTACCGTAACCCGAAATTTTTCGGTCTGCTCAAATGTTTCGGGCTACCCGAAATATTTCGGTTTACCCGAATGTTACGGACCACCGTAATGTACGAACTACCCGAATTTTTCGGACTACCCGAATGATTCTGGCTACCCGAATATTTCAGACTACCCGAATGTTTTGGACTACCCGAATATTTCTCGCGCTATCCCAATGTTTCAATTATAGTTATTTATTAATTAATATTTCTTTCTCTTTTAATGTAAAAAAGATAATAAGTTTTTAATAAGAATTACAAGGGAAATATAATAATAGGAAAATAAAATAAATAAATTAATAAATAACCGACACGGTGGCGGATTGGCGGAAACACACCTCAGCCGGTCATGAAAGTTAAGCAGCGCCGAGCGCGGTTACTAGTTGGATGGATGACCGTTTTTCGGCTTAAATGATCGGTTAGGTGTTTTTTCACATTCCACAACGTGAGCGGGAGGTATGAGACATTCGGTTTCGGTGTTAAAATCTACGCAATGTGACCTTGCCACCCAAACAGAATTGTTCTCGAATACACCGCCCTTCTCGGAGGAGGTTTTCCTAAATGGCATTTATCCCAACGGGTTTGGCCACATGTTTTCCCTCTCTCCACGGGCATAACCCCTGGCGAATGCGAGAAGGTGGGGTAAAGGGGGGGGGGGTAAAATTGGAAATGGAATAAAGGTGTAGGGGATACGTAAAAACCTGTAAAATGGTGTACGTGGAAACTACCAAAAAAAAAAAAATAAAATTAATAAATAAACCCTGGCAGAAATTTATCTAGTTTTATCGAACCTAATCTATGTGTGTATATAATTCGGTCTCACTGAACGCGTGGGAAAAATATTTGAAAAATATTTTCGTAAATGTTTTCGGAGAATCAATGATCCAATAGGATGATTTGAAAACTTTTTACCTAGAGTTATATACCTCCATTTTTAAGTTTTACAAAAACATCTTAAAAACATCTCATAATCGTTTTGTAAATAAATTATTGGAAACCTTTATTAATTATTTATGCAAATATTCCTGCAAATGTTTTTAAAAGGTTATATAAATGTTTCTATGCGTGATTCTTTATATCGAAAAAACATTTGTGGAAATGGTATTAAAACGTCATTGAAACATATTGAAAAATATTTTCGTAAACATTTTTAGAAGAATCAAAGATAGATTCTAACCAATGTTTATTGGATATTTTAAAAACTTTTTACCTAGAGTTATTTTTCTCCATTTTTAAGTTCTACAAAAACATCTTAAAAACATTTCATAATCGTTTTGTACATAATTTATTGGAAACGTTTATTAATCATTTACGCTAATGTTCCTGCAAATGTTTTTAAAATGTTATATTTATATTTTTGGTAATTGTTCTTGGTCTGAAATAATTCTGCGGAGAAACATTAGTATGACCTCTCAAAAACATTTGGATAAATATTTCCATAAAAATTTATTTAACTTTTCGAACAATTTATTTCAGGAACATTTTAGTCCTTCTAAAAATCTTCTGACTTCATGTGAATTTTTCATAAAAAGAAATGTTACCAAGTCATCTTAAAAACATTTATCAAAACTTTTAATGTTTCACACTTAAAAGGTTTTTGAGAATATTTTTTTAAATATTTTTAAAATGTTCTTTAAATCTTTTGAAAAAGATTAAATGATCAGATTAATTGACATTTTTTATAATATTATTAGGATGTTTTAAGGAGGTTACGAAATATATATTTGTTAATCGTTTCTAGGAAGTTTTTTTAATATTAATATAATGTTTATAAGTGGTTTATAAAAACATTTCTGAAAAACATTTTTTAAAAACGTTTTGTGTTATGTGGGGCAATAGATAAACACTTTTATAAAATAATACAATAATATTCATTTGTCAAAATTAATTTCTGCAAAACTAGTAAAAAAATTTCTCTCTCTTTTATTCTCTTTAAATAAAATAATACTTGCACCACGCGTTGGATTACCATCGTTCTTTTGAATAATATGACTAATTTAAATGAATAACATATTGCATATACATGTTTATATCAAGGGCTACAAAATATTTTATGTATTATTTTATTTAAAGAGAATAAAAAAGAGAGAAATTTTTTTTATTAGTTTTGCAGAAATTAATTTTGACAAATGAATATTATTATATTATTTTATAAAAGTGTTTATCTATTGCAGTAAGACATGGCAAGGATAGACATTGTGAGAATAAATAAGAGAGAAATTACTGTTCAATAGTTTTACAGAAACTAATTTTGCAGAAATTAATAAAAGTATTAAAAAATAGTTTTTTTTTTATGTAAGACATATGTCAGGACTAGAAACGAAAAGTAAATTTGTAGGATAGAATTCTGAAAAAATATTCAATTTAAGAGATATTTTATTTTTTTAAATATTTCAGTATTTTCAATTGCAGAATCTTTTTATGGAGTTTAAGGAAAGCATATAAATTTTTAAATAAAAAAAAAATTTATTGTATGGAAAAAAATACTTGTCGATACCAATTTGATTTCAGTACTTTCAATTGCAGAAACTTTTTATGGAGTTTAAGGAAAGTATATAAATGTTTTATTAAAAACAAATTTATTGTATGGAAAAAATACTTGTCGATAACACTCTGATTTCAGTACTTTCTATTGCATAAACTCTTTATGGAGGTAAAGCAAAGTATATGAATGTTTAATTAAAAACAAATTTAAGGTATGGAAAAAATACTTGTCGATACGAATTTGATTTCAGTACTTTCAATTGCAGAAACTTTCTACGAAGTTAACGAAAAAATATATAAATGATTAATTAAAAACAAATTTATGGTATAGTAAAAATACTTGTCGATTATTCCACTCTGAATGCAGTACTTTGTATTGTATAAACTTTTTATAGAGTTTCAGTACAATGTATATAAAAAAATGTTTAATCGAAATAATAGTAAGTGGAAAAAGGTGGAGTAGGAATTCAAAATTCTTTTATCAGATAACGTTTTTAAAATTGTGATTAGAAACCATACTTGCGAATGTTGACTCCTTAATGGAAGGTGTTTTATAAATTACTATCTAGAGACACAAATTGAACATTAAACATGTAATAATAACGAATAAAAAAATTATTGAAAGTGAAACCCCAATAAATAAATTAAAAGTTTCTGTTTATGTGGATAATCAATATCACTTTGATTTCAGTACTATCAATTGCAGAAACTCTTTATGGAGGTAAAGCCAAGTATATAAATGTTTAATTAAAAACAAATTTATGATATGGTAAAAAATACTTGCCGATACTAATTTGATTTCATTACTTTCAATTGCAGAAACTTTTTATGGAGTTTAAGGAAAGTATATAAATGTTTAATTAAAAACAAATTTATGGTATGGAAAAAAATACTTGTCGATACCAATTTGATTTCAGTACTTTCAATTGCAGAAACTTTCTACGAAGTTAACGAAAAAATATATAAATGATTAATTAAAAACAAATTTATGGTATAGTAAAAATACTTGTCGATACCAATTTGATTTTAGTACTTTCAATTGCAGAAAGTTTTTATGGAGTTTAAGGAAAGTATATAAATGTTTAATTAAAACAAAATTGTGGTATGGAAAACAATACTTGTCGATATCAATTTGATTTCAGGACTTTCAATTGCATGAACTTTCTACGAAGTTACCGCAAAAAATATATAAATGATTAATTAAAAACAAATTTATGGTATAGTAACAATACTTATCAATAATCTACTCTGAATGCAGTACTTTGTATTGTATAAACTTTTTATAGAGTTTCAGTACAATGTATTGTGACATCCCAAATTTGATATACAAAATTTCAAGCTTTTATTTAAGCGAAATAGCATAAAAAAGCAATGCTACATAAGCTAATACTGTCGATTAGCTAATGTAGACATATCGGATCATCTCTCATAAGAGACTAAGATAGTCAAGCGGTAGAGTATCTGACTGATAGGCGCTACGACGGGGTTCGATCCCCGGTTAGGGAAGATTTTTTTATTTTCACTTTTAATGTTTAAATAATTAATTTAAACATTGAAAAGTGGAAAATTGTAAAATTTATAATTTTATTATTTTTTTTTACATATTTGCCATTTTTTGTCAAAATATCAATGCGATACAACCAAAAATGACAAAGTTATCAATAATTAATGGTTTAAACAATTTCCATTAATTAATTAAATCAAGTTAAATATTTTAGTTGTAAGTAAACTAAAATACAAAATTCAAAATTATTATTTATTATAACTTATAATGAAAATTGGTATTAAACCAATTTTCAATAAAACTGTAAGTTTTACAATAATATAGCAATAGCGTAACTATATCTATGCATAAATAATGCATCTTGTAAAACATAACACCACGAGTATTATATTCAAACAATATAATAATTAATACATTTATTATCTAATATAAGAAAATATAGACGAACAGCCAGAGTACGACGTCATGAGATAATACACGCACATATCGATGCGTGTGCTTGATATGCCGATGGTGGGAGACTTAGATCCTGAGTAGAGAGTTCCCCCACCACTGCCAAGACTTGACAAAACCAACGGCTCTCGCTGTCTCTGCAGCATTTTCGTCGAGGACGACGAGCCTTTCAAGCGGCCTCTCCGCTCTGGTCGAGTCTCGCGTAAACAGACTCTTGTAACATAAATGTTAGTTCTATTATGAAGGCATGTTAGGATGTTCTTCCAACATCCTACATGAACATAAAATAAATTCTTTTTATTTGATTATATTAATTAATCTTTTTTCCTTATATTACCAAACGACCCTAATAAGGCAACCCTTTATTAGGTCTTAAGAATCTCAATGGCTTTCTTAAGGTGACGCGTGATGGGAGAATTTGTTTTCTCTCAGACCTACGTCGCTGAATGCAATTGGAGATTTTTAGACCTAGATTGTGAACACTTTTCAATTCGTAAAGTAACGTGGGATAAGAGAATTTGTTTTCTCTTTGAACTACGTTACTGAATTGAAGTGGTATCACAATCGTAAAGGGTTTCCAGTAATATATTAACTCGACGAATCAATGCTCATTCATCGATTTGCTATTGGTTGGGATAATATCTCTACCCTATACGGATCGATGGATTAAATAAGACAGAAACTCAAAAAGAGGAGATTCTATCTTATTTTTTATTATGTGAATAAACTGGACCGTCACAGTATATAAAAAAATGTTAAATCGAAATAATAGTAAGTAGAAAAGGTGGAGTAGTAATTCAAGATTTCTTTTGTTACATAACGTTTTTTAAATTGTGATTAGAAATCATACTTGCGAATGTTGACGCCTTCATGGAAGGTATTTTATAAATTACTATCTAGAGACACAAAATAACATTAAACATGTAATAATAACGAATAAAAAAATTATTGAAAGTGAAACGCCAATAAATAAATTAAAAGTTTCTGTTTATGTGGACAATCAATATCACTTCGATTTCAGTACTATCAATTGCATAAACTCTTTATGGAGGTAAAGCAAAGTATATAAATGTTTAATTAAAAACAAATTTATGATATGGTAAAAAATACTTGCCGATAACACTCTGATTTCAGTACTTTCAATTGCAGAAACTTTTTATGGAGTTTAAGGAAAGTATATAAATGTTTAATGAAAAACCGATTTATTGTATGGAAAAAAATACTTGTCGATACTGTAGTGTCGAAAACTCACCAACATGGAGAATTCCCGATGTTTTTAATATTATATATATATTAATTGATATTATTTTTATATATTTTATATATTATACCCGCGCATTGCAATGTCTCAATAATAACCGCGAGATTATAAAATTTCTCTTGAATTTCAGGGAATTGACATATTCCCTCATTAGTTCCATCTAAAATCGCGAGTTCATCGTGCATATCTTCGTACGCGTTAAACAATTCTGTAAGGCGGTTCAAACGTATTTTAGCAACGTGTTTTTCGATCTTATTCTCCGAAATTGCGGTATTTAACATGGTAATTTGAGTTTTAAGTGTAATGCGCTTTTGAGTGATCACTGCTATACGCGGGGCCATTGTTAATTAATTTAATATAGTTATTGATTATATAAGTACAATAAAATTAATTCACTATATTGTTAATAGTTAAAACAATTTTTTATTGATAAAATAGTAATTACACCTTTAAAAATCGCGAGGAAACCACTCACTGAACAAAATAAAATACTGTGCGAAACTACACTTGAATATATTTAATATGTTTTAAAGCGATGTTTAAATTATATGCAACGGAAGCGCGACACAATCATTAAATATTAAGATACCAATTATAAAATAACATTTCAAAATTTATATGTATGTATGATGAAAATGGGATATGCGAATTAAATAGTTAAAAATAAAAATAATGAAAAAAGAAAGAACAAGATGTTTGTAAAACACTTATCTTTTGTTGTTATAATGCGTCGATGCAGCGACAGCAGCCAAGATGTCAGCGTCTCCAGGTGAAAGTGACGGATAATTCGAATATGGCTCCAATATTAAAGAGCTGAACAAAATTAGTTTATAATTATTTTTTATTAAACACACACTTCACTTCACTATATTTTTCAGTATCGTAATAAATAAGATCACACCTCACAGGAGGCACCAAAAAATGTAGTGTCAAAAACTCACCAACACGGAGAATTCCCGATGTTTTTAATATTATATATATTAATTGATATTATTTATAATTTTTTCTAATATTGTTATGTATAATGACAAAGGAAAAATGGCAGGTTATATAATAAATTAAATAGACTGATTTGAGCAGAAATTAATACATATTTATTGGCTCAAAAAGAAAAGAGGGAAAAAGCCAGTAATGTATAAAAAACCCTCGAAAATGTAATACAAATAAAAGTATAATTAACTATTTAAATTTTTATATCTTAACAATTCAATTAAAGTGAAGGTGTGATCTGTGTCAAATATTTATACATATATATATATATACATATATTTGTATATATATTAATAACCAATGCGCGTGACACTCGCGTGGTGGTGACTAACCACTAGTCAAGAGGAGGCTGAGCCTCACACTAACGATCGGATGAAAACACCTGATCGACTAGATATATATGTATATATATATCTCTAAGGCGCATGTATAAATAATATACAATCGCGTTGGTGGTGACTAACCACTATTCTTCATATCAGATCTCATACGTATGATGAGCTAAGAATTCGCGCAATCAGACGAATTCTGTATATATATATATATATATATTCATAAGTATATTCACATACACATATACACACACACAAATTATTCGCACTGTTAATTTTTAATAATTAATCGCGATATTTGTTCGTCGATACACAACACTCGACGAAATAATAAGTACGCGATAAATATAGTACTTCCAATTAACTATACGCAGCGAAAGAATAATATACTTGATAGTATTTCGAACTGCCAAAATTGACTGCTTGAGAGTCGGACGAGAACTGACTATATGTTTCACAGAATGCTTAGGCGAAAACCGACGCCTTGTTGACCAGCTGATTATTTGGGAAATTTTTAAGTAAACCCGTTATGACCAGTAGAATATTAAGAAATGGGAAAAACCTCTGGAAAATTTCTTATTTTGCGTCGTAAAGCGAGGTTTGAACTCGATCGTTACAAGTTTGCCCAAAAACCATAAAATCATAAAACAATTAACCGGCCAGCGCGTTCAAAACGTGCAAGGTTCAAACGGGTTTCTAGCCTGTTTCTACGTTTCAAACCCTTCCAGATCTTTGTATAGCAGGTCAAAATAATTTGAATTATATTGAATAATATTATACATCAAATATATATATATATATTATTAACAGTGCGACAATTTCGTTAAGTCGATAATATTGTTAACGACTGAACATGCTCCCTCCGTTGCGAGGGAAGCGAGCAAAGATGTGTGTGTAGCCATAAGCGTAAATGTGTACGCATGTATAAATAGCATAATTATTATAAATCATTGTGTACATTGCAATTATATGACTTATGCTACATCGGGTAATAAACACAACTGAGTTATATTTCTTTTGAAAACGCCTTGAGCTGTTTTGATAGTAGCAATTCTGATTATTCCGTCACTTCCTGAATGAACATCTGAGACCAGTCCTAGCTGCCATCGCATACACGGTTGATTTTTATCAATGACAATGACCATTGAGCCTTTTTTAATTTCACCCTTGTTGTCTAACCATTTTTGACGTTTTTGGAGTTCGCCAAGATATTCCAAATGTCATCTTTTCCAAAAATCTTGACGAACTTTAGTGATGAATCGCCACACAGAAAGTCGATTTTCTGGAACAGAAAGATAATTATCTTCGGGCAGCATAGTAAGTGGGCGTCCAACTAAAAGGTGCGCGGGAGTTAGCGCGAGCGGATCATTTGGATCGCTAGAAATCGAACATAAAGATCTTGAATTTAAAATAGCTTCGATTTCAATAGCTAAGGTATTAATTTCTTCGAAAGTAAGAAGCTGATTGCCTATGACACGTCTAAAATGATGTTTAAATGACTTGACAGCTGCTTCCCAAATACCACCGAAATGGGGAGATAAAGGAGGATTAAAATGCCAAGAAATATTCTTACGTATCGCGTAATTGTCTACATTCTTTCGAAATTGCTCTGAATGAAATAATGAATATAATTCGCGAAGCTGATTGTTTGCTCCGATGAAATTAGTCTCGTTATCTGAATATACATGTGTCGGAATCGCTCGGCGACCGATAAATCTTCTAAACGCCCCTAAAAATCCTTCTGTTGTTAAGTCACTAACGATTTCTATGTGTACTGCCTTTGTAGCCATACAAATAAAAACACAACCGTAAGCCTTAATTCTATTTCGATTACGATGTTTCTTTTCCTTAAAAAAAGTTGACCGAAAAAGTCTATACCAGTATGTACAAAGGCGGCCGTTTCTTCAACTCGCGATTTAGGTAAATCTCCCATTTTGCTTTGTAATGGGGTGGGCCTATGTCGAATACAAGTTATGCAACGGCGTATTATTTTTCTAACTTGATTTTTTCCGTTAAGTAACCAAAAACGGTGTCGAATCGTGCATAAAGTACTTTGAATCCCGGCGTGATAACTATTGCGATGAATTTCGGTAATTATGAGGTCAGTTACATAATGATATGATGGCAAAAGTATTGGATATTTTTGATTATCGGATATTGTTGCGTTATGTAATCTACCGCCGACAGGAAGCAATCCGTATTCATCAAGAAAAGGATTAAAAGATGTGAGTCTGGTGTCTTTTCCGTTTCCGTTTTTTGAAATTCGTTCGATTTCTTCATAATATTGTTCCCGCTTAATTATTTTTAGAATTTTTCTTTCAGTTTCGAGTTTCTCTTGTATATTAATATTTTTAGTTTTATAAGTATTTGATCGACGTAAATGTAGACAAAATGCGATAGTATTAATTAAGGTTGAATATGAAGAAAAACGCTGGAATATATCACACTGGACCGGTTTTAAAAGTAAACACACATTTTTTCGCAAACCTGGCAATTCCGAAAGAACAGACTCTACACTTATGGGTCAAGTATTTCCAGGCTGTTTTAAGGGGGTGCCATAGTGAAAAACTATCGACGAAGCGTCGGTAATGTAGTAAGCTGTAATGTACTAGTAGCGCCATCATGCGTTGAAAAATTATATTAATTTATAACCTCACAGTAGATGGCGCCAATAGTACATTCCAGCTATCATATTCATTCACAAATAAACTTTGTAGATTGCATTATTTAACATAAAATATGCAGACGATGCAGGAATATTTTAATCACAATTTTTACAATAAACTTTTTGACAACAATTGCTATCCACTTTCCATACAATCGTTTTCTGCATTTTGATATGCAGACGATGCAGGAATTATACAACTTAATTTTTACAAACATAATTTGACATTTATTACTACATTTTCCGTGCAATCGTTTTCTGCATTTTGATACGCAGACAATGCAGGAATATTGAAACCAAAAATTATTACAATAATCAATTATACAACTATTGCTATACATAATTCTATGCGATCGTTTTCTGCATTTTGTTAGGCAGACGATGCACGAATTGTTACAATAAAATTATACAATAATCATTTTATGACAGTGTATGAAAAATTATCATGTTCAGAATTCCAGACAACGCCGAGAATTTTTAAAATAGTATCTTTCTGAATTGCGTGATCTAAATCAAAAATTTTTTGTTCAATATTATCGAGACCGTGGTGATGATTAGATGCCCATTGACGAATATCAAGCCCGCCGCGTTTTAATAGTTCTATTATTTCGTCCCGGATTTTTAAGACTTCTTTGAGAGAATCGGCACCCGCTAACAAATCATCGACATATAGATCGCGTTTTAAAATCAAGCAAGCGCGCGGAAATTCTGAACTTTCGTCATCTGCGAGTTGTTGCACCGTTCTAATAGCAAGGTAGGGAGCAGAAGAAACTTCGAAAGTTACTGTATTTAACTCGTATACGGCAAGTTCATTTTCATTATACCAAAAAATTCGCTGATATTTACGATCATCTGGATGTATAAGAATCTGTCTATACATTTTTGCAATATCAGCTGTTAGAACGTAAACGTGAGTACGAAATCTCAACAGATGCTCGAAAAGCTTGTTGACTAGTGGGACCAACCATAAGAGTATTATTGAGAGAAAAACCTTTGTTTGATTTTGCCGAGGCATCAAATACCACACGAACTTTCGTGGTATAACTAGATTCCTTTACGACCGCGTGGTGAGGCAAATAGTAACCTTCCGTTTCATTTTGACAAATTAAAGCCATGTGACCTAGATCTATATATTCTTGCATCAATTTACTATATTCAATCTTCAATTTAGGGTTAGAATTTAATTTTCTTTCTAAAGTTCGAAAACGACGAAGCGCTCGAGATCTAGAGTCGCCGAAGTCGGGTGGACCATAACGAAAAGGTAAACGTACGATATATCGACCGTTTTCATTGCGCGTCGTATTTTCCGTGTAATGAGTCTCGCATGATATTGCTTCCGTCAATTTAGATGATTCATTTGTCGCGTCTTCGATTATCCAAAATTTTGTGATTTGTTTGGTCAATTCGGTTAAATTACACGAAACTACGCCTTTTTCTTGGTTACCATCAGTTCCCCCGACAATTACCCATCCGAGCTATGTTTTTTGTAAATATAGATCACAATTATTTTCTGATAAATTGATTTGACCTAGAGAAAGTAAAGATAATGTAGCACCTGAACCAATAAAATGTCTACCGGCCGCGGGACGTGAAATTGTGGATCAGCTAATTGTAAATTTATTGGTATTTTGACTAATTCGCGCGGAAAAGGTTCATTAGGTATATAATCCGTGATACTAGGAATAGTTAAAAAAGTTAAAGTCTTATGAAATTTACTAGTTCGTGAGTAAAAACAGATATTAATACAGCCTTTAGAAATAGTATGCATTTCGTTTATTGCACCGATAGGTATAGAGCAGGATTGCAATGGTAACCTTAATTTTCGCGCAAAACTCTCGGTAACAAAGTGTGCAGTTGAACACGTATCAAGTAGTGCTCTAGCTTCTATAAGTTTACCGTCGGCATCTCGAACACGTACAATTGCGCTCATTATTAATTGTGATCGAGGTGTTCGGTTAACGGTGTTAAATGTATCAACGGCTAGTCAATCTATAGATTTTTTATTGGTATTTTTTAGAGTATTATTTTCGGATGTATTACGCGTTATTTCAGGCTTTGAATTTAAATGTAACATTACGTTATGAAAACGATTACAACGTTTGCAACGTGCAAATTTACATATACCGGAATTAATACGGAGACAATTTCTACAAAGATGATTTGTTTTTACTACGTCCCACCTTTGTTGTACCGATAATTTCTCAAATTTTGGGCATTTGTACAAAGCGTAATCGTTTTTACAGTGAGCGCAAGGGTTAAGTCGACCAACAACGAATGCGCGGGCGCCCGACTCATTTTTCCGCGTCTTAGACGAGTGCGACTCTAGCTCCACGCGTCATTTACCGCGAGTGATTTTCGATTCGCGCTTAATATCTTGAGTTCATGTCGAAATTCTAAATGAAGCCTCACTAATAAAATTATAAAATTGTTCAAATTTGGGAACGAGATCTAAACTAAGCGAATCCTGCCATTTTTGACGAATGTCGATCGGGAGTTTTTTCTCTAATACACGAATTATAAATCCTTCATCAAGTACAATTTGTAACGATTCTAACATACTCATATGCTGCCGTGCGTCATCTATTAAATTCGAAAGACCTAACGTGGTTGCTGTAGTAAGCGCAGAAATGTCTAAAATAGCGTCATAATGTTTTTCGATGAGAATACGTTTTTTCTCATAAGTATCTGTGAGTAGTTTCCAAGCGTTTTTGTAATTGTCCGCACTTGCATCGAAATGTGCGAGTTTATTCAAAACTGGTCCGTGTAACGTATTTTTCAAATACAAAAATTTAATTAGGTTATCTATGTCAGAACGCGAATCAATCATGCTTAAGAACGTATTTTTGTATGAAAGCCATTTATTATGATCGCCATTAAATTTCGGAAGCTCGGCTATCGGTAATTTTAAAGTTTGATGTTTATCAAGAAAAGTTGAATTTTCGGACGCACCGGTAGCAATGTTGGCCGAAGACGTCCCCGCGCATTGCATTGTCTCAATAATACCCGCGAGATTATAAAATTTCTCTTGAATTTCAGGGAATTGACCTATTCCCTCATTAGTTCCATCTAAAATCGCGAGTTCATCGTGCAAATCTTCGTACGCGTTAAACAATTCTGTAAGGCGGTTCAAACGTATTTTAGCAACGTGTTTTTCGATCTTATTCTCCGAAATTGCGGTATTTAACATGGTAATTTGAGTTTTAAGTGTAATGCGCTTTTGAGTGATCACTGCTATACGCGGGGCCGTTGTTAATTAATTTAGTATAGTTATTGATTATAGAAGTACAATAAAATTAATTCACTATATTGTTAATAGTTAAAAAAATTTTTTATTGATAAAATTGTAATTACACCTTTAAAAATCGCGAGGAAACCACTCACTGAACAAAATAAAATACTATGCGAAACTACACTTAAATATATTTAATATGTTTTAAAGCGATGTTTAAATTATATGCAACGGAAGCACGACACAATCATTAAATATTAAGATACCAATTATAAAATAACATTTCAAAATTTATATGTATGTATGATGAAAATGGGATATGCGAATTAAATAGTTAAAAATAAAAATAATGAATAAAGAAAGAACAAGATGTTTGTAAAACACTTATCTTTTGTTATTATAATGCGTCGATGCAGCGACAGCAGCCAAGATGTCAGCGTCTCCAGGTGAAAGTGCAAGGTTCAAACGGGTTTCTAGCCTGTTTCTACGTTTCAAACCCTTCCAGATCTTTGTATAGCAGGTCAAAATAATTTGAATTATATTGAATAATATTATACATCAAATATATATATATATATATATATATTATTAACAGTGCGACAATTTCGTTAAGTCGATAATATTGTTAACGACTGAACAGATACCAATTTGATTTTAGTACTTTCAATTGCAGAAACTTTTTATGGAGTTTAAGGAAAGTATATAAATGATTTATTAAAAACAAATTTATTGTATGGAAAAAAATACTTGGCGATACCAATTTGATTTCAGTACTTTCAACTGCAGAAACTTTCTACGAAGTTAACGCAAAAAATATATAAATGATTAATTAAAAACAAATTTATGTTATAGTATAAATACTTATCAATTATTCCACTCTGACTGCTGTACTTTGTATTGTATAAACTTTTTATATAGTTTCAGTACAAAGTATATAGAAAAATTTTAAATTGAAACAATAGTAAGTAGAAAAAGGTGGAGTAGGAATTCAAGATTTCCTTTATCAGATAACGTTTTTTAAATTGCGATTAGAAACCATACTTGCGAATGTTTTATAAATTACTATCTAGAGACACAAATTGAACATTAAATATGTAATATTAAGGAATAAAAAAATTATTGAAAGTGAAACCCCAATAAATAAATTAAAAGTTTCTGTTTATGTGGACAATCAATATCACTTTGATTTCAGTACTATCAATTGCAGAAACTCTTTATGGAGGTAAAACAAAGTATATATGTTTAATTAAAAACAAATTTATGATATGGTAAAAAATTCTTGCCGACAACACTCTGATTTCAGTACTTTCAATTGCAGAAACTTTTTATGGAGTTTAAGGAAAGTATATAAATGTTTAATTAAAACAATACTTTATTACAATTTCTATTACGATTAGCCAGAATCATACACGAATCTGTTCAGTAGAGTTAGTACGAAATGTACGTTAGTAGCGGTAGTTACAACAGAAAATAATTGTATTATCATGCGTAATTGTTCAGGTAATATTTATTTTTGCAATTATGTTTAATATAGTTTTAAATAAGATTAATCAAATATATTGATATTTTTCAGAAAGTTCTAATAGTTCACAAACATATAGAACCAATAATAGCAGTGCTAATAATAGTCAGAAAGACACTAAATGTAAGAAAAAATTAGTATTCCTGTTACAAATAATAACAGATTCTAAAAACATATTATTTATAGGTACTGAATATAACAATGTGGATAATAAAAAACATCGCGTTCATAACAAACATTACAGAACCCGCAAAATATGGCATAGAAATAATAAAAATAACAATCGTAAATTAATAAATTATATATATCACCATATATATATAAAACTAAAATATGCATTTTGTTAAGAACCATATTTATAAATAAATTATTTACAAATGAAACACATCGGGGAAATAATAGTAATCGTGGCGTTTATCATAATAAAAATTGGTGACAGCAAACTAATAAGTACTGTAAGTATTACTTAAATAATAATATAATAACAATTATCAAATAGGATATATGTATTCTAAAATATTGTAGGTTGGTACATATCCTTCTTAGCGTAAAAAATTATATGAATAAAATCTTGAACACTTTTGTCATAATAATTTTTTTTAAACTTCCTGCCGAGCACTAAAAACATCAAATGAGTTCTTTGCATGAAAAAATCTATTAGATCATTAACTTCTTGAGTACTTTTGTTAAAACAAACTTTTTCATCACTTCCTGTCGGGCATATAAAATTTATCAAATTAATGCTTATATATTGAGAAAAAAAAGTCAAATTTTTTATTGTATACTGCTCATTTTTTTTATCAATTAACACATAATAAATTTTTTCAATTATATTTCATTATTATGTGCATAATCATATTTACGACTAGGTCTTTGCATGAAAAAATCTCTTAGATCATTAATTTTTTAACACTTTTGTTAGAATAAACTTTTTGATAAGTTCCTGTCGAGCACTAAAATTATCAAATGGGGTCTTTGCATGAAAAAATCTATTAGATCATTAACTTCTTATCCATAATCGATTAAGAAATTATAGAGTTAAAATATTGAACACTTTTGTCATAATAAACTTTTTGATAACTTCCTGTTGAGCACTAAAACTACTATGCCGAGGAAACGTTTTTTAGCCCATTTCTTGCACATTTATTGGAATGACCGTAACTTCCAAACACAAAGTATTAATTTTTCGGTGGTCTTGAAAAGAAAACTCGAAGCATGTTGTAAAATTTGATCCCTTTTACTATTTCCGATAGAACCAGCCGATTGTGTGCGTCTAATAAACACTCGTTATAAAGATATTTTAACTTTTATAAATTAATCTCCAAATACAGCCGAAACATTTTTGCAGCCTTCTTTATGGCCTATAATGGTAGAGTTATCCTGCTTATGAAAACTATTTTTCAAAATATTAAGTTTAATTATAACATTTATAGATTACACCATTAAATTGTTAGGAAAAGTTCAAAACAACGTTTCATCGAGAGGACAAAAATGTTGTTAGTTTTAGTATATTTCTAGAATAACTGGCTGGCTTCGACTCACTAAATAGATTTCAATTATACTAGTGTATCAAATGGAGTCTTTACATGAAAAAATTCTTTAGATCATTAATTTATAATATGATTAAATATAATAAATTTTTTTTTAATATTTCAATCAAAAAAGTTGCAGTTATTTTGAGTTTTACGGATAATTACGTCTATGCGGATATGTATAAAGTTCATTATCCATAAGCAATATCCTACTATTATACTTCATAAAAATATTTACTTTTGTAGTAGATAAGCTAGGCCGGTTCTAACTCATAGGCCGGTTCTAACTCATAGGCCGGTTCTAACTCATAGGCCGGTTCTAACTCACAGGCCGGTTCTAACTCACAGGCCGGTTCTAACTCAAGAGTGCGTGTGTGTGTGTGTGTGTGTGTGTGTGTGTGTGTGTGTGTGTGTGTGTGTGTGTGTGTGCACGTAGAATGTAGATATGTGTAGAAGCAACCTTCGTAACGTCTCGCATGACTCATACACTTATCAAATCCACGTGGCTCGAGACTTTCTCTCTCTCTCTCTCTTCGCTGTTGTCACGCGGATGTCGCACTTATCAATCAAATGTGTATGTGTGTGTGTGTGTGTGTGTGTGTGTGTGTGTGTGTGTGTTGCTCCATTACGTTATATTGAGTATCCATACTAAGTATATGAGACTGTAGCAGTCATATATAGTAATCGATTAAATATTTGGGCGCTTGAGAGATAGTGCACCACGACGCGAACCCTAGCGGATGATTCGAGAACTTTGCGTACTACGTAGTATCGATGCTAAGGTTATGAGTAACCGAATATAGTAACAGATGGGGCTTGAGAATTTTAAGTGCTGAATAAAAAATGAAGCGGGCGTCGGGTCTTGACCCCGAGCCACTTCGGATCCGAAGGCGTTCACGCTAACCACTGCGCTACGCCCGCACTGGTCGTAGCGCTTCTTATTGCTCTTATATGCTACCGATACCGCGCCACCTCGCGGTGTCGGTAATGCTGATATCTTATGATAAGTGTATTAAATCCACCCTGTCACACAGAGTAGAAGGTTAGTCGCCGGTAATGCTGACATCTTATGATAAGTGGATTAAATCCACCCTGTCACACAGAGTAAAAGGTTAGTCGCCGGTAATGCTGACATCTTATGATAAGTGGATTAAATCCACCCTGTCACACAGAGTAGAAGGTTAGTCGCTTGCGAGATAGCAAACCATACCGCAAACCCTAGCGGACGATTCGGGAAACCAGTGCGAATGTAGTTAATTCGTTTGCACTTTAATTAAATCGATTGCACATTGATAGCAATGGTTTGCACAATGATAGCAATCGTTTGCACATTGATAGCAACCGTTTGCACATTGATAGCAATCGTTTGCACATTGATAGCAACCATTTGCTCATTGATAAAAATAATTTGCGAATTGAGAGCAACCGTTTGCACATTGATATCAACCGGCTGCGCATTGTTAGAAACAGTTTGCACGTTGAGAGTAACCATTTGCAGATTGATAGTCACCGTGTGAACATTGATATCAATCGTTTGCGCATTGTTAGAAACCGTTTGCACATTGAGAGCAACCGTTTGCACGTTGATAGCTACCATTTGTTCATTGAAAGCAACCGTTTGCAGTTTGCTTAAATTCAGCGTTGTGTAAGCGGTTTCTTAATTAGAACACAATAGCAGCATTCAAACCACGGATTCTTATGTGTATATATCTGAGAGAGTTTGTTTCAGGGAAACGATGCTCTGAAGAGAAAGGGTTTGAGTTGAACGTCACCGATGAGAGGATAAATTGCTAGGTCCTTCAGAATGAAATCTTTGCCTGGTTTCATAAATCCTTGATCGTCTACTGTGATCTCCATCTGGACAACGTTTGAGATATTGCAGCTAAAAACTCTGATTTATAAACTCTCCCCCGCCCCCCTCCGCCAGGCCATGAAAAAGCTTTACGTTGGTAATATAGTGATCAAATCGACTAGCGCGCATTATCCGCTTATTGACTTTTGTGATTAGTTTGAAAACCTAGAATAACCACTCTAGGTTTTTCTGATTGTTTAGTTATTTTTACAGTCCAAATGTGTCTTGACGTTATTTGTACAAATCCCAAGTTCGAAAACTCATGGATCTTGTTTTACACAATCCAGCAATCGAACTCACGAGGATTCACATATGGCATAAGCTACTCGATTCATATTAATTCAAACTTTACAAATGATGATATGACACCTATTTAAATGACAGCGTTCAAATCAGTTTGTGATTCATGCTTTGCAATGATTACTATTTTCCAAAAGCCTTCGGCAAAATGCAAAGGGTACAGAAACGTCAAAGTAACCAACATTATCGACTATATTCTCCAATTCACCGAATGTTACAGGTAACTGTATAGTATTAAAAAATAATGAAAAATATTAAAAGGCTTTATAGGAGTACCAAATGTATTACAAATAGCATTAAAGGAGTATCAAAGATATTAAACTCATATCAATGTATTATAAAACTAGTAAAAAGTAGTAAAGAATATTACATGTATTATACTTAATATCAAAGGAGTATCATATATATTGTAAAGAGTATTAGAAAGTTTATAAAGGATATTCAAGGCATCATAAATAGTATTAAACAAGTTCCAAACATATAACATACAGAGTTAAAAAAAATATCTAACATTGTATTAAAAGTTTTAAAAAAGTATTCAGAGTATCAAATGTATCAAATCAATTATAAACAGTATTATTAACACAATATTGAACGAAGTATTCAAGGTATTGAAAAGTATTAAAGGTTATTAAATGTATTATCAAAAGTATTAAAAAGTATCGAACATATAACATGCAGTATTAAAACAATATCTAACGTAGAATCAATAGTATTGAAAAGCATTAAAAGATATTAAATGTGTTATCAAAATATTAAAAAGTATCTAATGCAGTATAAAAGTTTTAAAATGTATAATTCAAAAAGTATTACATATATATTATTAAACGAGTATCAAACATTTATACAAATATAGCATATCAGAAACAGGCAATGGTTTAAAATTAATAATTTAACAATCCAAAGAAAACAATGGCCAAAGCGAGCTAAAAATGTATATATTATTTCTAGAAAGAGTTTAAGTATTCAATATTCTCTTTCAATAATTTGTTTATTTGTTATTAAATGTTTATCGTTGAACTTCTGTAATAGAAAGTACTTTATCAAACACCTTCAAAGAAGGTATCAAAATTCGAAAGCATAATGTATCATTTGAATTATTTATAATATTATTAATCTTTCCCTATTTAAAATTTATTATTTTAAAACTAACTATAGGTATACTTTATAAAAAATTTACTACCTTAAACAGTACTAATAATTAAAACTTTTTTTTTTTTCAAAGAGTTGCTGCAATAGAAAGTACCGAAATCAATGGAAAATAATTGAGAAGTATTTTGTAATAACTTAAATAGAAATTAACTATATATCTTTTATTATATACTTATAATTATTTTTCCATTTTATATATTACTCAAATTGCTTAAGAAGTTCACTGATTTCACTATGTAAACGACAAGTACTTAGTAACATTATATCGTAAGTAAGTTTGAATTGATTTAAATTAAAGTATTCTTAAATAGTTTCTGCAATAGAAAGTACTGAAATCAAAGCAGAATAACCGACAAGTATTTTGTACTATACCATAATTTTGTTATTGCATAAACATTTATACATAGCTAAAATTCCATGGAAACTTTCTCAATAGAAAGTACTGAGATCATTACGGAATATAGACAAGTATTTTGTACCATACAATGAAATCGCATTTTAATTTATATGTTTACGCTGAACATCATCAAGAAATTACTACGAGTCAGGTAAAACATATATTGCACTATATAATTAATTATACACCTTAACAGCACGTCCTCGTCGTAAGAGCTGGATAAAAACATTAATATGTTGGCTAATGTTGGAAGGAAAAACATACTTTACAGAACCAATTCCATGAACTACACTTAGAAATCAAAATGACCACCAGTTTGAATGTAATTGAACTACAGAAAAGGACACCAAGTTTTCATCAAATACACCATTCATGAACAAACATTCACATCCAATAGCGTAGAAATAGGTATTTATTATTATTATTTAAATACTTAAATTTGTTGAAATTTTATAACTAAGTTTTTCAATGTAGAATGAATAAATTATTTCGCTAATACCACCATTCAAAAAGAACCCATTCCGCTCTCCCAGCTTCAAAGTAGTTACTTTACATGGCACACAATTTTGTAAAAACAATTCTCATATAAATTATATCACAGTGAGACCAAAGTGGCCCGTTATACTGATATTTCGATAAAATGGTAGGTCGATATTTTCTCAAAAGAAACAAACCGTTTTACTTGAAATATATAATATTGTAATAAATAATATTATGTTATTAGACCTCCAATCTCTGACACTTCAAAAGACGTTTTGACGTTAATACTTCTCTAATATTATAATGTCAAAGATTGTTTTTTTATCAAAGGTACCTGAATATTTGGATTTTTGAGTTATAAAAAAAATAATTTTCGACAAAAAAGATTTTATAAAAGGAGTCCTGGATAAAATATTGTTTCAAAAAATTCTACGAAAACTTCCATCTAAAAAATGTTCTTAAACAAAAATCCGTAAACCTTACATTTATATACAAAGTATAAAGATATATAACTAAACTATTGTTATTATATACCACTTTACACAAAATTTCACCACCGCCATTAAAAACCACATAATTTTCAAATATTCATTAAATTTTGATATCAAGCATATTTGTTTAGACAAAAGTACTAATACTTTATATATTATACACATATATACATATCACCGAACGATAAATTCATTTTCATTTTAAATAACTCGCGACTTGGTCTAATATGTCGCACTCTGGCTGGTGGTTTTTCCCACAGCTAGATGGATACGACTATCTTTCTACATTCGGTCGGGAGATCGTCGTCTCCTTTTTACATATGTAGTCGCATAACATCTTGCGACAGGCGTCTAAGGTATGATCTCCAGTTCCTTGCTGAGGAGTCCAAGCTGGAGATCCAGGACGAAACGCCTTTAATTTTTTTTTAAAAAAGGCCGTGCTTTGAGAAATTCCACCAACCATAGTGGACAAAGAGTAAATAGGGCCAGATTTATTAAAAAAAAATAAAGCAACTTAGTTCGGAAAGACGAATATTACATATTATACACATTTATATTTTATATATTGTGTAAGAACATTAAATTAACAATTTACTAAAGTTTACTGTAACATTCGAATACTTTTTTTCAAAACAATTTTTTTTTCGAAGAACCATTTTTTCAAAAACATTTTTTTTTTCAAATAACAATGTTTTTTGAAAAATATATATAATTTAAGATGATTAAACAGTAATCTGAGAATGCAAGCCCCGCTTTGACGTTATAATATTAATGAAGGATTAATGTTTAACATCTTTCGCAGGGCCGTACAAAATAACTTCGAATGAGGTTATAACATTAATCCTTCATTAATATTATAAGGTCAGAGTGTGTTTATAACCTATGAGTGGGTATATGGGTATTTGGATTATAGATTTTTATGCATTATTCTTTCAAATAACATGTTCTCCTGTGAATATAAATATTATTTAACCTCAAAGACCAATAAATTAATATATATCTACCTAAATTATAAAAGAAATTTGCCAGTGCTGCCGCTGCCGCTATTTCAGAAATTCAGGGTCACTGTGACCAACATTTATAGAATAAACTGGATTCAGGAGGGCATCATTAAGAATATATAACAGGGTGGGCATCCTGTATATACCCATATAAGGGTGTATGTATAAAATTTTATGAATAGTAGCTATCCTGCACATGCCTATATATGGGTGTGTATATCTGATTTTATGAATGGTGTCTATCCATTATATGCCCATATGTGGGTGTGACTGTATAAAATATTATGAATGGAGGCTACCCTGTATATGACCATATATGATTAAGTGAATAGGTGTAAATATATAAGATTTTATGAATGGTGGTCACCCTGTACATGCCTATCTCTTAATAAATAAGTATTTATTTAATTTCTAATAATTTATTATTAATAAATGATGAAATTAATCTATTTATTATAACTTTATATACAAAAACTGGTTTGGGCAAGCCTTTCGTTTCTAGTATGATCTTTGCTTTCATATTCGGCAACTCTTCCACTGCAGCCTGAGAAGCCGCTGAACATGATTGCATTTGATCTGTAACTACTGTTCTACTCAGACTACTTTGTCTCTCTATGTCTCTGTGAATAACAGTAATGGCTTCTCTCAGAGCAGTGGTATGGCTGTCAACTCTCCAGCACTCTGTAGCAGGGGAGTTCTGATGGAGGTTAATAGATCGTCGGACTGGTTCCCCGTAGTTGTTGGAACTCACCCCTATTATTTTTTGTCTGCAAGAATCCGCTGGAAGTTTGTGGGATCTCGACGATACGTCATAGTGAAATCAGCAGAGACCGTATTCATTGCAACAGTGACTTGTGGATTTGTTGCCTGCTTCGGATAGCAGAGTAGGAAGTGCCGCACTTTAAGGATCGGGTCGCCAAGCATGAGGGTACTCTATTTACTATCTCACCAAAATCTTAGTTTAATCTGGACTGATTCAATGTGAACAGAATTTGGGTTTTTCACGTATTCAAGCATCTCTTTAGAGAGTTGATACATATTGTTGTATCAGCAGAATGGTACTTGAAGGATGAAGTGGACGGAATATTCAGGGTAGTCTCTGCATCAAGCAACTGGTCAATCGATTGTTCAACATGGTTAGGACTCGTCCTTCTCTGGGAGCTTCATGCGGGATTGTCTTTCCTCGCGATTGGTTGATAGGATGATATCCTCGGTTCGAGGGAATGCAAATGTATAAGATTTTATGAATGGTGGTGTTACGTCTAAGGGTAACTAAGTAACTAATCTCGCTTTTTAGCCAAAAAATTAATATTAGAGCTAGGGCCAGGTCAAATATAGCAAGTTTAAAATGGAACTATAATATAAAAGATTATTAATGATTCATATATAATTTATAGAATTATTAATTAATCTATGCCTTATTTAAGGTATTCAGTCAGTTATAAATATTAGTAAATTTGACTAGAACAATCTGTACCAAAGGTTCTCGCTTGATCTTGGTTAGTTATTAGTTTTCATACTTAGTGATTCTTATTTGTACCTTTCAGTCCTCACTTGACAATCAACAATTATGAGTATATACACTCTCACATATACACATACACATATGGGAGCGTTCAAGAAAGAGTCGACACCCGACGCGCGCGGAGCCTTTTTCGCGCAAAAGGCGCTCTGTTCAACTCGATCACGCATTGACCCCTCATCTTAAAAAATATACCAAAGACACAAATCGACATATTTTTTCCTCAACTTTCGATTGGTGTCGTTATTTTGCTTAAAAAGGCGTTCTAAGTGTCGAGAAAATTAATTGATAGTTTAAATCGATTTTATTCACTGTGGGACACGTTATTTTTCAAAATAAATTATACTGATCGAAAGTACCGCAAAATAAATAAACCCAAGACATAAATCGAAAGATTTGTTTCTCAGCTTTTTCTTTTTATGTGTGCATTGTTTTATTTTTTTGTCTTTTTCTTGTTTTTTTCTTTTGTGGTACAAGACTGAATCGATCTTTTTGCAACGCTCTTTTCTTCGGTTTTGACTGTCCTTCCTTTTTTGATTGGAGGAAATAATTCAGAGGTTTCAGACTTAGAAAAAACTTGCAATTCTAACCGCTTTGTATGAGCCAAAGGTTTAATACAATGGTACGATTGAGTTCCTGTTACCGTTTTAGCATAAGTCATTCTTTCTTGAAGCTTCTCCAGCTTAGTTAAATATTCCTCTTTTGACGAATGAAAGCAAGTTATATTTTTAAAATAATTTGTAGCCCAGTCATATAATTGTTTTGGAGTTAAAATATAATTGCGCAAACTAGTTCTTCTTACATTGCTTTTTATACAAGCGCATATACCATTTTCCCCATTCGCTGTTGTATGGAAATGCCATTCAGCGTGAACAAGAAAGTCTTCATAGTGGTATAGAAGATTGTGAATTAAATTTGTTCCTAAAATGCTGCGCAGCACCATCAGTAAAATAAATAAGCTTATTTACAGAGGAAAAATTTGTTTTCAAATAATTATTTCGTGTATAAGGTAAACTGCAATCGAATCATGAATCAAATTATCTGAAAACACTACCATACTTTTATGTTTAATTTTTGAATCTGATTCCTGGCTGTAGCTAAACTACACTGATTATTATTGTAGAGAAATGATTGTGCAGCATCCTGAGCAATAAAACCGTAATTTTCAGAGAAATCTAAAGAAATTAAAAATTCTCCAACAGATAATGATTCTCTCCGAGTTTGAAAATACGACGATTGTTGTTTTAAAATAAAAGAATGTGTTTTGAATTTATAGAGAAGAGAAACAAATTTCTCAATAAAGGCTTCTTTCGTTACAGTAAGAGTTTGCAGTATCGACCTATCAGTTGTTTGCCATGTTTGGAATTTTATTTCACGAAAAGCAATGCCTTCTAAAAATAATTCAAAATTTAACTTTAATGGTTCAACACCCGGACAATTTGAGCATTTGTTTAAATAGCAAATAGCCGTTGCCTCCTTGCATACAACTTCTGCAATGCAGTTTTTGTAATTGTCCATTTATCAAATAATACTTCTGAATTTTTTAAGCCAGCTAGCATTAGTTTTATGTTTTGATGGTAAACGCAAACACACACAGAATGAGTGCCACTAGATCCAGCTAATACACAATAGAGAGGTCGAAATTCAGCAAATTTACTAAATCCAATTTTAATATTAGGATGTGAATTTCAAATACAATTCTCGAAGGTTGTACAGAATAAGCCTTTTTTGAATGTAACTTTTTGTTCCATCATCGATTTTAAAACAATTATTAACTTTAAATCCTGACATTATTCTACTGTTGTCATCATTTTCATAAAAACGTTTGACAATATCGATGATATTATTAGCTGCGCCTCTTTTTTCTTTTATCGGCAAAGAATTAACATCATTTGTAAAGGTTTTTGATTTATTAGCATACCAACGAGATGTGTTAAAAAACTCAGCAAATTTACAAACACTCCAATTTTTTGTAAATATTTGGAGTAATAATAATTTATCATTTATAGAAATATTATCATCAATAAATTTCTTTTTTAAATTGCTGACCATTTCGACGTAATCTTCCATCGAGAATTATTTCTCCGATTTTACATGTGCTTCAAATTTTAAACAAGAATCACAAATTTTAGATTTTTCGTTTAAAAAAAGAAATCGAGTTTTTAATTCTTCAGAAACTAATCTAAGATTAGTTGAATGTTTTGTTGTATCAAAGAGATTACAGCAACGGCGAATTGAAGACATTTTCAAAAGATTTGTTGCACAAGATAGTTTGAAAATTTTTCACAAAGTGAAGATCTTGGACTTAATTTTTTTAGACTTATATAATTTCAGGTGGTAAATATGATTTAAGGAATTATTTTGCTACAGTAAGCATTAGCTATCTAGCGGTATGTGCGAAAACGACATTTATTAAATAAAATTCGCGTCCCACATTAAATAAAAACGATTTAATTAAATTTTTCGACCTTTAAAATGCGTTTTAAGGCAAAATAATAATACCATTCGATAGCTGAGAAACAAATCTTTCGATTTATGTCTTGGGTTTATTTATTTTGCGGTACTTTCGATCAGTATAATTTATTTTGAAAAATAACGTGTCCCACAGTGAATAAAATCGATTTAAACTATCAATTAATTTTCTCGACACTTAAAACGCCTTTTTAAGCAAAATAACGACACCAATCGAAAGTTGAGGAAAAAATATGTCGATTTGTGTCTTTGGTATATTTTTTAAGATGAGGGGTCAATGCGTGATCGAGTTGAACAGAGCGCCTTTTGCGCGAAAAAGGCTCCGCGCGCGTCGGGTGTCGACTCTTTCTTGAACGCTCCCATATGTGTATGTGTATATGTGAGAGTGTATATACTCATAATTGTTGATTGTCAAGTGAGGACTGAAAGGTACAAATAAGAATCACTAAGTATGAAAACTAATAACTAACCAAGATCAAGCGAGAACCTTTGGTACAGATTGTTCTAGTCAAATTTACTAATATTTATAACTGACTGAATACCTTAAATAAGGCATAGATTAATTAATAATTCTATAAATTATATATGAATCATTAATAATCTTTTATATTATAGTTCCATTTTAAACTTGCTATATTTGACCTGGCCCTAGCTCTAATATTAATTTTTTGGCTAAAAAGCGAGATTAGTTACTTAGTTACCCTTAGACGTAACACCACCATTCATAAAATCTTATACATTTGCATTCCCTCGAACCGAGGATATCATCCTATCAACCAATCGCGAGGAAAGACAATCCCGCATGAAGCTCCCAGAGAAGGACGAGTCCTAACCATGTTGAACAATCGATTGACCAGTTGCTTGATGCAGAGACTACCCTGAATATTCCGTCCACTTCATCCTTCAAGTACCATTCTGCTGATACAACAATATGTATCAACTCTCTAAAGAGATGCTTGAATACGTGAAAAACCCAAATTCTGTTCACATTGAATCAGTCCAGATTAAACTAAGATTTTGGTGAGATAGTAAATAGAGTACCCTCATGCTTGGCGACCCGATCCTTAAAGTGCGGCACTTCCTACTCTGCTATCCGAAGCAGGCAACAAATCCACAAGTCACTGTTGCAATGAATACGGTCTCTGCTGATTTCACTATGACGTATCGTCGAGATCCCACAAACTTCCAGCGGATTCTTGCAGACAAAAAATAATAGGGGTGAGTTCCAACAACTACGGGGAACCAGTCCGACGATCTATTAACCTCCATCAGAACTCCCCTGCTACAGAGTGCTGGAGAGTTGACAGCCATACCACTGCTCTGAGAGAAGCCATTACTGTTATTCACAGAGACATAGAGAGACAAAGTAGTCTGAGTAGAACAGTAGTTACAGATCAAATGCAATCATGTTCAGCGGCTTCTCAGGCTGCAGTGGAAGAGTTGCCGAATATGAAAGCAAAGATCATACTAGAAACGAAAGGCTTGCCCAAACCAGTTTTTGTATATAAAGTTATAATAAATAGATTAATTTCATCATTTATTAATAATAAATTATTAGAAATTAAATAAATACTTATTTATTAAGAGATAGGCATGTACAGGGTGACCACCATTCATAAAATCTTATATATTTACACCTATTCACTTAATCATATATGGTCATATACAGGGTAGCCTCCATTCATAATATTTTATACAGTCACACCCACATATGGGCATATAATGGATAGACACCATTCATAAAATCAGATATACACACCCATATATAGGCATGTGCAGGATAGCTACCATTCATAAAATTTTATACATACACCCTTATATGGGTATATACAGGATGCCCACCCTGTTATATATCCTTAATGATGCCCTCCTGAATCCAGTTTATTCTATAAATGTTGGTCACAGTGACCCTGAATTTCTGAAATAGCGGCAGCGGCAGCACTGGCAAATTTCTTTTATAATTTAGGTAGATATATATTAATTTATTGGTCTTTGAGGTTAAATAATATTTATATTCACAGGAGAACATGTTAATTGAAAGAATAATGCATAAAAATCTATAATCCAAATAGCCATATACCCCCTCATAGGTTATAAACACACTCTGACCTTATAATATTAATGAAGGATTAATGTTATAACCTCATTCGAAGTTATTTTGTACGGCCCTGCGAAAGATGTTAAACATTAATCCTTCATTAATATTATAACGTCAAAGCGGGGCTTGCATTCTCAGATTACTGTTTAATCATCTTAAATTATATATATTTTTCAAAAAACATTGTTATTTGAAAAAAAATGTTTTTGAAAAAATGGTTCTTCGAAAAAAAAAATTGTTTTGAAAAAAAGTATTCGAATGTTACAGTAAACTTTAGTAAATTGTTAATTTAATGTTCTTACACAATATATAAAATATAAATGTGTATAATATGTAATATTCGTCTTTCCGAACTAAGTTGCTTTATTTTTTTTAATAAATCTGGCCCTATTTACTCTTTGTCCACTATGGTTGGTGGAATTTCTCAAAGCACGGCCTTTTTTAAAAAAAAATTAAAGGCGTTTCGTCCTGGATCTCCAGCTTGGACTCCTCAGCAAGGAACTGGAGACCATACCTTAGACGCCTGTCGCAAGATGTTATGCGACTACATATGTAAAAAGGAGACGACGATCTCCCGACCGAATGTAGAAAGATAGTCGTATCCATCTAGCTGTGGGAAAAACCACCAGCCAGAGTGCGACATATTAGACCAAGTCGCGAGTTATTTAAAATGAAAATGAATTTATCGTTCGGTGATATGTATATATGTGTATAATATATAAAGTATTAGTACTTTTGTCTAAACAAATATGCTTGATATCAAAATTTAATGAATATTTGAAAATTATGTGGTTTTTAATGGCGGTGGTGAAATTTTGTGTAAAGTGGTATATAATAACAATAGTTTAGTTATATATCTTTATACTTTGTATATAAATGTAAGGTTTACGGATTTTTGTTTAAGAACATTTTTTAGATGGAAGTTTTCGTAGAATTTTTTGAAACAATATTTTATCCAGGACTCCTTTTATAAAATCTTTTTTGTCGAAAATTATTTTTTTTATAACTCAAAAATCCAAATATTCAGGTACCTTTGATAAAAAAAAACAATCTTTGACATTATAATATTAGAGAAGTATTTACGTCAAAACGTCTTTTGAAGTGTCAGAGATTGGAGGTCTAATAACATAATATTATTTATTACAATATTATATATTTCAAGTAAAACGGTTTGTTTCTTTTGAGAAAATATCGACCTACCATTTTATCGAAATATCAGTATAACGGGCCACTTTGGTCTCACTGTGATATAATTTATATGAGAATTGTTTTTACAAAATTGTGTGCCATGTAAAGTAACTACTTTGAAGCTGGGAGAGCGGAATGGGTTCTTTTTGAATGGTGGTATTAGCGAAATAATTTATTCATTCTACATTGAAAAACTTAGTTATAAAATTTCAACAAATTTAAGTATTTAAATAATAATAATAAATACCTATTTCTACGCTATTGGATGTGAATGTTTGTTCATGAATGGTGTATTTGATGAAAACTTGGTGTCCTTTTCTGTAGTTCAATTACATTCAAACTGGTGGTCATTTTGATTTCTAAGTGTAGTTCATGGAATTGGTTCTGTAAAGTATGTTTTTCCTTCCAACATTAGCCAACATATTAATGTTTTTATCCAGCTCTTACGACGAGGACGTGCTGTTAAGGTGTATAATTAATTATATAGTGCAATATATGTTTTACCTGACTCGTAGTAATTTCAAATTAAAATGCGATTTCATTGTATGGTACAAAATACTTGTCTATATTCCGTAATGATCTCAGTACTTTCTATTGAGAAAGTTTCCATGGAATTTTAGCTACGTATAAATGTTTATGCAATAACAAAATTATGGTATAGTACAAAATACTTGTCGGTTATTCTGCTTTGATTTCAGTACTTTCTATTGCAGAAACTATTTAAGAATACTTTAATTTAAATCAATTCAAACTTACTTACGATATAATGTTACTAAGTACTTGTCGTTTACATAGTGAAATCAGTATTTTCAATTGCGGAAACTTCTTAAGCAATTTCAGTAATATATAAAATGGAAAAATGATTATAAGTATATAATAAAAGATATATAGTTAATTTCTATTTAAGTTATTACAAAATACTTCTCAATTATTTTCCATTGATTTCGGTACTTGCTATTGCAGCAACTCTTTGAAAAAAAAAAAAGTTTTAATTATTAGTACTGTTTAAGGTAGTAAATTTTTTATAAAGTATACCTATAGTTAGTTTTAAAATAATAAATTTTAAATAGGGAAAGATTAATAATATTATAAATAATTCAAATGATACATTATGCTTTCGAATTTTGATACCTTCTTTGAAGGTGTTTGATAAAGTACTTTCTATTACAGAAGTTCAACGATAAACATTTAATAACAAATAAACAAATTATTGAAAGAGAATATTGAATACTTAAACTCTTTCTAGAAATAATATATACATTTTTAGCTCGCTTTGGCCATTGTTTTCTTTGGATTGTTAAATTATTAATTTTAAACCATTGCCTGTTTCTGATATGCTATATTTGTATAAATGTTTGATACTCGTTTAATAATATATATGTAATACTTTTTGAATTATACATTTTAAAACTTTTATACTGCATTAGATACTTTTTAATATTTTGATAACACATTTAATATCTTTTAATGCTTTTCAATACTATTGATTCTACGTTAGATATTGTTTTAATACTGCATGTTATATGTTCGATACGTTTTAATACTTTTGATAATACATTTAATAACCTTTAATACTTTTCAATACCTTGAATACTTCGTTCAATATTGTATTAATAATACTGTTTATAATTGATTTGATACATTTGATACTCTGAATACTTTTTTAAAACTTTTAATACTATGTTAGATATTTTTTTTAACTCTGTATGTTATATGTTTGGAACTTGTTTAATACTATTTATGATGCCTTGAATATCCTTTATAAACTTTCTAATACTCTTTACAATATATATGATACTCCTTTGATATTAAGTATAATACATGTAATATTCTTACTACTTTTTACTAGTTTTATAATACATTGATATGAGTTTAATATCTTTGATACTCCTTTAATGCTATTTGTAATACATTTGGTACTCCTATAAAGCCTTTTAATATTTTTCATTATTTTTTAATACTATACAGTTACCTGTAACATTCGGTGAATTGGAGAATATAGTCGATAATGTTGGTTACTTTGACGTTTCTGTACCCTTTGCATTTTGCCGAAGGCTTTTGGAAAATAGTAATCATTGCAAAGCATGAATCACAAACTGATTTGAACGCTGTCATTTAAATAGGTGTCATATCATCATTTGTAAAGTTTGAATTAATATGAATCGAGTAGCTTATGCCATATGTGAATCCTCGTGAGTTCGATTGCTGGATTGTGTAAAACAAGATCCATGAGTTTTCGAACTTGGGATTTGTACAAATAACGTCAAGACACATTTGGACTGTAAAAATAACTAAACAATCAGAAAAACCTAGAGTGGTTATTCTAGGTTTTCAAACTAATCACAAAAGTCAATAAGCGGATAATGCGCGCTAGTCGATTTGATCACTATATTACCAACGTAAAGCTTTTTCATGGCCTGGCGGAGGGGGGCGGGGGAGAGTTTATAAATCAGAGTTTTTAGCTGCAATATCTCAAACGTTGTCCAGATGGAGATCACAGTAGACGATCAAGGATTTATGAAACCAGGCAAAGATTTCATTCTGAAGGACCTAGCAATTTATCCTCTCATCGGTGACGTTCAACTCAAACCCTTTCTCTTCAGAGCATCGTTTCCCTGAAACAAACTCTCTCAGATATATACACATAAGAATCCGTGGTTTGAATGCTGCTATTGTGTTCTAATTAAGAAACCGCTTACACAACGCTGAATTTAAGCAAACTGCAAACGGTTGCTTTCAATGAACAAATGGTAGCTATCAACGTGCAAACGGTTGCTCTCAATGTGCAAACGGTTTCTAACAATGCGCAAACGATTGATATCAATGTTCACACGGTGACTATCAATCTGCAAATGGTTACTCTCAACGTGCAAACTGTTTCTAACAATGCGCAGCCGGTTGATATCAATGTGCAAACGGTTGCTCTCAATTCGCAAATTATTTTTATCAATGAGCAAATGGTTGCTATCAATGTGCAAACGATTGCTATCAATGTGCAAACGGTTGCTATCAATGTGCAAACGATTGCTATCATTGTGCAAACCATTGCTATCAATGTGCAATCGATTTAATTAAAGTGCAAACGAATTAACTACATTCGCACTGGTTTCCCGAATCGTCCGCTAGGGTTTGCGGTATGGTTTGCTATCTCGCAAGCGACTAACCTTCTACTCTGTGTGACAGGGTGGATTTAATCCACTTATCATAAGATGTCAGCATTACCGGCGACTAACCTTTTACTCTGTGTGACAGGGTGGATTTAATCCACTTATCATAAGATGTCAGCATTACCGGCGACTAACCTTCTACTCTGTGTGACAGGGTGGATTTAATACACTTATCATAAGATATCAGCATTACCGACACCGCGAGGTGGCGCGGTATCGGTAGCATATAAGAGCAATAAAAAGCGCTACGACCAGTGCGGGCGTAGCGCAGTGGTTAGCGTGAACGCCTTCGGATCCGAAGTGGCTCGGGGTCAAGACCCGACGCCCGCTTCATTTTTTATTCAGCACTTAAAATTCTCAAGCCCCATCTGTTACTATATTCGGTTACTCATAACCTTAGCATCGATACTACGTAGTACGCAAAGTTCTCGAATCATCCGCTAGGGTTCGCGTCGTGATGCACTATATCTCAAGCGCCCAAATATTTAATCGATTACTATATATGACTGCTACAGTCTCATATACTTAGTATGGATACTCAATATAACGTAATGGAGTAACACACACACACACACACACACACACACATACACATTTGATTGATAAGTGCGACATCCGCGTGACAACAGCGAAGAGAGAGAGAGAGAGAAAGTCTCGAGCCACGTGGATTTGATAAGTGTATGAGTCATGCGAGACGTTACGAAGGTTGCTTCTACACATATCTACATTCTACGTGTACACACACACACACACACACACACACACACACACACGCACTCTTGAGTTAGAACCGGCCTGTGAGTTAGAACCGGCCTGTGAGTTAGAACCGGCCTATGAGTTAGAATCGGCCTATGAGTTAGAACCGGCCTATGAGTTAGAACCGGCCTAGCTTATCTACTTTTTGTTCATATATATTAAATTAATTTGTTCTTTTTTATTTTCAGATCAACGGAGAGGAGTTAAAGCTGGAAAAAGGCACAGAAGAAGCCGCTTTAATCAGGACAAAAAAATACAAGAAAATACAAAAAAATTTAGAAATTTTTATGTCAGCAATAATAAATGCTGCCAAAAATACATAATAAATGTATTAATTATAAAATAAATAATATATGTATGTACACACCGCAAATTTTAATAATTTTCCTTCCATTATTTTCATTCCAAGTTAACTATTTAATGATCACTAAGTGTTTAATTTAAAAAAATTTTTAAAAATAATACTTCAATAACGTCCCGCAAAACAAAATTTACCGAGCGAGCGGTAGCGAGCGAGGTCTGATCAGCTAGTTGTTTATTACGTTAATAAATAATGCAAGCAAAATATGTGTGTTAATTCAATAGGCATTAATTGTATAATACAGCAAAAACATAATTAAACCAAACGTGATAACAGCAAAAGGCATATGAAAATAGCATTAATATGTAGTATATGTAACCAAAAGAAATTATAATGCTTAAAAAAATAAATAACGCTTAAAGCAGCTTTGAATTATTATTATAACTATAAAACGCAAATTTGTGTTATCGATAATATGTATTACAATTTAAACAAAATATTCTCTTATAGAAGCACACAAAATAAATTAAACACTTGGTTATTGCAGTTGTATAAGCTAAAAGGAGAGGGAAAATGAATTATATTTCTATATAATATCTACCCAGCGTATCCAAAAAATAACTATACATAACCAATATTTTCCGTGCAAGTGCTCAATCAGTAGTACTTGTAGAAAATGGCCGTCAAAATGGCCGGCCCGCTTCTTCTGCGTGTCTGCGAGCTTTGCTGAAGAAAGGAAAAAGCAATATGGCCGCTCTTGCGTCGCGCGTCGACGTTTACAATAGTTATTTTTGCACGCTTTTTACTACAAAAAAAACTATTATGTTGTATGCTACTATTAGGCTGAAAGCTACTAATATTACTTAAAAGAAAAGAAAAAGATCCGTTAATAAAAACCACGTTGGGCGCAGGTGAATGACTATCAAATAGTTAAAATGATGCAGGTATTTATTACCGTCGAGTAATACAGATGAAAGGTTGGGCGCCAGACGCGTTTATACGCGACAAGATCTTGATTAATATCTCCCGGGTTATCAAGACTACTGTAGATTCGCTCCGTTGACGATCGCGCGATTCGCTGTAGGGGAAGGAAAAAAGGGAGGATAGGAAACAGGATCCAGCACACACTAACACGGGTACTCGGCGGTACCGTAAGCAGCGAGAGTAAGTATTCACCAACCTTTTCTGGAGGATATCGGCGCTCGTTCCTCAAAGGGCTGTATCACTCTCTATCTCTTTTTCGCACTCATTCTCTCGTTTGCGATTTACTGGCAGATTTCGGCAGCGGCTAAATCTCTCGAGATGTCGTGGAGTCGATTGACCGTAGAGCTCTGGCTCTCGGCGTTTTCGAGAGCCGCGATCGTACCGCACGGTACATCTATCTCGCATCGAGCGCGCGAGTCGATTACCGCTATCTTCATGCTACTGGTAATTGTCTCGTTGTGGGGGGATTACGCGAGTATGCGTATTCATGTATTTAATATTTTAAGAGGTCTGCTGTACACATTGTTTAAGTATAGCAACCTAACCTCATTCTGTCCTATACTATTCCTTGTACAGTACATCTATGCTCCTTGTTCTCTTAATGCATACTTGTAATAATTAAGTTGCACTTTTACAGCTGTATACTGGTTGGCGTTGGAGATTCCACAGCTTACCGCTTGGATAGAACCTCTTTGCCTTGATTACAGTCCTGTGGAGCTAAAGATGGTCCTCGAGGCTTCGTTATTAATAGCCTCCCGTGATCCATCTTGTTTGCGGTGTCAGACCTGGAGGAGCCTACCTGATGTCAGCTGAGCTCGCCCATGACCTTCAACGCCAATACCACCCTAGTGCTTCGCCTGTGTTTATATGTGCTGTGCTTGGGATTGGGTTTTTAGTCTGTGAGGGTAGGCGGGAATTATTTACTGTGCGGGTAGGTAGTTATAGGATAAGGATACATGGGTAGGTAGGTTTATATTAGGAACTCGTATAGCTTGTGCAGGTAAGTAGGTGTTCGCTAGGAGTTCGGTAACTATTACTTTGACATGCGTAAAGCACATTGTCACAATATATATTACACAAATATGTATATCTGTGTGTGACTGTATGGTCCGTGCTTGTGTTTTTTTAGAGGAGGCGGGGCGGTCTCGATGATCCAACAGTAAATTTTACAGAAAAGTTAAGATTCAAATATATCAAATGCAAACAGTAAATGTATTGAAATACTAAATATTCGAATTACTTAAAAATGAATTAATCGTATATACGAAAGCAAATTGTCCGAAATAAATAATACGTCAATTTCCGTAAAGCACGAACGAAAAAATATCAAATCTTAATGTTACAGGGGATAATGTTGGCAAAATAAATTTATTTTTAAATTTATATATTGAAATTTAAATAATCTAATAAAAATTGTTATTAATATAAAAATTAGAAATGTTATCTATAAGAGGAAATCTTCTCAGAAAGGTGCGCAGAAACAAAATTATAAAGTATAGAAATAAATTCAAAGATAAGTAAGCAACTTTCAGAAATAAAATAATAAATATTACGAAAGGTTAAATTTCCAAAGTACCAAAAAGTACGAAAAGTCAATTTTCCAAATTATGACAGAAAATTGATTTTTTAGAATGCGATCACATAAATGTTTAATTCTATTGTTTAAAGGGAATTCGAGGTCTCATACAGCACATAATATTTTAAGAACATGTTTATAAGGTTAAAGCGTTAAAAATATTATAAAAACATTTTAGAATAAGTCAGCGCTAAATTGAACTTTTTAAAGCAAAACTTATAATAAAACTACGACAAAGAAAGGATCGCTTAATTTAAAAACCCATTACTTTATTTAAATATTGAATTACAGTATATTAATTACTAATTATAATCATAAAATACATTGTCTGGAAATTTTTTATTTACTATTTATAGATATATTGCCCTCTACTTGTAGACGTTACTCGATTCTCGATAAAATAACCTTAAAATCAGAATAATATGATAGTATGTTGACAATGAGGGAATAAATAACATAGTCAATTATTCTTGGAAAAAGCATTGAGTTTCTTGGAAAATAAACAAGAGGCGCTTTCGATTGCCAGTAAACATAAATAGTAAGTAAAAAATATTTTTGAGAAAAGCCTTACTGAAGATGTGAATCCGCAACGTCAACAAGGTGCAGAAGATTGACATTTTAGTAAAACATTTTCGAAAACCAATTAGTATTTTAGTCTGAAATTTAACATAAAGTTAAAATGTCGATAAAAGAAGACATCTCTTCTTTTATCAGTAAATAGTTTTATTTTGATTAAGTATTAAAAATTGACGTTCATTCCTAAAAGAAGTGCTTACTTAAAAAATCACTACACGATATAATTGGTTTCTTTTAACGGGAACTTTCCAACCCAAAAGTTACAATGAAAAAAACGAAATAAAAATTTGAAAAAATTTATAATCGTTATTTAGAACGTTCATGAAATACAAATTCTTCGATTTTTTTTAAATATTAATTTTTTCGTGAATTATGCGTAAAATTACGAAACATCCGTAACAACAATTTCGAAAAATAGGTACGTTGTACAACCCAAAAAGTTGTTGATATTATTAATAGAACAATCGTAAAAACTTTATTAATATGACTTGATGCAACTTGAAGGGCCGGGAGCTCTTGTGTTTCGATAAATTAAACTCCTAACCATTAAAACTAATTAATAAACTTCCAATTTTCACGGTCCGACATTGTCTTTACTTACAAAATTCAAGTTTCCATTAATATAAAATTTAAATTTAATAATTTGAAAACGTACCCGAATCTTTATTTTTATATTACTTTCGTAAATAATATTCTAACTAAAACAAGTTCTGCTCGAGTATTGTTGAATTTTTGTTTGTTTAGGTATTATGTATAGCTAATAGATTAGGTACAATTACGTTATACCGTTAATATTTAAATAATAATATATTTTAAACTGAATTATCATGAGATAATTATTAGGACATTATAATAGTATGTTACTCGCTAATTGCACTACTTAATTATTTTATTCAATAATATACAAAAATATATAAATTTATTTTTGCATATCAAATGAATAATTTAAATTTATTATAAATTGACATTACCAAGACACAAACAGAATAATTTATTAAAATCGTTGGAGTTTCCTATAATGTAAATTTTTATTGTTTACGTCATTGGTTAGTCACTTCAAATAAGACTATTTGATAATACATTCTATAAAAATTTACTTTGAGATTTCGATTAAATAGATTCATGTATATATTATCTAATTTATTAAATATAGTTATAGTGTTATATTTATAGTGCTTTTAAACTTAATCTATTAAATCTGTTTCAATTTTTAAATCGTTAAAGAAAACCAGTACTAGATGTAAAAACTATTTTTTGGAGAATTTTAAAAATTAATTTATTTATTATAAGTTCTAGATCACGTTATTCTGAATTTTTGCCTTTTTGACATAGTAGTTTCGGAATATTTTCATTTCGTTTTCATGTTCTTTGAAATTAATTATGTTTTATTAATGTTATTTCTGAATAAAGATGATTCGATTATTTTATTTTACTTTTTATAAAGGTTCTAATATAGATATTTCGGAGGAGTGACCCCTTCTAAAGTTTAATGTTCGAAATTAAGTATTTTATATGCTAATAAGATTCTTTGAGAAGCAGTTATTTAATTATTCTTTCTGTTTAATATGGGTTACAAAATTATATTTTAATTACATATTAATCAATTACAATATTATTTGAATATTATTAATTTATGTTATCCCTGCTAAAAATAATCGATTGAAATCGATAGACATGGAAAGATTTTGCATATAAATCGATTCAAATTGATTAATTTTAATCGATTTGTATGCAAAATCTTTCCATGTCTATCGATTTCAATCGATTATTTTTAGCAGGGATATTACTAATAAAATAAATCAGTTTCTGACAATAATAATTCTAGATATTATTCACTAGACTTTGACGTTTTCCATACCCATTTTGTTGCATTCAATATATTTTTGGCACTAATGATTTTTTTAACTTTATCAATTGCAATTTAAAAATATGTGTGTGTAATCTTTCTTAAAAATATTTATTTCGAAATTTGAGACAGCCCCACCCTGCCATTGGATTTGGTACGGATCCTCCTCTTGGCTGATCTTTCCCCCTCGAAAACCGTCGTAAGGCATTACTTTGAGAGGGGCAGTCATGTCACGTTTGGCCCTTCATCACAGGCTATCATCTCACTGTCTCGTGCATATGAAACGGCTATTCATGTCACCCCTAGCACGCTCTTCTTCTTTTATGATGTGGTTCAACCGTCCCACAATGGATGCTGCGAAAGTCACCACGGCGTCTCAACCTTCTTGCGAACCAAGAAGGCACATTCCGATGCTCTCTGGTGTTAAAGGACCTTTCCACAAGGTTTGGAAATCGCCCCTTTCTTCCGCGAATGAATAATCCCTAGTAGAAATGGAAACGATTTTTAAAGTAGAAACAAGGCATTTCTAAAAGATCGATAGAAAATGGCTAGTTATGACCTAAAACATAGATATTTCTAACCTCAAACCATTTAAAATTGCCATATTTCTACTAGGGATCTAATGCTATTATAAGATTACCTGTTCGTGAACAAAATGAACAATATATATACTTTCGAGAAGGACAATAAAACACATTCATTTATAAAAATATAAATACAACATTAATATAATGGTTTAAATTGAATAAAGATGACGAGAATGCAAGACAATACTGATATACTAAAATTCCTTATCATTATGTTTTTGACAAAAAATATAAAACATGGATTAAAAGAAAAAATTTAATAAACTTTTTACTTAGGACTACTATTATTGCATGTTCGAGATGTAAAATCGTTTGCAGATATGGGCAAATCTCCCTAACATTTTTTTTGTGTCACTCACTGATTTAGCGGCTTTAAAATGTGTTTAACCTCTTTGTACCAGTTTCAATTTATAGTTCTATACTCCATCTACACGGTTAAAGTTCAATAGATACTTTGTCAACCTCCTTTGTCTCAAATTGATGCTTCAATAATTGAAAAATGTAAGAAAAATGATGAAATATCGTGTCACTTGGAAAAAATAATTTATTATGGTTACTGTAAAATTTGGAGCATTGCTTGGAAATGGTTGAAAGTTTGAACAAGTATTCTATTTTAATAGTGCATCAAAAAAGTCTTCCATATTTTGATATGCTCCCTTCCAATAAATAGTTTCAATAGTTTGAAATTGTGTCACTGCAGGAATTTCACTAAATTTTAAAATTATCATATTTTTCTTTCTATTGACTGGAGCATTTTCGAAATTAGCAAATAACCAAATTCTACATTTAGTAGATGTAAAAAGAAATAGATTGAGGTATAGCGCAAGTATATGCTTGCAAAAATGAAGTAGCAAATAATATTTAAGTAAAAGAATTCATACGAAACTCGGCGAAAAATTCATAGCAATGTGACTTTGGAAGACTGTCATATTTTTTCTGTATACAGCACACCAAAATAGTAAAAATATTTTAAAGAACATATTAAATCCAACAATCTGTCAAATTTACAGAGTTTTTTTTACTAATGCTCCAAAAGTTACAGCAAAAAAATTAACTAAAATTAATTAAAACATGAATAAATTACAAATTGGATTTTCTGTGACAAGTAGAATACATCTTCATTGAAATTTCAATAAAATTTAGTATTATTTCCACAAACTATTGGCCGAAATCGTACGCGTTTACTAGAATTTACGGAACCGACCGATGTTTGCTAACAAATAGACTTAACTTGATAGCACGGTTTGCATGAAAAATTTCGTATGAGAAAAGGGAGGGAGGGAAATTTAGAGTTGTATTGTGTGGAATTTTCAATTATATCGACTATAAGTTGTTATTCTGTGACAGTTACTGATGCTTATTATATTTTGTTATATTTTTATTATTTTATGCTTTATGAATAAAATCTTAATAACCATATCACTATTTTTTCTGATCTTATTATAAATAAAATGAAATATCGCGCACAACATTTGGAGCATTTCTCGCTCATGAAAACACATTATACCAATCAATTCTAATAATATTCCTAACCTTTCATACCAAATTTCAAAGGTGTGCTCCTAAAATTGCCTGATACCACGTTTTTTCGCCAAAAATTAAAAGTTAGGGAGATTTGCCCATATACGAACTCTAAATGACTTTAGACAAACATTACCAATAGAACCACATGGGAATAGAACTAAAATTATTGAAACTTGTGTGAAAAGAAGTAGATTATGATCATATTTATCAAAGTTATCATTTAATAAAAATTTAAGCTTAAAAAAATGAATTAAAAATATGAATTACAAAACAATGTTAAAGAAATACCAATGCAATTCCTTTGTAATAATGATTTAGTAACAGAAATCTTTGAACTAAAAATTAATCCTAATGATCCAACATTAAAAAATAAAGTAATATTATCTCTTTTTAACTGTGATGTATTAAAAATTAATGAAGATATATTCGAAAAAATCGATTAACATAGTTATATATTTTATAGCGATGATAGAATTGAAAGTGATGTTAATGATACATTAAAAGAATCAATCCCAACAGAACTTTTCAGACATTAACACCTAATAGATCGTCTCCACATAAATTAATATTAAAAAAGGGTGCAGTAGTTAGTTGTTTAAGAAATTTAAATATTAACGGTGGTCTTTCTAATAGCGCAAGAGTGATAATTAAAGATGTAAAACCATATGTTGTAACAGTAGAAATAATTCCAGGTAAATATGCTGATAAAATAGTATTATTACCACGTATTGATTTATCCATACGTGGAGTTTATCCAAGGCAATGATAATTGTTGAATAAAACTGTTGGTTCTATGAAATGAGTGCTGAAACTGTCTATTTTCAATTTTTTCATTTCTATAATATCTTTGATTTATTATATCTTTGGTTTGAATTAAGATCCCATATTAAATCAAATCAAATTTTGTTGAAAAGCTATTGTTTCAAAGAATAACTTGTTTCAATTAGAGGCATATCGCTTTCGTACAGACCAAAATCAAAACTAACGAAATAAGTCATCGATAGCCAATCTTATTACTGTAAATTAGGTATTTGTAAAAGTACTAAAAAATTCTATTCAGCATTCCAAACTTTTTTCTCATATAATGTCGTCGCTTCCGAATAAAAGGGTCGTATCTCAGCGACCGGTTCGAAAAGGACGTATCTCAGCGTCCGGTTAGAAAAGGTCGTATCTCAGCGGCCGGTTAGAAAAGGTCGTACCTCAGCGACCGGTTAGAAAAGGTCGTATCTCAGTGCCCGGTTGGAGAAGGTCGTATCTCAACGGCCGGTCAAAGAAGGTCGTATTTCGCGGGCTAAATTTTTTTTCTTAAATTTAAGTTTGCAACATTGACAAAAATCTTGTGGCATTAGATTTAACATGCGAAAAAATTATAAATACTGTACGAACACACATATTTATATATATATATATACAAACACCAGTATCGGTACTTATGGTGACACTACGTGTTATCTTGGTGTTTTGAGGTTATAAAACATATGTAACGACTCAGATATAAGGGGGAGAATATTAATTGATAGAATAATGCATAAAATACCAATTACCCAAATATCCAATAACCCAAATACCTAAATACCCCTCACGGGTACAAAAGCACACTTTGACCTTATAACTTCAATCCTTCATTAATATTATAAGGTCAAAGTGTGCTTTTTTACCCGTGAGGGGTATTTAGGTATTTGGGTTATTGGTTTTTTATGCATTATTCTATCAATTAATATTCTTCCCCTTATATCTGAGTCGTTACATATGTTTTATAACCAAAAACACCAAGATAACACGTAGTGTCACCATAAGTACCGATACTGATGTTTGTATATATATATATATGTATGGGTATAACTGTGGGAATACGTTTTAGAGATATTCAGTAGTTCTCTTGAATTTCTAGTTTTTTCGGGGCCATTATTTTAAATTACAGAGAGTCAAAATTGACATGTTAGCACTTTTTTGCATTATATGCCCATTTTCATGAATTTTTAGCTCCCAGGGGATGCATTTTTCACTAAAAACATAAGTATGACTTTTTTTGTAAAATTTTCCGAACTTTTCATTAAAAATACTTTTAAAGACATAAATGTATGCTGTCACACTCTTGTAAGCCATTTAAACCTTAAATAGTGAAAATCAGCAATTCTGCTCCGGACTCTGGTAACCTAATACTGTCTAAAAGATGTCTTTATAGTCAGAAACTGCCTAAAAATTTCCAGAGTGGGTCTAAATCATTAAGATCACTTATGGTCAAAATATCCGGGAAAAGTGCCCGAAATATTAATAGAAATGTATATTTGTTGCCTTATAACGATGAATCTAGTAGCATGATCATTGCAAAAAAATTTATGTACTTACCTTGGAATGGTAGAAAAGTATCTCCACTTGTTTCAGTATCCATTTAATCCCCTGTAAGCTGCTAAAAATACAAATATTATTATAAAATTATAAAAGATTATTTTTTAAACATTTATAATCCTGGATTTTTAGTTTTACATCCCTTACAAGAATTATAATACTAATCTGAAGGATTACTATAAAAGTATCAACATTATTATTATTATTATTCAGCAATACATTGTTTAGATTTCACAAACTTGTCACTGTCACGTTATCATATTATTCATTATAATTATATATCCGATTTATTTATATATCTTTTGTATTAAATACGTATATTCAGTTATTGTAATAATGATGTTTATATATTTATAGTAATCCTTCAGATTAGTATTATAATTCTTGTAAGGGATGTAAAACTAAAAATTCAGCATTATAAATGTTTAAAAATTAATTTTTTACATTTGTATAATAATATTTGTATTTTTAGTAGCTTACAGGGAATTAGATGGATACTGAAACAAGTGAAGATAGTTTTCTACCACTCCAAGGTAAGTGTACAAATTTTTTTGCAATGATCATGCTCATAGATTCATCGTTATAAGGCAACAAATATACATTTCTATTAATATTTCGGGCACTTTTCCCGCATATTTTGACCATATGTGATCTTAATGATTTAGACCCACTCTGGAAATTTCTAGGCAGTTTCTGACTATAAAAAGACATCTTTTAGACAGTATTAGGTTACCAGAGTCCGGAGCAGAATTGCTGATTTTCACTATTTAAGGTTTAAATGGCTTACAAGAGTGTGACAGCATACATTTATGTCTTTAAAAGTATTTTTAATGAAAAGTTCGGAAAAGTTTACAAAAAAAGTCATACTTATGTTTTTAGTGAAAAATGCATCCCCTGGGAGCTAAAAATTCATGAAAATGGGCATATAATGCAAAAAAGTGCTAAAATGTCAACTTTGACTCTCTGTAACTTAAAATAATGGTCCAGAAAAAATCTGAAAAAATTCAGGAGGACTACTGGATACCTCTAAAACATATTCTCACAGTTATAGCAATATTTATTTTTTTCATCTTCGATGTGACAGGGAACCACCCATATATATATACACACACTGTGACGTGGTATTCGCGAACCCGGTGATTTTAATTAATTTTAATAATTAAATTAACCGTTGGGCCGCGTTGCCCAATACCGCGCACACAATTATTTATTTATTTATCGAACTGCGGGCTGTCGCCAGGAACGCGAGTTCGCTGGGACGTACGGTATGGAGGATTCGGGCAATCCTCCTTGCCTCGACACGATGGTTTCAATTAATAGAGGATGTCGGCGGGAGCGGGGAGAATAAAATAAACACACTTAATTAAAAATGAAATAAAAGAAATGTTTATTTTAAATAAAATAATTAAGAAAATGGCCACTCAGGCCGTGTGCCGCGACAATACAGAATACGCGCGGGCGGAAGTCCCGGGAAACCTGTCGGATCGAGATCCTCGCCTGCGACAGGTTTCGCTCCCAGGAACCGCTGTTCGAGTACCGTTGTACTCGAACACACTCCCGTGGTACACACACACACAAGGGAGGGGGAGGGTCACGATAATAAATTATCACTTCCGGTGACGCTCCTCGGGGATGGCCCAGCCGATCCTCGGCGACCTCCTTGACAAGGGGACGACCGGTGGTTGAGGTGGTGAAGGCGGCCCTTGCCGCGGCGAGTGAGTCGCGATTCGCGGTATCACTCGCGCACGACCCCGTCCTTGATTACACACACACACACAAACCCACACACAAAACTGTACGGACACGCATTCGGTCCACCCGGGTCTCCGCACCTAGCTCTGCTCCGGAACAACCGTTCACAGAGCTTAATGCAGGAGGGGGTGGGGCGCACTCTCGGCACTCACGAGCAGTACGGAACGTCCAAACAATATAACAATCCGTCACGATCGACGGATCATTACGCACTGATTAGGCGATCGCCTAATTTCTCGGAAAAGGGATGGGAGTGGGGAAACTCACACACTCTTTTGCGCTCCCATCCCTACGTATAGTCGCGCGCGTAATTGTACACTCGTAGAAAAGTAAACAAGTGTCGTCGGTTAGCCTTGACATACGAAAGGCTCCGACGACTTACAATTCGCGAATTTAAGTACTCTGTTCTTCGTGAATAGATTGTGTGACGATTTCCGTCACAACACATACCAATATATGTGTGTTCGTACAGAATTTATAATTTTTTCGCATGTTAAATTTAATGCCACAAGATTTTTGTCAATGTTGCCAACTTAAATTTAAGAAAAAAAATTTAGCCCGCGAAATACGACCTTCTTTAACCGGCCGCTGTGGTACGACCTTCTCCAACCGGCCACTGAGATACGACCTTTTCTAGCCGGCCGTTGAGGTACGACCTATTCTAACCGGCCGCTGAGATTCGTCCTTTTCGAACCGGCCGCTGAGATACGACCCTTTTATTCGGAAGCGACGATGTGTAATACAACTAGTTGACTTATTTTGAGGTATTTTAAGGTATTTAATATCCAAAATGGTGAAAAATGGGAAAAAGGAAAAAAAAACTTTTGTTTCAACTTGCATAACTCTGAGTCAAATTAATATTTTTAATTAAAATTTTTTGCAGATTCTCATTTTAAAATTTATGTACATTTATCGTGAAATCACCTACATCTATTTTATTAAGGGGACAAGCCTGGGTTAAAATTGAAAAGACAATTTAATATTATTAAGTAATAATTTTTTTCATAACAATTGAAAATATTTCTTAATGTTTTAAACAAATGAAATTATTATTAAATTTTATTTAAATTTTTTTGGCCAATAGATAGGTAGCATAACTCTAGAACAAATTTTGTATTTAAGGTTATATATGTTTGCCATTAATTGGGCATTTATCGGGTATTTTATGATAATTGGCCATTTTCTGATTTAAAAACGTTTATGGTCAGATTTCTACTAAGAAACTATTTTAATTAATTATGAGACTCCGTACCCTGATTTTTTCCATAATGGACAGGATATCCCAGGAATCATTTTATCGATTAGGCTGAAATTTAAACAGTTACTTTTAAATATTTTTAATCCACTTAAATTAAATAGACTGTGTTAATATTGTAAATAAATTATACTTGTCAAATTATTCAGAGAAATTAAAAAATTGTGTAATAAACAGCTAAATAATTAATTTTTTAATGAACATTTCGACTTTTATTATCATTTTGTTTCATTTAAGTGCATTAAAATCATGTTTGCTATTACTGTTAAAATATCAGCTTATTCGATGAAGTGGTTCCTGAGATAACCTTGGTGTTAATTTAGTTAATAATAAATTATTTAAAATACGTATTGCAATTAAATAATTATATAATTAAATTATTTTAAGGCTTGACATTTCCTTATCGGCCATTTTTCAATCTCCCGATTCTCTTAAATTTGTCGCATATTAACGAGTTCAATAACAAATAAATCGACCAATATGCGAGTTTGTTTACGTTTACGATCTCGCATTCTCCTCTCCGGGGCGCTCCCTCCACGCATCGTTTTCGGTCTCACTGTACCGCTCATCGCCGACTACCGCGTTCTGATTGGCTCGAAATAATAATGTTTAACTAACAATAACTTAATAAATAAGCTTTAAATAAAAATTTGCCTAATAGTAAAGTTGTTCAGAATTTTAAGTTTTATATGTGTGCGAAAATAACAGAATGAATTTCAAAACATCCTGTATAATAATAATAAATATATAATATATATAATATATTTAAACTTACACCCATAAAATTTTACATACATTTAATGAGTAGTAATTAAATATTAACCAAATAATCGCTACCTACAAACAGATTTAAATATAAATTATATAGATAATGATAAATTAATTGCTAAAATATATATACATAAAAGTAATCTACATTTATTCAGAAATAATCAAATATTGACTGAGGAATAGTCACTTACAAACTAAATTAAATATATTTTAAAAATTTAAATTTTCCAACTCTTAGAAAAATTCGTGAATTTATTGCCTTTTTACACTATAAGTTATATGATAAATGAATTTATTGATCTTTACAAGCCAAAGAAACATTCCTCACATCTCAAGTAAGGCGGACTGTATTAATACCAGCCACTTTAGAAACCTTACAGGATGAGTGTTTGAAAAAACACTAAGACAAGCTAAGTCAACAAAAATATAAAATTTAATAGATTGTAGTACAAAATTAATAAAAACCTAATAAGACGGAAAAAAAAAATTTTGTATTTCGCCCTGAGTATGCCTGGTGGGCTCATCAGTAGAGTCCACGCATCTCGTCTCTAGATACAAATGACAGATATAGCCTTACTTGAGATGTGAGGAATGTTTCTTTGGCTTGTAAAGATCAATAAATTCATTTATCATATAACTTATAGTGTAAAAAGGCAATAAATTCACGAATTTTTCTAATAGTTGGAAAATTCAAATTTCAAAATTATATGGCATTGGATCACGAATATGCCTTATGTAACAATATTCTAACGATTAAGACATTAGTTCTATGTAAGTGCGTTAGAGGGCTACCTGTTAATATGTGGCACTTATTAAAGTTTGCTATCGGTAGGGCATATATACCCCATGTCTTCCTCGTCAGGATAGAGCTGGTTTTCAAAAATTTTTATATCTATCATTTGTATCTAGAGACCAGATGCCTGGACTCTACTGATGAGCCCACCAGGCATACTCAGGGCGAAATACAAAATTTTTTTTTCCGTCTTATTAGGTTTTTATTAATTTTGTACTACAATCTATTAAATTTTATATTTTTGTTGACTTAGCTTGTCTTAGTCTTTTTTCAAACACTCATCCTGTGAGGTTTCTAAAGTGGCTGGTATTAATACAGTCCGCCTTACTTGAGATGTGAGGAATGTTTTGTTTGGCTTGTAAAGATCAATAAATTCATTTATTATATAAATTAAATATACATTATATAAATTGTATATGATAATATTGGTTCATTATAATCACAAAAATATATACTCGTTAAGTAGTTTACATTTATTCAAAAAGGATTAAATATTGGCTGACGAACCACCGCCTACAAAAGATTTAAATTAATTTGTAATTAAATTTATATACTTTACGAAAGTTGTAGGGTTTTCGACGAAAAACTTGTCGATTGGATGGTGAGGTGAAATTGAGTGTTCAGCCAGATTACCAGATCTTGCACCGTTAGATTATTTCTATTAGGGATACTTCATAGTTGGAGTTTATCAAATACAACCTGTCAATTTTCAGGAGCTCCAACAACGTATTCAAGTTGAAATAGCCACTCTGACTCCGGAAATGACCGACCCTACCCCAGCCCGACGACCCTTCGAAATATAATAAAAAAAAAATGCTAATCGACGTATTTTTAATTGTACTTTTCAACAAAAAAAAAATTTTCAATTGTACCCCCGTAGTTTTTTAGAAAAAAAATCCTAAAGTACTAGAATATTAATCCGCCAATAGCTCCTTTTAAAGTGGTTTTAACGTTAAAGGAAAGGTGCAGAAAAATTGTACCTTTTTTATACTTAATTGTACCACCGTTACTTTTGCGAAATAATATAATACAATAAATAAAAAATCAAAAAAATTGTACTGACATAATGCAAATATATTTCCAGTCACCGCGCATGCGCGGTCACCGGAAATACGAGAAACGCATGCTTATGGCGCGTTATTTAAAAGTCATGAATAGATCAAAAAATGCTCGAAAGATGTTATAAAAAATAGTCAACGATGTATATTCATTTATCTTTCATAAACTTTACAGAAAATTCAATTGTACCACCTGAGGTTTTGAGAAAAAAAAAGTTATTGTCAGGTTACAGGTGGAAACGTTGAAAGCAGCGTGTACAACAGCTGTTTAACAATTAACAGACATATTAAATATTCTTTTTCATTTGTTCTTAATTGTACCATCATTAGTTTGTTGGTTTACACATTAAATTTGAGCAAAAATAATTAAATAATTACCAGCGGGCCTATGAAGGCAGGCGTCTTAAAATCGCGAAAAATGCAAGTAACAACAAAAGTGTTTATTATTTATGAGGCTTATGTGGGTATTTGACAGTTATGTAGACACTAGACAGTCGTCTATAACTCGTTTTGGGTTGAAAAATTGAGAAGTAAGTACGGCCCCGTCTTAGTCAATAACCTGAGGGATAGTTTATTTTTAAAAACATAAAGCAAATCAACAATAAAAATATGGTCCACCCTATCTATGCATACATACATATAATTTTAAATTTCGGGGTTTATGACGCCCATGACAGAGAAGGAAGATACGTACTTTAGTACGATAAAAAGAGACAGAAAAGATTATGGAGCCCCGGCTCCATAAACCTGCCATATTAACAATGAGTGGGAAAGAGATAGGGTTATTGGAATTTAACATACGAGGCTCCATAACCCCCTATATCCAAATGTATATATATATATATATATATTAAATTACGTATATAATATTATTTATATATATATATATATAATTATATGGAAAGGTATTTATCTGAACTCTTTATTATTGATTTGCTTTATGTTTTTAAAAATAAACTATCCCTCAGGTTATTGACTAAGACGGGGCCGTACTTACTTCTCAATTTTTCAACCCGAAAGAGTTATAGACGACTGTCTATATATAAGTCTCAAATACCCACATAACCCTCATAACTAATAAACACTTTTGACTTTTTTTATGAAAAAACTATAAAAGCCTTATAATAATGCATCTTCTTTAGGATTATAACCAAAAAACGGGGTTACAAGGTCAAATAACCGAGCGTTACTTGCTTTTTTCGCGTTTTTAAAACGCTTGAGTTCATAGGCGTCACAACCGCACATGCGCATAGTGCGCCCGTTCGTTCAGCTAATTATTTACTATTGTTTCTAATTGATTCCCATTAATAAATACAAAGTTTGACGATTGTACTATTACGTACAGATAATGTACATTTTTTTATTCACTCATAGTAGTAGAGTTAAATATCAATGATTTGGAGGGTACAATTACTTTTTCCACAAATTCTGGTAATTAATAATAATAATGCGACGATGGATATTTTATCAATGCCTGCCATGCATTTTTTCCCTTTTTTACGATTTTAAAATCTCGCGCGGTTGAAAATCTCGTGTGCATGCGAATCTCGCACTTCCGTTGGCCGCGCATGCGCAGTAGCTGAAAACGGACTGTCAATCAGACGATATTGCTTTTTAATATTTTTGCGTTATACCGTTATTTTTTCGGAAAAGTGAGGGTGGTACAGTTAAGTACGAAAAAGGTACAATTTTTTTACACCCTAATTAGGACGAAGGAACGATTGTAAGGTGAGGTATCGGTGTTTTAATATTGCAATACTTTGTCATTTTTTTTCTCAAAAACGGTGGGGGTACAATTAAAATTTCTTGTTTTTTTAGAAAGTACAATTAAAAATACATCGGATAGCATTTTTTTTTTTATAAAATTCCGTAGGTCGGCGGGCTGGGGTAAGGCCGGTCCGGAAATGATACAAAAATGTTTTTAAAGTTTTTACTAACGTTTATCGTAGTGCCAAAGATTGGTGCTCATCATTTTGTGCAATGTATTAGTTAAATATGCCATCACCTTCGACCCTGCCTTAACGGGTTGGGTCAAGATCCGAACACCTTGTCTTAACCGGCTGGGTCATGTTCCGAACACCTTGTCTTAACCGGCTCTCTCTCTCTCTCTCTCATCTCTCTCTCTCTCTATCTCTGTGAGTATATTCAGTCGCATTCGCGCGCACTCTTCTATTATTGAGAATATCTTGCTGCTGCCTTCTGCCCTCGGGTGTTTTGTTACAGATTCTTGCACGCTAACTTATGCAAGTCATCTTGGGATAATAATTTCTTTGTTCCAAGAATTGGCCTGCATCTTATTCAACTAAATCTACATCGCTCCAAAAGTGAGGTTAGCTTTGTTGTGTGGCATTTTTTCTTTTTTTTTGCGCCGTTTGGATATATATATATATATATATTAATGACGTATCTAATATTATTTATATATATATTATATATATAATTATGATGGAAAGGTATTTATCTGAACTCTTTATTATGATTTGCTTTATGTTTTTAAAAATAAACTATCCCTCAGGTTATTGACTAAGACGGGGCCCGTACTTACTTCTCAATTTTTCAACCCGAAAGAGTTATAGACGAACTGTCTATATATAAGTCTCAAATACCCCACATACCCTCATAACTAATAAACACTTTTGACTTTTTTTATGAAAAAACTATAAAAGCCTTATAATAATGCATCTTCTTTAGGATTATAACCAAAAACGGGTTACAAGGTCAATAACCGAGCGTTACTTGCTTTTTTCGCGTTTTTAAAACGCTTGAGTTCATAGGCGTCACAACCGCACATGCGCATAGTGCGCCCGTTCGTTCAGCTAATTATTTACTATTGTTTCTAATTGATTCCCATTAATAAATACAAAGTTTGACGATTGTACTATTACGTACAGATAATGTACATTTTTTTATTCACTCATAGTAGTAGAGTTAAATATCAATGATTTGGAGGGTACAATTACTTTTTCCACAAATTCTGGTAATTAATAATAATAATGCGACGATGGATATTTTATCAATGCCTGCCATGCATTTTTTCCCTTTTTTACGATTTTAAAATCTCGCGCGGTTGAAAATCTCGTGTGCATGCGAATCTCGCACTTCCGTTGGCCGCGCATGCGCAGTAGCTGAAAACGGACTGTCAATCAGACGATATTGCTTTTTTAATATTTTTGCGTTATACCGTTATTTTTTCGGAAAAGTGAGGGTGGTACAGTTAAGTACGAAAAAGGTACAATTTTTTTACACCCTAATTAGGACGAAGGAACGATTGTAAGGTGAGGTATCGGTGTTTTAATATTGCAATACTTTGTCATTTTTTTTCTCAAAAACGGTGGGGGTACAATTAAAATTTCTTGTTTTTTTAGAAAGTACAATTAAAAATACATCGGATAGCATTTTTTTTTTTATAAAATTCCGTAGGTCGGCGGGCTGGGGTAAGGCCGGTCCGGAAATGATACAAAAATGTTTTTAAAGTTTTTACTAACGTTTATCGTAGTGCCAAAAGATTGGTGCTCATCATTTTGTGCAATGTATTAGTTAAATATGCCATCACCTTCGACCCTGCCTTAACGGGTTGGGTCAAGATCCGAACACCTTGTCTTAACCGGCTGGGTCATGTTCCGAACACCTTGTCTTAACCGGCTCTCTCTCTCTCTCTCTCTCTCTCTCTCTCTCTATCTCTGTGAGTATATTCAGTCGCATTCGCGCGCACTCTTCTATTATTGAGAATATCTTGCTGCTGCCTTCTGCCCTCGGGTGTTTTTGTTACAGATTCTTGCACGCTAACTTATGCAAGTCATCTTGGGATAATAATTTCTTTGTTCCAAGAATTGGCCTGCATCTTATTCAACTAAATCTACATCGCTCCAAAAGTGAGGTTAGCTTTGTTGTGTGGCATTTTTTTCTTTTTTTTTGCGCCGTTTGGTTGAAGCCAGGCTATTGTGGGTTGGCAACACTGCTCCAAACTCGTGGCCTTGAAGCTAATTGTGTGCGAGTGGTGGTGGTCGTATTTCTTGACCATATATTCTGCGTTATTGGAGAAGTGCCCGAGCTCGATCAACCGATTGCTGAGCGACATCTGGTGACCTACACATTGGGATTTGGTGAGTCGTCGACTGCTTGGCTGTGCTGCGATTGCGAATCCGCGTAGTGCGTATGTTTTAGCTTGCGCATGTGCGCTTGATTTCGAAACCTGGTTCACATTGTGTCGCGTTATATGTTAGCTGCTGTGTCGGGGTCGCTTTGCCCTATTTGCAATTGCAAATTTACGCGATTCTCACAAGCGACGGTGTATGTGAGTTGTAATTCGAAAGTCCACAATAAATGTATCGGTGCACACGCGACTTCAGACTCGCCTGCGTGTTGCGCTATCGTGGAGAAAATCAAGGGGGCAGCACCTGCTGGGTCGCCTAGCGCTGGCGCTCCCACTATATCGGTGTCTGAGGCAGACGCAGGCACGGCTGCGCAGGGCACGCCCACTGTCGCGGCTCGCCCGTTCAAACGACCAGCCACGCCTGCGTCGCCATCGAACGAGCAGGTAGCCAATCAACCGCGCTCGGGTGGGTTGGACCTTTCGCCCCTCCCTCACAGCGAACTGGTTATCGCGATGGAGAACGAGACGCCTAGGTGGTTCCTCGAATACATGAGCAATTTTGCTACGCCCGTCGAAAATAACGTCTTAGACCGCGTGCAAAAATCAATTAATGATCAGCTTGCAGAAATTGGTGGGCGTTTTGATGTTATTCGCACTGAATTACAGGCGACGCGGGGCGAAGTCAACTCGCTCGCGCATGCTACTTCTGAGGTTAGATCGGATATTATATCTATTCGCGACGAAGTCAGCGCGCTTTCTAGCTCTACTGATAGGCGCATTGAGGAATTAAGTGCCCGCGTGCGGGCGTCTGACGAGGTGCGCGCGAGTATAATATCAGCGAGTAATCCTCAGATGGTCTCGGAATTGGCCCCGGGTTCGCGCTCTCAGTCGGATCCCTGCGAAATTTTACTGCTTGGTGTTCCAGACGCGGTCTCGCATGGTGACGACGACATCGTCAAACTTTTGCTTGGAGCGTTAGGGCTGCGCCTGATATTTATCCAGGTCACAGATACGCGCAAGTGGGAGCCGCGTCGCCGTGCTCGGTCCGTGTCGGGTCATTCTGCGAGTGACGGGGCGAGAAATGTTCCAGGGACGGACTCTCTTGACAACACGGCTGAAACGCGAAACTCTTCGTCCAACAAAACTCGTGGTATAGTTTTTAGGGTAATATCAGCGGACATTCGTGATACCATTATAGCGCGTAGCGGGAGGTTGAGCGGCCAAAATGCCCAGAGCATTTTTGGCGCGGGAGGTACCGCTAGTCTGTATATCAGACCTATTTGGCCTAAACCGGTCCACGCAATTTGGTCCCGAGCCCTCCGCGAAACAAATCGCTTGCATTACGCTAGGCCTGTAGTGCGTAATTTGCAGGTTTTCATAAGAGCGAGTAGAGATAGCCAGCTTATCCCAGTGGACGCTAATACCGATTTTAGTAAATTTGAGCCATTTATTAGCACAAGTAACAATCGCGATGGCCCCTCGGGCACGTCTGCGTGACTAGTTCTTAATATAAATAGATTTAGTATTTTCCACGTAAATATTAACAGAATTAAACCACATTTTGCAACGTTGGAAACTCTGGTATACCCGCGCGCTTATGATGTCAGCCATTTCTGAAACCTTCCTCACTCCACTTGATGCAACAGAAATTAATCAGCTGCAACATTACAACTTGTTCAGGAACGATCGTATCGGGTAGGAGGGGGGGGTGCTTATGTCAGAAATATATATAAAGTCAAGGTTGTGGGTCAATCGGACCAGATTTTCAATAATTCGCCAGAGTTTCTCATGTTAGATGTCTCGTGTAGTCTGTTCAAAGTCCTAGTTTGTGTAGTGTGTAGGCGCCCGGGCGCCACCATGCCTTCGTTATTTTTTGATTTATTGTCAGATTTAAATTCTATGTACGAACATATAGTTATCACGGGTGACTTTAATATCAATTTTAATCGGCCGTGCGCCGCTGTTGACTTTATGGTCTCGCGCTTAAACGAACTTAATCTAATGTTAATCCCATCAGAACCTACGCATCATGCACAATGCGTTGACTATATTTCGCATACGTGGCTCGATATTTTTATTTTACGCGATAGCATGCTTAATTTTAACTTTTCCAAGTCCGATGTACCGTTTATGGCCGATTCAGGGCACGATGCCATTATGATTAACTTAAATTTAGAGAGGTCGAGGCGTCAGCCGAGTAGGTATAAGTCGCGTAGGTTGGGCGGGATTGACGGCGAATGTTTTGCTCGGACCTTCAGCTTTAACCCTAAACTTGCTCTTACGGATCGTACCGCAACCTTGCACGCTGAATCGGATTTAGGTTCTCCTACCATGTCCAATGATCGTGCTCAAATTCATGGCGACGAGTTGGCTGTTGACTCTGCGGTACGAGGTTTGAGCAACGCCATTGTTCGCGCGTATGACCAGCTGGCGCCGACTAGGTTACGTACCACGGGCAACAAGCGTAAACCCTGGATCACACCTAATGTTAATCGCTTGATTAAGGAGAGCAAGCGAGCGTACCGAACCGCCAAGCGCAGCAATGATCTAAATGATTTTGCCCGCTATCGCCGCCTGCGTGGTGAGGCCTCGTGTGCCTTAGAGTCGGCTAAATTTGACTTCATAAATCGCGAGTTAAACGCGGCCGTCGATGCCAAATCAAAGTGGCGTATCTTGAAGAGCTATGGCGTTTCGGGGCGCTCGAGGCCTTCACCTTCTGCGCTATTCCCTCTGGACGAATTAAACGCGCACTATGCTGCTATCTTGTGTCAATCTGACCCGGTTTCGCGCCATGTGCTAACAGATGTTTTGATTTTTGCCCCAGTAACTACTTTAAATTGTTTTAACTTCGAACGTATCACTGTCACCCGTGTCGGTGAGGCGTTGGGTGGTTCGACCTCGCGGGCGACGGGTGTTGATGGAATCTCCGTTCCGATGCTTAAGCTCGCGAGCTCGTCTTTATTGGGTCACTTGGCGGACATCTTCGATGCCTCGCTTCAGACGGGCTGTTTTACCTCGCTATGGAAGAGGGCGCTGCTGTACCCACTGGCTAAGTCTAGTGTGTGCAGCAGTATTACTGATACTAGACCTATAGCTCGGCTGTGTGAGGTGTCGAAGTTGCTTGAACGGATAGTACACGAGCAGCTTATGCGATACTTGGAAACAAACGATCTCCTTTCTTGCAGGCAGGCTGGTTTCCGCAGGGGACATAGTACGCAATCGGCATTGCTCGGAGTAGTGGAGGATGTCCGTAGGGGCATCGATCATCGTATGGTGACGCTGCTAGTCCTATTCGACTTCTCAAAAGCTTTTGATACGGTCCCTCACGGCGCTCTCCTCCATAAGCTTCGAGCGGTCGGTTGCTCTGATCTGGTTATTAGCTGGCTCTACACGTACTTACGGGGCCGCACGCAGGCTGTTGAGGGTGATGGGGGCGACCGGTCTGGATGGTCCGCTGTTCATGCAGGCGTCCCTCAGGGTAGTGTTTTAGGACCCCTCTTGTTTTTAATTTTTATAAATGATCTGCCTGCGGTCTTGGAGTACTCGAAATACATGATTTTTGCGAATGATACACAGCTACATTATTCTTTTCCCCCTGCGGAGTTCAGTTTGGCTGTGCCTTTCCACGGGGGACGCGGGATGCGGGGGCGGTTGCGGACTGGGCGGCTTTGAATGGTCTGAAACTGAATGTCTCCAAGACGAAGGTTATTCTGCTGGATAGTCAACAATATATCTCTAGATTCGATCTTGGAGGCATTCAGAGGGTGTGTGAATAATGAGCCATTACAGTATGAGAGTGCCGATAAATCTTTGGGGCTGTGGATTATGCCATCCTTGGAATGGGTTAAATACGTGCAATCGATCTCGCAGAGTGTACATGGTGTGCTGCACTCCCTCAGATTCTATAAGCGAGCCTTGTCCAGAGGGTCGCGCAAGGCGCTGGTCGAGAGCTTGATCTGGCCTTACCTGGACTATGCGTGTGCGGTCTACAATAACGTTGACCGGACGCTAGAATTAAAGCTTCAAAGATTGGTTAATGCGTGTATGCGCTTCGTCTGGGGTAATATTCCCAGACGGGCGCATGTCACGCCCTATCGGTTGGAAATGGGTTGGCTGTCGGTTGGGCACAGGAGGCTTTATCTCATTTGCTCCCTGGCTTTTAAAATCATCTCAACTTCATCCCCGTCATATCTATGTAACCATTTCATACAGACTGACTCTCGCCCAAATGTCCGTGTTTCTTCTCGTTTGCAGCGGCGGCCTCTCACCTATCATCCACCCAGGACTGAAGCGCTGAATCGGTCCTTCACTATCACTGCTTCCAGACTCCTTAACAACTTTCCCGAACTAGTCTTCGACCTTGATCGTCTTCATTCGTTTCAACATCGTCTGCGTGATTACCTTACTGGGCTTGACCGACAGGCATGGAATAGGCGTGTGGAGGAAGAGGGTATTACCCTGTCTGAGGTCCCGTCATGGTGGACCCCGCATGTGTAGCCCTGATGGCCGCGGCTCTGATTCTAATGTATCTTATTATATTGTATCTTTTATTTCGTGTATCGCCGTGGCTAGTGCAATTACGCTATTTTGTAAGTACGCATCCATATGTTAATTTATGCGTTATATCTATGTATCTAGAGCTATATTAACTAAATTATGAAAATACTATTATACTTTGTTTTTGTTCTGATTTTAATTTGTAATTAATTTATATTTATATTCAAATTATTACCTGTGATCTAGTGTTCCACTGATTGCGTTTATGTAATTTAATTCAGCAACTGTATACTTCTAAGACTGAGAAATGTAATTATTATCAATGTAATATGTGCTACTTTGGGGGCTGGCCCCCGTAGCCTAATAAATTTCTATCGATCAATCTCCCCCTGCCACTCAGCCACTTTTTGTCCAATCATTTTCCTGTATATTGTGCAACTTATGTCTCATGTCTCCTTCGTCTCCCTCATTTTCTTTCTCCACCGTAACTGTAAATGAAGTACAACGCGCAGTTTAAGGGGCGTCCTCGAAGGCAGTAGGGATTGATGGCACATCTGTTGCAATGCTGTAGCTATTGAAGCCACAATTAATACCTCACCTTGTCGTTCTTTTCAATGATTTGCTCTTAACTGGGTACTTTCCCGACTACTCGGAAAGAGTTCTGTTGTTCTCATTGGCAAAGTCGAGCAGGATAAACTAATAGACAAGCAGAGTTTTCAAAGGGACACAGTACCCAGACAGCTCTCCTGGGTGTTCCAGATGAGAGACCCATTGACTCCAGAATGATCACAATCCTTGTCCTGTTTGACTACTCGAAAGCCATCGATACGGTACATGAAAAACTAACTCTTAAACTGAACGAAATTGGTTGCTCCGATACTGTTTTAAACTGGTTTTATCGATATCTTATAGGTCGCACGCAGGCTGTGGAGAGCGATATTGGTGTAATATGCGTGAACCGATGCTGAACTAATTGCAGAGAAATTGCAACAAGAATACGCACAAATTGAGCATCATTACCATCTCTCAGGATATCGGCATTCAAATTACCCATAAAGATTTTATTACTGTATTCGCGATAGTATATTCGTAAACTGTCTGAAAACTGAGTATCCCTTGTAAGAGCAATTTTCGGTGGTCGATAAATAACAGCTATAAGAGTAGGTGGTGCATCATTATCCTGAATTTTACAGAAAATATAATGTGGTATTCCAGGTATCCCCGGTTGCTCAGTTTTTGATGTTCCAAGGATTTTCCATTTTAAATTAAATCTTATATATAAAGCTAGCCTGTCTGACTACCGTATATCCCTTGACATGAATAACGTTATCCATTAGTTTCGAGTCCAGCTTTGTCTCAGCAACACCAAAGAGATCAAAAAAGGGACAATCAGAAAGAAACTGACGGATCTGCTCCATGTGACCTCTAAACGAGTTTATATTAAGAAAAACATGCCCGCAATCTCCCCCCTCCCCTGAAACTATCAGTGTTTCTGTATTGCTATTGGCATTGTCATTGATGGGAGCATCCTCAGTCGGATCTATTAATTATTATACTTTCGCCGAACTGAGAGTAACATTGCCCCCATTATGAATTTCATGCGAGGACTTCAGCCAGGACGAGATACTGCCATTCTTGTCAAAACTTCTCATCGGAACCGCAGCTATATGGTACTAGAACAAGAAAGACAAATGGTACTCATGGCAGGATTTTGTAAAATCTACCAAGACGGGGTGCGGAATGAGCCAAATCCTTTAGCAAAGGCTCATGAAATAGTCCAACAGTATGAAATTACATCACCTGTTCAATTGCAATCATGCAGAAACTTAACCCGATTTCAAGCGAGCAGAGACAACTTGACCATCTGTACCACAACATGCTACTACAGCTTGAGAGGCTCTTTAACCTTTAGAGTACCGGGATTTGAGATTTGTGATCGCCCTCAGAAAGTGGTCGAAAAAGGTATCTGATATCATTGATTGACTATGGTGTGAAGGTCGATCAATGGTCGAGCAATTATAATAGTTTTTCGGTCCTCTAAAGGTTAAGAGAACTGAAGCCAAGTGAATCAAAGACTGACTGGCGAAGTACGCCAAGCAAACTCGCGAGCGTGAGAAACTGTATTGTCCTCCTCCGGCAGAAGAGGAATTGATGCTTTCCGAACTTGCTTACAAGGCAAAGTGACAGAAGCAGCCGAACGCCATACCGAGGTAGCAAGCACAGCTAAGAAAGTGAGTGAGCCATTTCGAGAACGCCCGATAGAATAGCTAACAAAAGTTCTTGAGAAAACCCTTAGGATCAAGCGAACGAGTAGCCAGGCAGATGGGGTAAGGTGAATAAAGATACAATCTGGGAAAATAACCCACAAGTTCCCTTTACAATGTAGAAAACACAGGAAGGAGACACGTAAAAGTTCCGATCATCGGTCATCGAGCAGTTCTTCTTTGAGGCCTAGGGAAAATTCGAAGACGAAGGTAAAGGAGACCGAGAAGAAAGAAGATTTTGCTAAGCCAATATGGTACCACACCTGTGGTACGTTGCGGTAGAAGTGCTCAGACTGCGCAAAAAATGCGCGAGGAAGCATTTAGAGGTAACAACCGCATGTCCCATATGACAGTGAGTCTTTAAAGAGGATAAAGTAATGACTGACTCATGATAAGTCCCAGGAGAAAGAAATTCTCGAAATACTTAAAAAATGACGAACGCCGTACGGTACAACCAAATATCTGCAATGGATATCTAGGTTGCTAGTTAAATTCTAACTTTAACAGCAGTAATATCTACACAATGTAGATCTCAATAAACACTATAGATTACTGGACTGAGCGGGGAGCTCTGTTCTCCGTCGGTACTCAAATTCGTCCGCATGATCGAGCCAACAGTGAGATTGCGTTGTTTAATAGTATTCTTATTTTAATTAACATTTTGGAGGACTACGATGGCTCGGTCGGTTAGGGCATTGGGCTCGTAATCTGGAGGTCTCAGGTTTGATTCCAGATCTTGGCCGATTGATACAAGCACCACTGGAGAATGTATTTTCAACAAGTGCCTTCTTTACCAAGTCATTGTATAACCTCCGTCGCTGATTAGCATCGATTTAGGAGCATCAACAGAGCGACGTTAAAATAAAAAAAAATTAACATTTTGTGAGTAGTGTCTAATCCCCTTGTCATAATGTACTTTATTCACATAGAATACAGATTTTAAAATTTTTCGCTTAATTGCACAACAACGTTGAAAATCGCGGATAATCGCTAACATGACATTAATTAATACAATCAGTAGGTAAGAAACAGTGCATTTAGCTATATAACACGAAATGTTTTTACTACTTTCTGTATGCATTACTTATCTGTTAAAATTATAAAAATAAAAAAAATATTAATATGTTTATATATTAATACGTTTATATATTAATATATTAAAAATTATTAATATCTTTAGATTTACAAAGAAATTACTCAGAAGATGCAGTAGAAATGGATGATATGCGCGAATCACCTTTACCAATGCAATATGCAAGATCGCCGAGACTACCACGACGTAGTTCTATTTCTGGATCAGAAGCTGTAGATAATATTCAAGGTGATGATGAAGGTAATGAAATAAATGTAGATATCGGAAGTGATAAGAAGAAACGCGGCCGTTCACCATTTCGGTGAGTGATTTTAGCTTTTACTTAATTTTATCAATACTTTTCTAGATTAACAATCTAATGATGTATAGTTATTACTTTGCACAAAAGTATTTAATACAAAATAATTTACACTAAATATATTATGAATTTTATTAATTAATTTTGACCGATTAAAATTTGTCACTGAGACTATAATTTATTCTTGCTAATATTATTGCTAATTAGACCAATTTATTTGAAAAAAATGTTATTACAGTTAATTAATTTCATCAGAATATTCATAAATGTGTTAGGATATTTTAACACTGTTACTTTGTCTAATTAAAAAAATAATAATAAATAATTTAGGCATTTTGACAGCATCATTCACTAAAATAATAAGATTTTTGAAGCCAGAAAATTTTCTGGAGACATATTCTGAATAACAGAACAGATAATCTGTTTTAATTGGGGTAGTTTAGTGGACTTGATATCAAGCGCTAATGTCAGAAACAGAGAATAAAATTGCATCTAATATATATTTGTACTTATTTTTCTTTGTATACAAGAAAAATCTTTTGAAATATAGTTAATTTCGACTTATAGCTGATGGTGGGAAAAAGGCGGGGTTGACAAGATGGAACTCCCGTTACAAAAAATATTAAGAAAATCTGTATATGCTAAATTATATTATGAGCTAATTACATTTATTCATACTAATGAATTTATTCAAAAATTTGTAATTTACTATTAAACTTAAAATTTACTACATTAAAAAAATCGTAATTTACTTGTTTGTAATACTTATAGGTGAATTGCGTTTTATGCAAATTACTAATTAAGACATTAAATATTGATTTTACGTTTACTCCATCATAATTAGTATATTACAATAGATGTACAGGACACCTGCGTTTACTAAGGCTAAATAATTTTACAAGGAGAAAAAATTACTTTGTTACCGTGTATTCTACACAGTATTTTATTGTTATTACAAAACTCGATTTTGTATGCTATATTCTGATAAGAAAAAAATAAAAAATACACGACTGTTGCGCGGCTAAATGATTCTTGTATCCGTAGGGTGACAAATACGGCTCTTAGTGTGATAATAATCATTTCTATGCGCTTATATCCTAAAGAATTATTTTAACTTGAAAATTATATAACTTAATTTCTTGAAAGATGGCTTTTGTTAAAGAAGCTTAAACATCGATCTTCTATTCCTTATATCTATACCTTATAAAAACTAACAAAGTAAGATCTGCAGGTAATTAACCCTAAAGAGCACTTTACATGGTGGAAAATATTGGCTATGAATCCCACAATAAAGATTGATGCATCAAACACCTACATTTTCAATTTTTTAAATTTTGATTCTCTGACGTTATCAATTTTTACGCCTTCAAAAGGTATTTTTAATAATTGTTAGAAGTAGGTTTTTTACGTTTTCAATTCATTAGTATTGCCTCAAATAGTTATTTTTATGATTTTGGGGTGACTCCATACATATGTAAATATTATTCTTTATATTATTACCTTATAAGTAATTAAACACTTATATTAATCATTTGATGAATATAGTGATATACTGCAAGCTAATTGTGTGAATATATAAATTAAACGTGTAATGATACTTCAAACGGTGAGGCTAAACAACAAATGATTCCTTAAATTAAATACTTAAACTTCAATGAATCACTCATGAATTATAAATTTTTGTACAAGATTTATTTTTTTGTACACTATTTTTTGAAAAATCTTATCTTTTTATGCACAATATACTATAATTCACGAGATACGTACACGGCTGAATATTCTACAGACAATTCTATGCAAGATCGTGGTGCTAAATAAATCTAATTAAATCCAGTCAGGCTTATATCTCCCTTATCGACCCAGACACTGTTTTGAGAGTCTGAATACTACCTACTCTTGACTAATCAAGGCAGGTTACATCAGCCTCACAGCATTTCCACGGGGACTTATATTTGTTTAGATTCTAAAAAACGCCCATTCTTATAGTGGACCAGAAAGAAAATAACCGAAGCTTTTAGTTATATCGCTCTTTGACTATGCATGCACGGTCTGCAATGATATTGATAAAACCAAATACCTAAAAGTTCATCGCCAATTTATATATCTGTATTACATTCGTATGGAACAACATACTTTAGCGAGTTTCACTGCTTTTAACGTTATCTCTCATAAATCGCATCTCTACCTTGTACAATTGTACCTTACTAGACAAATCTTCTTCAGCCCGCTCATCTGTTTGATATCCTCCTAAATCTTTAACCTTTAAGGACGGGGATTTTGACCTTGAAATTCGACTTTTTTCTCACAATATTTGTGCATAAAACACGTAGAATGCCTGACAAAATTGGTGGTCGATATGTCGACCAGTCCCGTCTGGAACGTAAAATCCAATGTTAAATATTTAATTTGGCGAGTTAGGAGTGCTTTGTGCTGAAAATGTTGAGGAGACATCCTTGACCTTAAAAATTGTATTTCAAGGTCAACTTCATTACTTGTAGTATTTTAGTCCAAAAATGATTTCCAAAAATGATATGCATTACATGCATTTTTATGACTGATGTATTATGAAAAACAATATTAGTTTTCGCTCTTAGCATGACCCAGAATCAATAGCGTGGATATGGCGAAAATTTGATCCCTTTGGGATGCTTTATTTCCGTGAGTCCCCTAGCCTCTCACGTTGGGGTGCTTTATTACCATGAGTTCCCTTGCCTCTCACCTCTAAACATTTGACTTTATGATCATATCATAGCACATGTATTTTGTTCGACTAGTAATTTTACGTAAAGCACACAAGTGACACTTTCGACTTGTAGTAAACCTTGGAAAATGACGATCAACTAATCGAGTAGGAGGGCTAACAAGACGAGAAATGTTATCATTAGTATTATACAATTTCAATAATGATCTAATAACCGATATTCGGAATGAAGAAAAGGGCATTGGTCCTTGATATTTTATTTTATATAAAGAATGAACATTAGATAAACTTAGATCAATAAGATGGAAAAATAACTTGCGATACCACTTTATTGTTTTTCTAACTGTTTCGGTTATAGACAATTGTCTATCTACATTGTCAAAACCACCCATATTTTGGTTGTATTCATGGATGCATCGTGGTTTTATAATATCCTCATTGGTTTGATAGTGTTTTTTGCCAGTGGTACAGAACTTAGGTTCGTACACAGTTGTAAGCATGCAAACACTACGCTTATCTTGACACCTGATTGTCATCCACAAATTATTATGAGTAACTTGAAGTTCACCTCGCCCTAATTTATTTTCTAATTTTGGCATTTCTTTTCTATTTGTTCTTACCGTGCCACAGATTCCTGTATCGCGATCATGCAAAAATTCTGCCATTATGGGAGATGTATACCAGTTATCTATATGTATGACATGACCCTTGTAAAAATAAGGTTGTAAAGAAATGAGCGACAATATCCCCAGTAACACCCAAATCAAACTTCTGTTAATCAGCGCCAGTCTAGACAATAAAACCCAAAATGAATCCAGTCTCACAGTCTACTAATTTAAAAAGTTTAATGCCAAACCTATTTCTTTTCAAAGAAATATACTGCTTGAATCGAAGCCTACCTTTCCGTAATACTAAGCTTTCATGAATACACAAATTTTTGCCTGGAATAAGAGCTGCTGAGAATTTACTTTGTAGATAGTCTATTATTGGTTTTATTTTCACTAAAGGATGGTGAGCGATTTTCGAGGTATCTTCATTGTCATGTAAATGTAAATGGCGTAAGATTGCAAGAAGCCTATCACAGGACATTATTTGACCGAAAATTGGAGTATAAAGCAGAGGATCTTTAGACCAATAGTCTTTCAAGTCACCTTTTCAAATATAGCCCATGTGTCGAGCATTGTTGAAATTCCGGGAAAATATCGACCGGCGAGAACGAACCGATCGATATTCTTCCCGGACATCAGAATCAAGCGCGTAAGGGGGGGATGCGAAGGAACGCGAAAGAGCCGCGAAGGGACTCGCGACGGGGGGAACCGCGAGCTACGCTAATTGGCCGCGGTGATCACGCGTTACATTTTGGGGGGAAAAATTAGACGCGCGACTTAGCACCGCGTACTCGCGATAGTTTAGTTCAAGCTTGAACAGCTTTCGCATCGGTCATCCGACGGTTAGCTCTGCGCTTGGTGAAATTTGGGTAAGGCGATCGTGGTTTTTTTTCTTTTCATCGTTCTCGCGGGGTTCGCCAATTACCATAATCGGTCGTGCTTTCGGTAGTTGGGAGGAAGGTGTCAATCAATAATTCGATTTCGACGATTTGTTCGTCATTTTTTCATTACGTGTCTGGTGTGCGGCGCATTCGCGTGTGCACGCGAGTTTATCTTTTTTTACGATTACACACACACACCACAAACAACGTCGAGAGGTGCACCTCACACTCAGAGTTCATCTCCGATTAATTCTGCCTTCGGGCACCTCACGATTTAAGCCCTGCAGGCACCAGTGTCGACGCGCTAAATTATTACACTCTTACACACGGGAAGACGAGGCTTCCCGCCTATTGGCCTGGATCCAGTTGTTTATAACTGGTCGTGATAACCCTCTTTTGTTATCTAAATAACCTCTTTTCATTCTTTTGTAATTTCTTCTTTTTTATGCTCAAAATCAATGCGAATTATTTTCCCTTTCTCTATTCCTTTCAATAAATAATAATTTAATTCAGAAAAAATTGAATGATTTAAATATAAAATTGCGGAATTTACTTCAACTTCACTTTATAAAAACGTCGTTACGAGCCGCGGTGGTTCATGGGTAGAGCTCCCGACTCTCACACCGAGGGTCGTGGGTTCGATCCCAGACGTGTACCTCTGAAAATTTTTTCATGTGCATTTTTCGAACACCGCCACTCAGTGGCTCGGCGTGTCACTATAATGTGACGCCAGTTCAGGTGCGCGTGCGTTTCGTGCACTTGTCAGTGCATGAGAGGCACGGGCATCTGAACTATAGGAAACGTTAGGGACGCGAAGATGTAAAGAGGATCGCGGTGGTTCCATCGGGAGGACAGGCAACTGTAATTATTAGACTAATTATAGTGACCGATGATATCTTCCGATGGACACAAGCACCACTGTTTCAACTACATGTATTTTGTTTACAGACACACCGTTCGCCTCCGTCGCTGATTAGCCCTGGCAGCATAAATAGAGCGACGTTAAATAACAAAAAAAAAAAAACGTCGTTACAATTAAAAATTTTCCTATTTGTAACTTTATAATCAATTAAAATTTTTCCCATTTAATTCTATAAATCCCCATAATTTAGCGTCATTTGTACGCTACATCCCATTACAATCGAAAGGCCAAGAAAACATTTAAATTCATCTTTTGTAAGAGGAGACCAAGTTTTCTGATGGGATTGCCGATATTCATGATTCTGACTTTCATAGCGATCTGTCTCATCTATAATTCTTTCAATCAGAGGGGAATCAAAAAAGTATTTAAAGTAATTGATTGCTTTATTCCCCGATATAAAGATGTTAGGATTTATTTTGAATGTACCTTAAAAATCTTTGATTGATGGATAAAAATACGCATTCTCAAAAATGTGAGTCTCATCATAATCATTTTCTACCAAATTAACTTCATGAATTTCCTCATTCTCCAAATCTTGTATTTCAAGTTCAGACTTGACACTACTCCAAGTTTCAATATCAGCCATTTTATCAAAAATAATTGCTTGTATATTTTGACAACTTAGTAAATAAAGAGAATGATGAAATAATACGAATATTCTGAGGTAGTACCTCACTATATTGAGAATAAATTCTTAAATTAAAAAGGGAATTGATGGATAGGATAAGGAAAGGAGGGAACGTTGTCCATACCTGAAAATTAAAATAAAAATTAATATTCAGATAGAACATAGATATAAAGAAATAAATAATACAGGAAAAGATAAACAAATAATACTCATACCAGCACGAGCAATGGTTATGCATTACTCGTGTTCACCTTTCTTATACTCCTTGTCACTAATGAAGCGAGGAAGTTCCACTGGCTAATCCTGAGGGATCGAACACGCCTTAGAATGAATACCTGAAAGTCATAATTAAGAATGAAACATTTATCGAATAGTATTAACTAATTGGAATTTAACTTACCTTATAACGTAGACTCCTCCTCCCTGGTGGGGACACACTTCCGCACTGGAACCGAGTACTCGTGGCGAATATCCTCCCTAACCATGTCGAAACCTATAAATATAGGAAATTATGATAAATTTAGTTATAAGATAATGATTAAAGTTAATAAGAGGAAAAGATATAATAAATAAAGGAAAGTAAGATAATAGAGTAGGGTTAATATTATGCTTAACCTTTAGAGAGCCGGAAAACGCCTACAGGCGTAAACATTTTTTTCATAAGTACTCAATTTTTTTCATTTAAATAACTCAATTCAGGTGTGAGGGTTAACGAAGTCTCCAAACATGATTCTGCAACCAAAAAAATTAAATTCGAAATGGGGCATGCAATATGGCTAAGTTTCCAAGACATTTCTAGTTTCGATGTCAATCCTACTTGAAAATTATGTGTAGGAGTTTCAGAAGTCACTAGTTACAAATTTTCATACAGAATGCTCATGTTTTTGGGATCGCTGAATCCGAATCTGAAGTCGGATTGACCTCATAATCTCAGGGTCAAGGTCATTTTAAGGTCAAATTTGCAAAATGTCCATTTCGCTTGAAAATTATGTTTAGCAATAACCCGAAAGAATGTTTGAGGGGAAAAATTAGTAAACATGCTCGCTCTTGGCTTTACCCAGAATCAACGACGTGGACGTGGCGAACTCCTGATTCTATGTGTGTGTGTATGTATGTGTGTGGTGTGTATCTGTGTTGTGCAGTTTTCAAATGTAAAGAATAAAGAAACTCAGATATCGCCGGTTGATACGCCCTTTGTAATATTTTTCAAGTAATATTGATATAGAATGACCGGATAAAACCTAAATACAGCTGAAAATAAAACAAATTGTGCATTTTAACGTTTTTCTGAAATTTTGAAAATTTCAGAATTCGACCTTACCGTATCGGACCGGAATACGCCTCTAGGCGTAAGGGGTCTGACTCACCAACATCGCAACTTAGTTTGGCTCTAACTCAGGGACCTTAGACCACATTCCTATAGAAAAATACGATTTTCAAATTTTTCAAAATCCCGGCCCTCTAAAGGTTAATATGTGACAGGGAGAGGTTAGGAAAAAGTAAACATTGCAAAGTGAATAAATAAAATGATGGTAAATAACTTAGCCCGAGCCATTCTCGTCACCGGTATTAAAAAGGATATTAAAAAGGAGATATTAATGGAATGGGTTATGGGTTTTTAATTATGTTTACATGAGATGGATAGTATACTTACCTGCATACACCTGAAGATGATGGAAGCCGACGACGGAGATGAAATAACCGATAAAACGGACGGTGGCCTCACACCACGAGAAGACTCCTCAGCTGACGATCTCGATACCCGCACGAATCCATGTACACCAGTACCGTCGGTTCGCACCAGGTCGTCGTATAAACAACACTACACCTCTCTCTCTCTCTCCAATACGCACGAACTCGAGAGAGACAGCGAGAAGCACGCGCGACATGCCGATACTGCACGCATGCGTACAGGTGGCAATAGAGAGTACGGGCGAAAGCGAGATAGAAATACTAATCCTGCATTAGTGGAGGCGCACGCCGTATTATTGACGGAAAAATTCTTAATTAAACTGTGTTAAATAATAGAATACGGATAATTAATGATAGTGAGTTTCTCTGTGTACTTTAGTACACATACTATATAGAATAGATTACGGGAATCTCGGGCTAGGTAATTATTAATAATTAATATTAAGAGGAATAAAATTATATGTATGATGGAGTGATTGACGTGATGGAAGTAGGATTATTAATTTGGTTAAATATATGAATCGGCGAGGAGTTATATGTACATAAATGAAGTGTGAGAATCAATAAATATTATTTTTCTTCCTGATATACGCATATACATATTTAATACCTCCTTATTCACGACGAGACCATCAACCCGCCATTTTATCGTTGGCGAAATCGGACCACGTGTAGGTAGGAGTATTAGCTCTACCGGTAGCCGGCTTTTAAAATAAATACGTAATTAGATTTTCCGTACCCGAGACAACGATTATAATAAACTGATGTTAATCAAGGTTTGTATCATTCTACGAACAATCGACTTTAAAGATAAATAAATTATTAATAATAAATATAAAAAATATTATTCGTGACTAGCGTTCCGAGAATTCTATCATTTTTTGATAGAAAACGCTACGTCATAATATTATCAATAAAAAATCTTCCGCAAGAAAAATCACTATATGTTGATCTGCCAAGAAACTAATAGTAATAAATAGTTCAAATAATCACTATGTTTTATCAAACGCAACACTATTTGTTTCGTATTCAAAGCAATAAAATACGTTGGTATACCAATTTTCAAGTCGAAATACCGAATAAAAAATTTGACCTTGAAATCACTATTTCAAGGTCAAATATACTTTTTAGAATGATAACACTATGTTCCCTGTATTCAACATATAATATTACCCCCGAAACAATTCCAAAATAATATGATACCAAAGTGGTCGATATATCGACCAGTCCCGTCCTTAAAAGGTTAACCTATCTCCCTCTCCGAGCTAAAGCCATGAATTATTCATTTGTAACCACAGCATAATAAACTTCCTCCTCGTTATTTTAACGTCGGTCTTTTCATGTTCCCAACTAGATACTAATCAGTAACGGAGGTCATACGATGCCTTTGTGAAGGAAGCACATGTTTAAATTTCTTATGATTGTTATGTTATAAAAAAAGCAAAAGTTATATATGTGTTCATTTTAAGAACATCAAAAACCTCTTTATAATAATTGTTAAAAATTCTGCATGAAAGTCGTGAAAATTCAAACTTTAGGAAAACGACATTAAAAATGTAGAGATTAGAATAGGCCAATTTTTATTATGAGGTCCATAACCAATATTTTTCACCTAGTAAAGTGCTTTTTGGCGATGATCACCCGTGGATCATCTCTTATAAGATTGATTTGCATTATTTTGAAGATATAGTACTTAACATTGTTTAAAAACTACTTTATACTACACAAATTTCACGTATCATATACCATTGTATATTGTTTAATATGGAGGATTAAGTGTCTATTGAAGATATTTTTATTTAGTCACAACATGCTGTATACTATAATTGATATTAATTTATGAAATATCTATTGATTTTAATGATACAAAGTCACATTGTCAAAATGCCTATAATATTTTGGATGTTTTGTTTAATCTACATGACAATTTAAAAATAATTTCGATACATTGATGTAAACAAAATGAAATTAAGAAATACATTGAATAAACTTTATGCGGTTCTGCAATTAAACAAAATAATAATGCTTTAATTCGAGGTACTATAGGATTTTATTGTAATATTTTAATTAGCAAAAATGCACTTAATTAATTATTTCAACCTAGATTCTTCTCCCGTAAAGTCAAATCATCTGACGTAAACGCAAAAACACCCGAAAGGACATTACTTCGAGGAGATGTTTTATTGAATCCAAAATGGACAACCGCCACTAAAATGGAATCAAACAAATCTGCAGCTATTCGCGTTTCTTCTGTAAGTAAAAATTTAACTTTTATCTAGGTAGGAATTCTGCACGATTATTACGAAGATAATATTCTATACAAAAAAAACCATAACTTTTAGTGATGGCTAAATTCGAATTCGTAGTCTATTTAAACTTATTATATCCGATTAAGTAGTTCAATGATCACCTTGGGCAGTTATTCTATGACTGTATAGAGTCTTCCTATTGAACAATATTGCAGAGTTACCATTTAGGGTTTTTCTGTCCTCTATTATCTAATGTAAATGAGGTCATACTGTGTGAGTGCAACAAAGAAAAAATACCTCTATCTGGCAACACTGCAACATTGTACCGTCTTACTGACAGTATTTCATTGGCTTGGAGCCCTTGTCATTCATCTTTGGTAATTTTCCGGTACCATCGTAGATCTTTGTTGCCAGAAATAGTTCTAAGTATTAGAATTACAAAAATTGTCAAGCCGAATGTAGGATCGATCAATCACAATTAGAGATCAGTATACTGAAGCCCCTTACGTGGGTATACCGCACTACGACGGTTAGTCTAGAGCCATAGTCCGTACAATTCAACTTAACTCTGGGATTTAGTGCGCTTACATTCAATCTGCATTGAACCGTGAGGCTTACCCAAGCCCTGTATTTTATACATTTGAAGTGAAGCCGTTCGAATGGAAAAGTATGACATTTTTGAAGATTAGAGTATGGTATGAGAAAGTCCTGTAAAACCGTTAGAGGACAGGAAATTGGTATTTTTTGTTTCTGTCACTTTTATATAAAAATTGAGTTAACCAAGTATAAGTGTTTGAGTTTTAATATACTTTTTGGTTTGATCTTCACAATAATCACATTACCGGTTCTTGCTTAATCCAAAGCGGTGCGGTAAGTTTTAAAAGATTCGTCTCCGGTTAAAAACTGCAATATGTAGTGGTTTAGCTTCAACCAATCTTGTTATATCCTGTCATCTGCAGATACTTGTGTCTCTCTAATTCAACCTCTCTTGGCACCTTTGTAATGAATTGCTTTAAAACGTTTCCTTTTTTCGGCTGTTCTTTCCATGGGTATCCACTATAAGCGCTCTTGATGGACAGTAGTCAAGAGAACATCATGGTTTCGTCCGATGTGACAATGAGCTACTTTCTTATATAAATCGATGGAAAGAGCAGCCGATAACACCTAAAGCTCCTTATACGAGACAGTGCTGTAAGCTTTTGATGTCCAGATAAGAGTCATTGTTAACACTATTACACTATATAATTTCAGTCTCGTAATAATCCTAAGTCATTTTTAAAGGGATTAGGTTTTTTCAAAACATCTTCTTATACATATTAGTAATTTTAAATTATTTGCACTACTTGCTATTTTGGCATTAGTATAAACGTATAATTAATAGCATCTCTGATGCGTCGCACTATAATTGAAAACAAAAGTAAGCAAATTTATTAAAAACAAATATAATTTTGCGCACAAATTGAGGTTATGTGTGATCTATACCTTTCCATAGTAGTTAAGTCCATAATCAACATCTATTTTTAAAAAGCTAAATAAATTAAATAAATAAATTAGAAACAGCCCAAAATAATGTAACACACAATAACACATATTTAGCAAAAGGCAGTCAAATTGGTAAAATAACGAAATCTCAATTGTATCACAGACGGTTAATAACAAACAATTCAAATCTCTCGCTTCACGTTCTTAGAGACACCTGTGCGATCAATCGAAATTAGTTCAGTCGAACAGACATCTCCACTGTCCGGGGGAAATTTAAAATATCTTACATGTACATAATAAATTAAACAACACACATCACTCGAATCTGTAATTAAATTTGATTAAATTAATGTGATAATTTATTTATAAATTATAAGCTTAGATGATCAATAAATAAATTTATTTAGAGTGTAAAAAATGTAATAATTCACTTTTAAAGTTGCCGCGTCGCGCATGCTCAAATTGTCAATCGCGCATGCTCCAATTGTCAATGGCGTATGCTCCGATTACCAATCGCGCATATTTGCAATCGATCAACGCAGAACTTGATCTATAGCTAGGCACTTTTTGATAAATATAGTTTAAGGTTATGTCACTAAAGAAAGATATTTTTTCTCACAATTTAGATTTTAATTTAATATTATTAATAATGTTACTATAATGTTGGCTAAGATTCTTTGTATCATCTTTTACATTTATTGTATTAATTTCTGACTTGATATGGATCATTTCCGATATTAGTCTTTTATGCCAATTCTTTTCAGTGTCTAATACTTTTACGTCACTAAAATTAAAGGAATGATTATTCGTGAACATATGATCATTAATTACATAATGAGAATCTGGCTTATGTATATTGGCTTGATGCTCTTTAATTCGGCACTGTAACTGTCTTTTTGTTTCACCTACATAGCAAATCTTACATTCTTTGCGGTTAATTTTGTAAACAACATTAGTTTTTGTTAATTTATCTGTAGCATCCTTGCCCCTTACAATAACATTACCAAATTTTATTGTACACTTTTTTATTGTATCACTTTAATAGCTTTTTCTTTCATAGCGCCTGATACTTGTTCTAAGTCATTTTTATAATTTGTATAAAATTTGGTGTTTATTCATTTCCGCATCTTTAAAGTAAAGCAGTTCAGTTTACAGAATAAAATAATAACAAAAGTTATTTACAAAATAAAAACTAAATAACAAAAATAACAAATAAATAAATAATAAAATTATAAAATTAATATAAAATGTGATATAACAAAATAAAGATAAAATAACAATATAAAGCAACGAACAGCGCCAAAATAAAAGGATATGAAATACAAAAATATAAAATAAATACTGAACTAGATACACGCAGAACATAGAGAAAAAGTAACAAGTAATCGGCGGAATACAATAAAATAAAATAAGCGCTCAGAAGTCCGGAAAGAAAGGGCAGATGATTCCCTCATTTCTAATCCTCACCTCCTAAACCTGTCGATCGAGCTCAGAAAGATACGATGAAAGGGATGATTTGTAGGAACTAAAGAGGAGAGGGTCAAAATTGGTGAAAGGGAGGTGATTGATGAGGCGAGAGGCAGTGATAATGAAGGAATTATTAAGGGCTGCAGTTCTAGGAGGAAGATAAAAAAGGGACAAGGGTGGGCGGCGTGAGGAAGAACGGGATGGAAATGAAGCGTTGCGAATAATGAAGTGACGAGCAATGTAGAAAGGAGATTTATGCGAAATGATGTTATAAGCACAGGTAGCAATGAAAAGGGATCTCCTAAGCTCGACCGACAGCCAACCTAGCTTAAGACGGTATGGTGTCACATGTTCACGCCACGGAATATTTCCCCACACAAAACAAACGCAAGTATTCAATAATCGCTGTAGCTTTAAATGTCTAGTAGCATCCAGGTCGTGAAAAACCACGCAAGCGTAATCGAAGTGCGGGAAAATCAGAGCCTCGACAAGGCTCTTTCTGTTCCGACGCGACAGCGCTCGTTTAAAAAATGTTAAGGAGTGAAGAACTCCATGAACCCGCTGAGATACAGACGCGACCTGACGAGACCAGTCCAGGGTAGGTGTAATCCAAAGGCCAAGTGATTTGACTTCAGACTCATAGTCAAGGAAATTATTCCCTATTGCAATCTTCGGGGCAGTATCCAAGTCAATGCGCGAAATATAGGCCTGACTGCCCAAGATCATCATCTTCGTCTTTTTCACATTCAAATTCAGTCCATTTGACCTCGCCCAGTTATCCACCGCATTTGCATCTTCCGAAATTTTCTGTACACACTGAGCAAGATCGGATGGATAAAACGAGTAATAGATCTGGGTGTCATCCGCGAAAATAATGTAGTCTGAATGTCTTTAAACACGTGGGAGGTCATTAATAAAAATAGAAAATAACAGTGAACCAAGGACACTGCCCTGTGGAACCCCCCTAGACGTGTCGAGCCAGGCCGAGCCTGCCCCCAGTTCATCCACCACCGTTTGAGTGCGGCAAACTAGGTAATGGTAGAACCAGATGATAACCGTATCGGAACAACCTAAAGAGCGAAATAACGAAGTAGTAAGTCATGTGGCACCGAGTCAAACGCTTTTGAAAAATCAAACAAAATGAGAATGGTGATCATGCGTTTGTCTATGGCTGTCCTAATATCATCCAAGACACCGATCAGAGCCGTCTGAGTACTATGCCCTCGGCGGAAGCCTGCTTGTCTCTCAATAGTTAAATTATTACTATTAAGATACTCAGTGAGTTGTTCATGAACTACCTTTTCTAAAATTTTGGATACTTCACAGAGCTTTGCAATGGGCCTAGTGTCAGACGGTGAGATCACCCTGTTCGAGTTTGCCAAAGGAAAAAGAAAGAGACTTAGTCCAAGGCTTTGGAAAATATTCAGTTGAGAGACAAATTAAATAATTCAGCTAGATAAGGAGCTGATTGAGCAGCTATAAGTTTTAGCATTGGAATAGAAATTCCATCGTGGCCTGTAGCTTTGGAGGTGGCCCTGGATATAGTAGACAGGACTTTACGTGAGGTGATAGGGACAAAATGAAAGGAAGTTAAAGGATAAGATAAGGGTAAGATGTCTCGTGATGAGATGAGAGACTGAAGTTGATTAAATAAGATAGGAAAGGTTAAATAAGAAATAAAAGCATAATGGATGTTGAGCTGATCAAGTGAAAAAATGTTGAGAGGTGATTGTACAGATTTAGACTCGGATTTGATTTTGTTATTAAAATGTAAAAATTGACTGGAGTCTATGTCATTTCTAACAAGATTACGTAGATCTTTGTAAGTCTGATAGTCCGAGCTCAGGCCAGTGACCAAGTATCTTTTATACGCCATGTTGCGAGCCTTAATATTTTGCTTAATGTGCGGTGTAATCCAAGATTTACTGAAGTTTTTAATGGTGATGAGTTTAGCAGGAGCGAGTGAATCAAATGTATGTAGGATAGCTGAAACTAGATTTGAAAGTAGGATGTTGATGGGAGTGGGGGACGAAGAAGATGGCATCAGCAAACTTTGTGAAGAAAAAGGTGAACGGCCAGACGACGTAGTTGAAGGGTGAGAGACTGATGACGTAGACGACACAGTGGTAGTGCAAGAGAGAGATAAAGGATGATTAAATGTATCAGAAAAAAGAACAGCCACCGCCGGCGGATCAATTAGAGCAAGGTTCCATGACCAAATCCTCTTTACAGCCGGCAATGGTTTGATAATATCTAATGCAAGTACTGAAAGGAACTGATGACTTAGTATAAATATAGACTGGCGGAGGATTACGTGTAATAAATAGATCGAGCCATCTATGAGATAAATGGGTGGATGAGTGCGTATGATGTGTAGGATCGGATTTAATAAGGAAATGGTTTAGTGAATCTAAATAGGAATCCAACATGGCGGATGCCCCATCTTTATTACACATGTTAATATTAAAATCGCCGCTGATGACTACCTGGTCGCAAGTATGTAAATAATTTGTCAACGTATCAAAAAATTTAGACGGGTATGCCGCTGTGGGCCTCCTATAAACAACACAAAACAGCAGCGAACTGGTTTTATTGAGAACTTGAAAAATCATAAACTCTGGGGTGTTGGAAAAAACGGGGTCGGAGTGAGCCACAAGTATAACATCAAGATTATTCTTGAAATAGGCCGAAATACCCCCCCCCCCCCATCCTTACCAACCCGGTTCAGTCTGTGGAAGGTTTAATCAGGAAGGCCCAACATGTTGGAGGAGTCATGTTCCGTGAGAAAGGTTTCCGAGAAAGCAACGATATCATGATTAGATGGAAGAACTAGTGACTCAATGGATGAAAAGTGTCTTTTTAGGCGGTTCAAATTAACATGAAAAATGGAGAATGAAGTGTTAGTAGGTGATGACGCCTGTTCCGACAACCTTCATTGGGAAGGAGGATAATTATGAATTGAAAGGTTATTTATGTCTGATTCAGAGCGAATCAGAAAAAGCTGCCCTCCCTTCGTTTCACGCATAATAACCGTGTAGCTTTTAACTAAAGGCCTCGCGAAACCCAAGTCAACGGAACGAGGCAGTGCTTTACTTAAAAGGACGTGTAATTCCTTGGGCCATAGCGCACGCAAAAAAACCGACGAGCCTCCACCCACACCAAAGAGGGAATCGGCTGACAAACCCTTGAGAAGGCGTGCCCTCTCTAAAACAAGTTCCCCGGTTGAAACCCGGGAGGAAATCCGGAAAACAATTCCCTTATTGTTATTACTACTAACGCCTGCGGTCAAAGTCGCCGATCCTGGATCTTAATTTCCTGGCTTATTCCGGACAAGCCAGGGACGAATATCTATTACTTGTGAGCAAACGCGGGGGAGGTTGATGGCAGTTAAGACTTTATCAACTGTCTCCTCTTCCGAAAAGGCCATATTCGCAGGGATACCGAGCAGCAACAATCGCAGGTATCTGAAGAGAATGTCACTGCCGACACCGCCGATAACGACTGGCTGTAGAGAGAGAGAGAGAGAGAGAGAGAGAGAGAGAGAGAGAGAGAGAGAGAGAGAGAGAGAGAGAATGAATGAATAAATAAGTTTATTTGCCCTTTGGGATATAAACCCCGTAGGCACTTCAATAGTATATGCATTGGATGATAATTTACGCATTTATAAAATATAAATACAATGTAAAAGTAAAATATGACAAAGAAATATAAAAACGAGTTAAAAAGCGACTATAAAAAAACTAAATAGATAAATAAATAAAAACATAACATAAATAAATAAATAAACAAATAAAATAATAAATACTCGAAATTTAGAAATAAAATGGTTAGAAATTAATAGTTAAAAAAACACTTTTACATAATTCCATGATCGAGGTGAGGGATTGGCTGTATGGATATACCCTCATTTAACACTCTGGTAGACCAGGCAGTTTAGTCAAGTCCAAACAGGTAATTAAATAATGATATTTTAAAATGATATATGGATGATTTATGGAAAGTGCTGAGAAGAAGTTTGTTTATGATCTGGGATGAAGTAATGACAAATGACGTATTTAACGCCTCAGTTCGAGGGGAAAGGTAGTTGAGCCATTTTGGCGGGAGGAAGTGCGGGGATTTTGGTAGGGGGTGTTGAGTTTGATGAAATGATTTGCAAGGTAGAGGGAAGAATTAGTAGTAATGATATTGTATGCCAGGGAGCCTATGAGGTATGAACGCCTGGACTCGACTGATAACCACCTGAGGCGCAACCTAAACGGGGTAACATGTTCGTGTCTCGCTATGTCTCCTCATACAAATCAAACGCATGCATTTAGCAGCCTTTGGAGCTTCAGATTTCTGGTTTGATCGACATCGTTGTATACCGCAGATGCATAATCAAAATGGGGAAAGACAAGCGTTTCTATATAATACTAAATGTAAACCCCATACACTCGTTTCGAAATTGATAACACTTTTTTTGTCCAGTCGAGAGAGGGGGAGAATAAGACCCCAACCGATTTGAGCTCATTTTCGTGTCTCAAAAAATCCGTACCCAGATTAACCCTCGTGGCGGTGTTCAGGTCAATACGCGATAAAAAGGCCTGGCTACCCAGAATCATAACCTTCGTCTTTCCGACATTAAGTTTAAGCCCATTTATACGTGCCCATAAGGCTAGTGCGTTAGCATCTTGAGATATACGCTGCACACCTAACTCAAATTCTGATGGAAGAAACGAATAGTAGACTTGGGCATCATCGGCAAATAACATATGGTTGCTATACTTAAGAACTTTCGACAGATCGTTTATAAATATCGAAAAAAGTATTGGGCCAAGAACACTGCCCTGAAATACTTCCGCATTTATCCCGAGCCAATCCGACAGCTCATTAATCTCACTCTCCACAGCCTGCATGCGGCCTACAAGATATCGATAAAACCAATTGAAATCAGTATCGGAACAACCAATTTCACTCAGCTTGTGGATAAGTTTATCGTAGGGAACAGTGTCAAAGGCTTTAGAGAAGTCAAACAGGAAAAGGATCGTCATCTTTCTGGAGACAATGGCTCTTCTAACATAATCCAGAACACCCAGGAGAACTGTCTGGGTACTGTGTCCCTTTCGAAACCCCGCTTGTCTATCGGTTAAAATGTGGTTTTCCTCTAGATACTCAGAAAGCTGGTTGTGTACTAATCTTCCTAAAATTTTTGAAAGCTCACAAAGTTTAACAATTGGCCTTGTATCCGAACACGATTCTATCCTACTTGACTTCGCTAATAGGAATAAGTACTCTCTTCCAGTAGTCGGGAAAGTACCCAGCTAAGAGCATATCATTAAAAAGATCAACAAGGTGCAGTGTTAATTGAGGCTCCATCAACTTCAGCTTTTCAACAGATATGCCCTCATCAATCCCCACTGCTCTCGAGGACGCTCTCTGAATTGCGCGTTATACTTCTTTTGCAGTTATGGTCGAGAAAGAAAATGAGGAAGATGAAGGTGTCATGGGACATGAGTTGTGAAAGTGGCTGAACGTGATTAGAGATAGATGCGTAATGAATATTCAATTGTTGACTCATGAAAAATTTTAGCGGTGAAGGGTTTGTCTTCGAACTAAGGCCCATATTTCTGAGACATTTCTAGCATTTCTTAGAATTTATTTATTTATTTATTTTTTTTTAGGATTTGAGCTGTTAACGAATTCAAGTTAACCACAACTGTAAATTTATTTCAAAATAAATTAGAGATATTTTATAAAACTCCGGCACCGATCAACAATTAATAGCGCGCTCCGCGACCGACTCCAACACGTGCACACTCTCACACTCACTTAAATCCGTCCGGCGGTTATTAATATATATATAATGCGCTCCACGAAAACCGCAAACCTTGCTTCAACGTCCTACTCGATTAGACTAACTTGTGCTTGAAGGTCTTTAAGTTCCGTCTTGATCTCATCCACCTTACCTTCAACACGATTGACCACTTCCAATATCGATTTTAGATCACTCCGCAGGTTTTGTTGTAGATTGCGGGCAAAAGTTTGCATCGATGGTGGTGGAGCTGCTACCATCGGTACGGAGTCGACGGAGGCGTCGTGTGCCGTCTAATTGGACTTAGTGGGCGGAGCGCCGCGAAGTTGCTTAGCAACCTTTGACGTTGATGGCGACGGAGGCAAGGCAACGCGCTTAGCGCAGGAGGTGGCAAGAGTAGGCGTGGTCGCCGGCGCGGTACAGTCGGTCGCGCTAGTCTGCCGTGGTAACCTAGGCGGTGGCGCCCTCGTATCGGTGGGAGCCAGTACAAGTGCTTTCGACTTTACCTTCGCAAGTACACAGCAACGGCGCTCGGACGATCCCGACACGACCTCGAAGCAATTTGTATGGGCAATGTTATTACATATAAGACACACCTCTGCGTAGTCCTTGCGCGGCAGACGAGCTCAGCAAACAAAGCAGCCGCGCGATGTTACCATTTTCGCATGAGGTGAATTTTGCGGCGTTGGCCTGGTCTCTGTGTGCTGAAAAAGCCGCCCAAATTTCACCGTCTCTAGAAATAAATTCTGTTAAAAATAATTTGACTGACAGTTATTCCACCATAAAAATTGGAAAATTTTCAATTTTATAAAAAAATTGCTATTTTTAAAGTTATTTATCTCAAACTCTATCGATTCTTTTGAAAAAACATCCGGAAATATAAAAAAAATTTATTATTAAAAAAAGTGACCACGCCACAATTGATTTTGATCCAACACCACTCAAAAGATCACATTTTTAAGAGCTTTCGAATGGCGGTGGTTATATTATTGGCCAAGAACACTAGTGAAAGTTCATGCCTCATAAACTTCATATAATCACTAATTTTCATGTATTTTAAGGCATAACTTTCACCAGTGTTCTTGGCCAATAATCTAACCATAGCCATTTGAAAACTCTTGAAAAATGTGATCTTTTGAGCGGTGATAGATCAAAATCAATTGCTGCGTAGTCGCCTTTTTTTTGATAATCAATATTTCCGGGTGTTCTATCTCTTCGAGATTTCAAAATTAAAAATTGTGTCCAAGGTAGATAAGTTCTTAAGATTATTTTGAACAAAAGTTGCATGTACTGTTTTTAAAAAAAAATCAATAGAATTTGAGATAAATGGCTTCAAACATAGCAATTTTGTTTTAAAATTGAAAAATTTCCATTTTTCATGGTGGAAAAAACTTTTAGTCAAATTATTTATAACACTTAAAAATTCTTTTCTATTTTCTGGAAGATATTTCCAGCCTGTTCTCAAAATTTGGTGCAATTTCAAATTTTCATTATACCGCTTGACGGGAAATAGCCCATATACGGATACAAGCTGCACACAGTGGCCGTCCAATTTTCACTATTCTGAAACTCCAGACAGCTGCGTGGGCAAAGTATTCGTCCGAGAAATACGGAGTTGAAAGAAAGAAAGCTGTGTACGCACCGCGCGAGCGCGCGAGAGAGAGAGAGAGAGAGATTGATTGATTGATTGATTGATTGATAATTTATTAAGGCATGTGGTACAACCCTAACTGGCTCATATTAAAAATGAGGTGATACAAGTAAACTTATAACTAAATATATAATAAGCAATCGAAAGAAAATGACAGGTATAAACTTAAAAATATAAAATATATCAAAAATAAAAATAACAGTTGAAGTATAAAAACTAAACAAGTATTAAATAATCGTTTTTGTTCGAATCAGCACTGTGCAATCAATGACAACCAGCTACAAGCAAAATAGTATTAGAGATCGATTAGGTTGAGAAGGGCATAAGTCCTTCATTACTTACTCGTATCTCCCATTTGTTAGCCTCATTAGAAGCGAGATCCAAGAAAAGATGTTTTTTTAACAACAGTAATATCCTTGGAATCAAAAGTATTTCCCTTTAAGGTGTTTATGAGCCTAGATACGGAAAATATAAACGATTTATTTAGGAATTCCGTTCTTGAGAGCTTGTATAAAAGAACTTGAGGCAATAAGCGAGTAGATTGTCTAACTACAAGATCTCTATTTGTAATGACAAATCTCTCTAAGAGGTATAGGGGGTTATTGAATGAGTTGATCTTTAACCCGAAGATAGTACTCAAGAATTCTCTTCTTCGATTGACTGACAGCCACCCTAATTTAATTCTATTGGGGGTAACATGCTCGGTCTTGACAATACGACCAAAAACAAAGCGAGTGCATGCATTTGGCAAGCGATGAAATTTAATGTTTGAAGTTTTCTCGAGATTAAGGTGCACTGTACAAGCATAATCGAAGTGTGGGAAGATAAGGGATTGAACGAGAAGTTTACGAGTATCAGAGTAGAGAATGAAGTAGTCCATGAATCTTTTGCAAAATGCTTCTCGCCTGACGATCTCAATCAAAGGTTGAGGAAATCCAGACGCCCAGACTTTTAACCTCAGAGACAAATTCTATTTCAGAGCCAGAAATGTTGATGTTGGGGATGGAGTCAGTCAAGTGATGACACATATGGTCTAAGTCCTAGGATGATAGCCTTCGTTTTCGTTGTATTGAAATGTAACGGCTTACATTTGTGAGCTTCAGCATCACTCGTTTTGGAGGCAATACCGTCAGGTAGGTCTGAGGGTCGACAGTGAAGATAGATCTAGGTGTCACCGGCAAAGATCATACTTTTGGTGTGTTTGAGCATTAAAGAAAGGTCGTTGATGAATATGGAAAAGAATAATGGGCCCAGAACACTGTCTTCAGGGACACCAGTTTTAGTGTTTAGCCAAGATAAACCGTTCCCTCTGTCATCGTCAACAGCTTGAGATCTACCATCAAGATAGCAAAAAAATCACTTAAGAACTGTATCCGAACAACCTACATTCCTCAACTTATGAAGAAAAATTTCATGGGAGATCACGTCAAAGGCCTTAGAGAAATTAAATAGTATGAGAATAGTGAGCATGCGTTTGTCTGCAGCCTCACAAACATCCTCTAACACTCCAAGTAGAGCAGTCTGTGTGCTGTGGCCCTTTCGAAATCCCGATTGTCGGCAAAATAAAATATTATTGTCTTCGAGGTAACGTATGAGCTGATTAGCAACAACTTTTTCAAGAATTTGGGAGAATTCGGGTAACAAAGCAATTGGCCGTGTATCAGCAGGAGATATAGGAATTTTAATTTTTGCTAGGGGTCTCAAGATCGCCTGTTTCCACTTAATTGGAAAAACACAGTCACATAAAGATTCGTTAATTATCGGAACTTAAATTGGGAGAAGTTCAGGCAAACGAAGTTTTATCATAGCCCTAGAAATATTATCTACTCCCGCTGATTTCGACTTGTAATCTCTGAACATGCTGCCCACCTGTCATATAGAAAAAGAATGAATTTCAAAAGTTGAGGTTAATTTTGAATTGAGAGCTGGATTTAAAGTGTTGATTAATGAGGTGTCACATAGTTGTGAAGCAGCTGAGGTAACGGACGAATAATACGTATTAAGATCGTCAAGAGGAAAGAGTGAAGCAGAAGATGGCGGTTAATACTGAGAAAGGCCAGGACTTCTCAGAACTCTTTACCTGGCTTGCACACTTTCTGCTGATTCTATTCTTTCCTCTATAAATTTATTTTTGGAAATGCTGATCTTATTGGAGACTAAGTTTCTTAAAAGACGAAATTTAGATATTGCGCTAAGGTGAGTCGTGAGTCTGGCTACCTTATACGCCTTGTCTCTTTGGCCCATTAGTTGCTTAATTTCGGTGGAAACCCAGGGCCTGGCTTTAGCCCGAAAGGGTTTAGTAATTTTGGGAGAGTGCTTGCCGTATGAAGTAATCAGGGCATTTTCTAATTGAATTACTCGATCTTCGAAATTAGTGAAAAGTGATGGAGCATTCGATGAATTTGTTAATGGGTCGACTGCGGGTTGTGCTTCAAAAAACTCTAAAAATTGAGAGAATGATCGTTTTAAGTGTTGCAGTGATATTGAGTGCAGATTTCTAAAAATAGATAGCATCACAGGCAATTTAGATTTAGATAGATCAAAGGTTAATTCGACATAGTCGTGACCGGCTATAAAAGGTGCTGGTGAATTATTATAACTCTTTATAATATCTAGGCTATTAACAACAAATAGATCGCAATAAAATGAAAATATCGTTCGGTGATATGTATATAAGTAAAGTATATAATATCGGTCTCTCTCGAACGAAATGCTTTAATTTAAAATAAAGCAGTCCTATCATACTCTTTGTCCACTATGGTTGGTGGAATTTCCAAGAGCACGGTCTTTTAAATTAATTAAAGGCGTTTCGTCCTCGATCTCCAGCTTGCACTTCTCAGTAAGGAACTGGAGATCTTACCTTAAACACCTGTCGCATGATGAACCGCGACGCCAGCAAGATGTTCTGCGGCTATATATATATAGAAAAGAGACGACTATCTCTCCAACGAGATGTTCTGCGGCTATATATATAGAAAAGAGACGACGATCTCTCCAACGAGTGTAGAGAGATCGTCGTCTCTTTTCTATATATATATAGCCGCAGAACATCTTGCTGGCGTCGCGGTTCATCTTGCGACAGGTGTCTAAGGTAAGATCTCCAGTTCCTTACTGAGGAGTGCAAGCTGGAGATTCAGGACGAAACGCCTTTAATTAATTTAAAAGACTGTGCTCTGGGAAATTCCACCAACCATAGTGGACAAAGAGTATGATAGGCCTGCTTTATTTTAAATTAAAGCATTTCGTTCGAGAGAGACCGATATTATATACTTTACTCAAATAAATAGATCGAACTAAGTGTGTGCTATTCTATCCCGCCACAAAGCCTGGTGAGTGGGTTCCGAAGGAACTAATGAAAGAGCAGAATACTCAATAGCATCAGATAAAAATTTTGAGGCAGAGTTAGAAATTTGCATAATTATATTAAAATAACCAGTAATTACGACAAAATCAGATTGTTGTTGGAATTGAAAAATATGGTCGAAGAAATCTATAGGGAAGGCAGTATGGGGGCGACTATCGATTACTGCAAAAAGTAGTTTGAAATTTTCAATTCGAATGTCAATTATATGATACTCCGGTGTATTAGAAAAATTCGGATCAGAGTTACAAACAATGTTGGTCGGAAATGCTTTTTTTGCATATACTTAGACGCAACCTCCCTCCTTTCCAATTCTATCCAATCTGAAGAAGTTATATCCTTCGATGCCAATGAGAGAATCATTATCATATTACGAAAGAAACGTCTCAGTCACTGCTAAAATATCGAACTGTTTATCATGTCATCAGACTAAGTTCATTAAGGTGTGATTTGAGTCCCTAGTCCCTTCCTAAGCCTTCCCAGCAGCAACTCCTAGAATAATTTGGGGGATTATTCTAGTGAGCAAAGAGCAAAGTAAATGCCTTCTCTCCAGCCTATAAATGCGTCTCGATTTCTTACAGATACTCGATTGTTTGGTGGGAGGGGGGGGGGAGATGTGACAAGGTGGATTTAATCCACTTGTCAAAAATGCCAGCAGTACCGACACTGCAAGGTGGTGCGTTTTCGGTAGCAAACAAGAGCAATAAGCAGGTGCTACAACCAGTGCGGGCGTAGCGCAGTAGTTAGCGTGAACGCCTTCTGATCCGAAGGGGCTCGGGTTCTAGACCCGATGCCCGCTTCATTTTTTAATTTTCGCATGCGCAGAGCCTCATGTTATATTATGCCATTGCCAATATTATGCCGAGCCAGTCTGACAATATACCAATCTCGACCGCAACAGCCTGTGTACGGCCTACAAGATATCTTTAAAACCAATTCAGTACAATATCTAAGCAGCCGATAGCGCCCAGATTCCGGATAAGTTGATCGTAGGGAACAGTATCAAAAGCCTTGGAGAAGTCGAACAAGACTATAATCGCGATTCTTCTAGAGTTGATAGCCCTTCTTACATCATCAAGTACACCTAGGAGAGCTGATTGAGTACTATGTCCCTTTCGAAACCCCGCTTGCCTAGCTGATAATATATGATTTCTTTCGAGATACTGAACCAGCTGATCATACACTAATCTTTCTAATATTTTTGAGAGCTCACAGAGTTTTACAAAGATTTAAGTATAGTGCGCTGTACTTTTCTGGCTGACTCGGTAAGGAATGAGAATGAAGGAGATGAAGGCAATAAATGACATAAAATAGTTAAAATAGACGCAAATGATTGAATGGTGAGTGTTAGCACATAATTGGAAATAGATGCATAATGAACGTTGAGTTGATGAACTGTGAAGTACTTTAATGGTGATGGGCTCATCTTTGAACCGAGACCCATCTTTCTAATATGCTTCCAAGAATTAGCAGGTTCCTTTTCGTTTCTGAGTTTTAATTCCAAGAAGTGAAATTTGCTGGAGTTGAGAGAAATTTTGACATGATTCCTCAGCAATTTATAGGCGTTATAATCGGTAGCAGAACCCGAAATGCAAAAAAGTCTGAATGCAACATTTCTTGCTTTGATATTAGCTCTTATTTCCTTCGTAACCCATGGCTTATGCTTAACTGTAATGGTGAATAATTGGATTGTATTGGAGCCATGACGTTAAAGTGAAGAAAATAAAACTACTAACAAGGAGAGGTCACACTCTCTGGGAAACGGACCCTTACGAAACTCTAGGATATGGTTTCTGCTATAAAAATATGAAGAATGCCGGAGTCTTAGTATCCAATGCTCTTTCTTACGATAGATATAAGCAAATGATGAAAAATTTCGGCGAAAAAACCCTTGAGTTTGTTGCTTATAACTCGGAAATAATTAAAGATGTACATATAAACTGAATTTTAAAAGAAAGCTGAGATCGAGTAAATACGTTTTGAAAAAAAGGAAGCTCAAATATTTTAACATGGTCAAAAGTGATGAAAGAAATAAGAATTAGAAGACATTTTGGCCTAAAAAAATCATTAAATTGTAACTCTAAATTTTCGATAAAATTTTGGCTAATTCTTATTTAACCCATAACTTTTGACCATGTTAAGATATTTAAGCTCCTTCTTTTCAAAACGTATCTACTTGATCTCAGCTTTCTTTTAAAATTTAGTTTATATTTACATCTTTAATTGTTTCCGAATTATAAGCGAGCAAGCTCAACAGTTTTTTCGGCGAGATTTTTCATCATTTGCTTATATCTATCGTAAAAATAGGAATTGGACACTAAAACTCCGGCTTTCTGCATGGTTTTATAGTAGAAATTATATCCTAGAGTTTAGTAAGGCTCCGTTTTCCAGAGGGTGTGACCTCTCCTTGTAAGATTAGATAACGAAGAAGGAACTGAACAGAAAATGGAGAATAGAACAGGACCTAGGGCACTGCCCTGAGGTACACCCACGTTCACCTCGAGCCAGTCCGACGACATGCCAATCTCGTCCACCACGGTCTGCGTGCGGCCAACAAGGTATCTGTAGAACCAATTTAGTTTAGTATCGGAGCAGCCGATATCGCTCAACTTCCGGATAAGTCGATCGTGAGGTACAGTGTTAAAGGCTTTAGAGAAGTCGAACAAGACCAGAATCGTGATCATCCTAGAGTCGATAGCCCTTCTTACATCATCAAGTACACCTAGAAGAACTGATTGAGTACTATATCCCTTTCGGAACCCCGCTTGCCTGGCTGATAATAAATAATTATTTTCGAGCTACTCAACCAGCTAATTGTGCACCAATCTTTCTAGAATCTTCGAGAGCTCACAGAGTTTGGCTATCAGTCTTGTGTCCGTGCACGACTCCATCCTGCCCGACTTCGCCAACGGAAATAATATGACCCTCTTCTAGCATGCCGGAAAGTGATCAGAGGAAAGCATATCATTAATAAGTCCGTTAGAGGTAGCGTGAGTTGCGGTTCAAGTAATTTAATCATTTTGGTTGTAATGCCATCGACACCTGCGGTCTTCGAGTCTGGAGTTAAGTGAATTCTTGACACGATTCCTCAGTGACTTGTATTTATCATAATCAGAAGCAGAACCCGAATTGCGAAAAAGTCTGAATGCCATGTTTCTGGCTTTAATATCAGCTCTAATGTCTTGTGTAACCCGTGGTCTGTGCTTGGATTTAATGGTAATTAGTTCGAGCGGAGCAATGGCAATATAAGTAAATAAAATTGAGTCAGTTAGATTAGCTAAGGAGGAAGAGATAAAGTTAAGATTAGAGTGAGAAGATGACGTTAATCCGTGAATGAGGCGAAGGTGGTGGCGAGAAGATGAAGATCGATCTTCTCCAGGTTCCTACTCCAGAATCGTTTTACACCAACCTGTGTGTTGGTAAACTTCTGACTGATATTAATGGCATCATGCCCTGCTACAAAGGGAGCAATTGATTTATTATAAATAAACTCTGGCACTTGTTCACGAACCAGGAAAAGATCTAACAAAGTATGAGAGGATCCCCCGGACGTCAACGCGTGATATGTCGGTTCCGACGATGTTAGAAAAAGTCCCAGAGCCTCTAGACTCCCTCTCAGCATATTTGCTGTAGCACTAGAAGACTTCATATCAATATTGAAATCACCAGTGATAACAACATGATTATAATTGGGGAGTAAATCTGAAAGAACCTCAAAAAATTTAAACGGATAGACGGCTGAGGGCCTACGATACAACGCTGCCAGCATGAACGCCTCCGTCTTGTTTACCAAACGTAGGATAAGAAACTCAGGAGCGTTCGAGAAGACAGAGTCAGAGTGAGCAATGACATTGGCGACGAAATGATCGCGAATGTAGGCCGCCACTCCACCTCCCTCCTTACCTACACGATCCAACCGGTGTAAGGTATAGCCCGGCAATTTAAGAATATTGGAGGAATCGTATTCAGTAAGGAAGGTTTCTGTGATGGCGATGACGTTAAAGGAATCCGGATGAACTAATGCTTCAATGGATGAAAAATGGGTTTTGAGACGATTTATATTAATGTGAATAATGGAAAAAGAATTATTGTTATTGACCCGATCAGACCTGTTTCAATTAGAAAGAGTTGAAAGAGGAGGGAGGTTGTTAAGGTCAACCTCTGAGGTCACACAATTCAAAGGACCATTCCTCACCTTGCGCATATAAATATTAAGTTTAATTACTACAGGCCTCGCATAGCCTAATTCCTTACTTTTACGGATCGCCGCCTGCCAAAGGTCAAAAACAGGTTTTGGCCAGAGTGGCCGGATAAATAAATTATTTTCCAAAATGAGGACATGCGTACATTAGTCCCTTTGGAATACAACCAGCCACCAGTAAGAGATACAAATGATTGGCCTGGTTGAGCAAGAGCTCTCAGGCAAGGGCCATTCCGAAAACGCCTACGGAGACAAGTTCGACTCCAGCTCTAGTTGACGATCACATGACGACCGTCATGTAATTACATGACGACGGAAAAGGAGTATCTTGCCTTGATATGGGTAATTAAGAAACTTCACCCATATATTAAAGCGTACTACTTTAAAGCAGTAATGGACCACAGCGCGCTTAAATGGTTTAAGTCTCTTAAAGAACCCACAGCCAGATTAGCACGTTAGGTGCTTGAGATGTTGCAGTGGGACTTCGTCATAGTGTACAAGAAGGGTGCGCTGCACGATGTTAATCCAGACTCGAAGAATGATTGAGATATTTCATTCTAAAGTTTTCGTGTTTCGTCAATTTCGTTATTCTCAAAATACACATGATTCTGTAGTCATTGACGTCCAAATTCGAAACTTATGTTCAATTTTTCTTTTGACATTTGTATCACGTTATTTTGCGATATATGTTCTTTAAAACTAACATTTAATGTGCATCAAGTTTTACGACCAAAACTAAGCCCTAAGTACTTTGAAGGAGGCGAAAAGAGGGCAAAAAATGCTGAAATTGATCGCCTTTTCTCTGATAATCCAAAAGCATCTAACGGGCAGGACATGAGTCAGGGTGGCACCTCCATGAAGAGCGCTAAGATACGCCCACTGGAGGATCAGGCAGGCGAGGTGGCAGTCTTTCGTCAGGATGGCTGGATGCCGTTCGGAGAAGGGTAGGTTGGCGGCTTGTAGGCGCCCTCCGACTCGTAGTGTAACAGTGTCGTCTATGAAAGGGGTCAGCGAAGCGAGACGATTCGTTTTCTTGACCGACCCATTTTGTCGAAGATCCCGTATTTCCTCAGCGAAGACGTCCCTGTGGGAAATGCGAATGCATCGTAGGAGAGCTTCGGTCAATTTAGACGTTTGCAGGTAGCCAAGATGTATCGGAGTTGTCTCTGGAGTTCGTTGACGAAAACGGAGGCACCAGCCCACAACCCGTACTAGCCGTGTAAGGGTGAAGAATCTGATGCAGAGGTCGTCCAGAACTTGGGCCACCTGACATCGGAGGAGGACCACTTCCACAAGATCCGCTCCCGAAGAGTCATTGGCTCTCTGGATATCGGTCAGGCTAAGAGTGGACCAACCAGCCATCTGGGCCCATTCCACCAGGTCCGAGAATTGGACAGCTTTAAGAGGGAAGCTCCGCGGGAGGCAAGGTTAGCCGGATTCTTGCAAGATGGGACGTGGCTCCAACGAATCTCGGGCATGGTTGTCTGAATCTCGGACACTCGGTTGGCGACAAAGGTAGTCCATCTGAAGGGCTCGGACTCAATCCATGATAGTCTATCCACAGGGTGACGGGAATCATCGAGGAACTCAGACTGGTACACAGATTCTTCACCACTCGTGCGAGAAGCACGGCAGCACAGAGCCGTGGGATGCTGACCGTCTTCAGTGGGGCGACACGTGTCCGTGAGGTCAATAAGGTGACCTGGCGAGTTGACTAGCGTCAGCGAACCCGTGCAGTTTCAGCTTAGTGTTGCAATCAGCGCCAGTTTGCAATCAGCGGGAAAGTCGTATTTGGGGAAGATTCCTTTTGCATGATTATTTTGGCTCGGACGAGGAAGAGGGCTAGCCAGCCCAGGGGATCGAAGAGTCCCGCAATCAGGGAGAGGACTCTACGTTTTGTCGGCGGTTTCGAGGTCGTCAGATCCGGCAAAGTAAACCGGATCTCATCGTTGATAGGATCCCAGAAGATTCCTAGAGCATGGACGGATCCATGGTCCGCGAGGTCTCTCCATCGTGGTCGAAGGCGGACATTCTCAGGTAGTTCCTCTAGGAGGGAAGGATCAGTGGAGACCCATTTTCGCAGTTGGAATCCTCCGGATTGAAGCAGCTCGATCAATTCGTTTTTCAGGCGGATGGCAGTACGGCTATCTTCGGCGCCTGTCACGATGTCGTCCATATATGTGTCCGCCTCCAGAGCTCGACAAGCCAGCGGGTGACGCAGAGTCTGGATCGCTAGGAATGGCGCACAGGTCATGCCACACGTCACGGTCAGCAGTTGGTAGTGGACAATCTCCTGATTGGTGGGATTCACCCAGACGATCCTCTGAAGATTCGAGTCACACCGGTCGACCTTGATCTGCCAAGGATGTCCAATAAGGATTGGAGCCGCTTGGAGTTCTCCTCCACGAGCGGGGTTAGGCTGAATAATGAGTTCAGGTTCTGCATTACTCTGGTGCTTCCGTATCTGTCGAGTAAGGTTCGCGAGGCGATCCCGTAGATGGCGGCGCTCGTTGGTAGGTGGTCGATGGCTGCCTTGGCCGCTCTTTTTTTCAAATACGATTATAATTTATAAATAAAAGTATTTACCAAAATTTAGTGTAATGAAATCAGAATAAAAATAATAAAGAAAATGGAGACATATTAAATGTTAACTGTAAATTTTAAACTACATGAATTTTTCTAAAGCTTAAATTTATATTTTAATAATTATAAATATTAATGAAAAATTAATTTACCAAAAATAGTAAAGTGCATATACTTACTAAATTGTAGTATTTAGTAACAACTTATTAAAATTATGGATTATTTTAAACGAATATAAATAGAACTTCACCTCCTAAAATTAATTTATTTAATGACGAAGGATCATCGCCAAAAGTTCTGTCATTAATATTTTGTACATATAGAGTAATAAAACTTTCTTCATAAATAAATAAATTTTTGTATTAATTTTAAATAACTATTTATAATATTGTAGCGGCATATAAAGACAAACCTGTTTCTTCCTTTTCCCCGTAATTCGTAATTTGCGCCCTCTTTCAAAATTTGCGTTTTAATCCATAATTATATCCAATTTAATTTCCCTTTAGTTCTAGAGCCCATGTATTTATTTTGATTATTATAAACAAATTCATTCCTTAAATAACCTTCTGTTTCTAATAAATACATACTTGTTTATTTAAAATATTTATAAAGGCATTTACGGTCGTTTTTCCGAATCAAAGAAATTTAAATTAAACGAGGCACTGTCTGCTCTTCGTTCACTATATTTAGTGGAATTTCACAGAACAGGCCCTGGTTAAATAAAAACTATAAATGTTTCTTCCTCGATCTCCAGTTTGGACTCCTCAGTAAGGAACTGGAGATCTTACCTTAGTCGCCTATCGCATGATGTACTGCGATGCCAGCAAGATAATTTTTATTTAACGAGGGCGTGTTCTGGGAAATTCCACTAAATATAGTGGACGAAGAGCAGATAGTGCTTCGTTTAATTTAAATTTGTTTGATTCGGAAAAATGACCGTAAATAGCTTTATAAACAGACTCATTACCGAATGCTAAATACATTTTTTATATTTAAAATATTGTTTAATAAATATACATTATCTACTCACTTATATATCCACACAATTTTTAAATTTTAATTAAAAAAATATTTAAATTGAATGCAACCGACACGGTGGCGGAGTAGCGGAAACGCACCTCGGCCGGTCATGAAAGTTAAGCAGCGCCGAGCGCGGTTACTAGTTGGATGGGTGACCGTTTTTCGGACATAGCTTAAATGATCGTTTAGGTGTTTTTTCACATTCCACAACGTGAGCGGAAGGTGTGAGGCATTCGGTTTCGGTGTTAAAGTCTACACAATGTGACCTTGCCACCCAAACAGAATTGTTCTCGAATACACCGCCCTTCTCAGAGGAGGTTTTCCTAAATGGCATTTATCCCAACGGGTTTGGCCACAGGTTTTCCCTCTCTCCACGGGCATAACCCCGGGCGAATGCGAGAAGGTGGGGTAAAGAGGGGGTAAAATTGGAAATGGAATAAAGGTGTAAGGGATACGTAAAAACCTGTAAAAAGGTGTACGTGGAAACTACCAAAATTTTTAAATTATTGAAATTGAATGCTCCTAAATTAATAATTTTTGAAAAACTTTTCAAATGCAATTGTTATTTTATATTGCCACTGTTAAAATTTGATTTTTCTTTTGCCATTACTGTTTATAATAGAATTATCTTAAACCCATTGTATATATCATATGGATATTTGGAAAATGTATGTTATTATACTTGATTAATCTTTATTTTATCTTCAAACAATATTGCATCTGTATTTAAAGCATTACATTGAATTTTAGATCCGTTATTATTATTGAGTACACATTTAAAAATGTTATAAGTTTTATCCGCAATGAGTAAACTAATACACATTCTTACAAGTTATATTCACAATTTTTTTGCGCACGGAAAAATACATATATTATCTATTCTTGAAAAAACATACTTTTGAAATATATATGAGCATATCTCCCTAACTTTTAATTTCTGGCGAAAAAACGTGGGATCAGGCAATTTTAGGAGCGCACCTTTGAAAGTTGGTATGAAAGGTTAGGAGTATTATTGGAATTGATTGGTATAATATGCTTTCATGAGCGAGAAATGCTCCAAAAGTTAGGTGCGATATTTCATTTTTTTTATAATAAGATCAGAAAAAATAGGGATATGGTTATTAAGATTTTATTCATAAAGCATAGAATAATAAAAGTATAATAAAATATAATAAACATCCGTAACTGTCACAGAATAACAACTTATAGTCGATATAATTGAAAACTCCACACAATATAATTCTAAATTTCCCTCCCCTCCCTTTTCTCATACGAAAATTTCATGCAAGCCCTATTATCAAGTTAAGTCTATCTGTTGATAAACATTGGTCGGTTCCGTAAATTCTAGTAAATGCGTACGATTTCAGCCAATAGTTTGTGGAAATGATACTAAATTTTATTGAAATTTCAATGAAGATGTATTCTACTTGTCACAGAAAATCCAATTTGTAATTTATTCATGTTTTAATTAATTTTAGTTAATTTTTTTTAAATCAGCACTTTTTAAAAAAATGGTTTACATTGCTGTAACTTTTGGAGCGTTAATAAAAAAAACTCCGTAAATTTGATAGCTTGTTGGATTTAATATGTTCTTTAAGAGATTTTTACTATTTTGATGTGCTGTATACAGAAAAAATATGACAGTCTTCCGAAGTCACTTTGCTATGAATTTTTCGACGAGTTTCGCATGAATTCTTTTACTTAAATTTTATTTTCTACTTCATTTTTGTAAACACATACTTGCGCTATACCTCAAACTATTTCTTTATACATCTACTAAATGTAGAATTTGGTTATTTGCTGATTTCGAAAATGCTCTAGTCAATAGAAAGAAAAATATGATAATTTTAAAATTTAGTGAAATTCCAGTGACACAATTTCAAACCATTGAAACTTTTTAATGGAAGGGAGCACATCAAAATATGGAAGACTTTTATGATGCACTATTAAAATAGAATACTTGTTTAAAGTTTTAACCATTTCCAAGGAATGCTCCAAATTTTACAGTAACCATAAGAAATTATTTTTTCCAAATGACACGATATTTTATCATTTTTCTTACATTTTTCAATTATTGAAGCATCGATTTGAGACAAAGGAGTTTGACAAAGTATCTATTGAGCTTTAACCGTATAGATGGAGTATAGAACTATAAATTGAAACCGGTACAAAGAGGTTAAACACATTTTAAACCTGCTAAATCAGTGAGTTACACAAAAAAAAAAGTTAGGGAGATTTGCCCATATATATTACATAAATATTACGCCGCGCGCGCACACACACACACTTATTCGAGCGGGTCATTTGTGCCAGGCTACAAACACCCATTGCACAGGCAGGCGATCTGTCCGACAATCAGTTCGGTTTTCGGAAAGGGCGCTCAACTATTGACGCTATAAGTCGAGTTGTTGAGCTGGCCACCAATGCCATCGGTGGTACTAGGAATTCTAGGCGCATGTGTACTATCATCGCACTGGATATCCGCAATGCTTTCAACTCGGCTTGGTGGGACAACATTATGTTGTCCTTGGAACAATTACAGGTGCCGCTCCACCTACGCAAAGTCATCTCGAGCTACCTCACAGAACGGATCCTCCTCTATGACACCGAGGATGGCACGCACTCCTATAACATCACCAAAGGCGTGCCGCAGGGTTCGGTCTTCGGACCTCTTCTTTGGAACGTCATTTCGACGGACTGCTTAGGCAGCAGCTTCCACAGGGAGTATCAATGATGGCTTTTGCGGATGATGTGGCTTTAGTCGTCCTTGCAAGGAGCATCGATGAGGTAGAATATCTCAGAGATGTCTCTATCGTGGTAGTGGCTGCATGGTTGAGCACCCATGGGCTGTGTCTGGCGGCCGAAAAGACCGAGGCGGTACGTATCTTCAGAACGAAGCAAAGGAGGTACGCCACCTTTACTGTAAATGGTAAACGTAGAAGGTCGGCGGACACGGTGAAATACGTAAGAGTCATCTTGGATGCGCGGCTAACATTCAAGGAACACCTACAGAGTGATGCCCTAAGAAGTAACCTAAGCTACGGTGCATCCTGTCGGCGAGCCTGCAGAATAGCCACACTAAGGGTGGCTCATGCTTATAGAACCGTGTCAGATATAGCCCTCTCGGTGATCGCGGGAATTCCTCCCATCGATTTTTTTGTGATAGAGAGGGCTGATACGTGCAGAAAAGGTCAGCGTACCTTAGAAAACAGCAGCGAAGCAGCTTGCGGTAGTAGCAGTCGGTCACACACACACACACACACACCAACATATGTTATATGGTCTCTGGAACCATATATATATGTCCATATATGCGGAATGAAAAATGTTGATAACAGCGGCATATATTAGAACCCTGAAATCTTAGACAGGACGGCGGCGAACTATTTATATATAATATTTATATATATATAAATATATATATATATATTTATGTACATCTAGAGTTGTGCTGACTACTTTAGTACTGTAACCCGACTTATGCAGACTTTGATGGACTTATGCGGACGTCCGCATAATTCTACTCGAAAAAAATTATTCTATCACTACTTATGCGGACACAAAAAAAATTTTTTACATGAAAAATAGGGTTATAGGGTATTGGGTTATAGGTAAAAATTTTGAGTCTGCATAAGTACACATACATACAGATATATATATATATATATATATATATATATATATATATGTATGTATTTATATATATTGTAACGGTAAGTTATTGTTTACCTTACTGTTTGACGAATTCGAGCAACACGATTGAACAGTTCCGTAATGTTGGCATCGACTCGGGCCGGCGAGATTCGGCTTACCGTGCGTTTCGCGTGTGTATTTTGACTGCAGGTCGATCCTGCATTTGGAGTGAGTGGTGCAACACCGTGAATCGATCTACAGCCACACAATCTCGGTGCCCGGGAGAACGGACAATCCGTCCGACAACGACAGCAAGCGAGCGAGCGAGATAGATAGATAGATAATTTATTGGGTTTCTTTGGGGTAGAGACCCCGTAAACACAAAAGTGTACAGTGCGTTGAATAACAATATTAATAATTAAATAAAATAACAAACAAAATTAACAATATGAAAGTAATAATGACAAATAAAAAGTATATAAATAACAAAAAAAAACGCAGTGATATAATCGTGATAAATTAAAACGCAAAAAGCAGCAGTATACAAAATGATCGAAAATTAAAATATAACAATTGATAACTTGAGAGCTAAGAATAACAATTAGTAACGCATAGAAAGTAAGCATATAAAATAAGGTGAAAAAAAAATAAAAGATAACTACTGCGACGGTTTATTGCGTGTTGGAAGGTAAGCCTATCTCGCTAACTTCGCTTAAATCGCTTAAATCACTTAAATCGCTTGTAAGGGGACAGACTAAATTTTCGTTTATCACTCTTTCCTCTCATACAATGGAGTCGAGACGAAGGAGGTGTTCGAATATAAATGATTTGAAAGTGTTAAGATGAGCTGGATCAAATGATATGAAGGGGAATGAGTTTAACTGTTTAGTGGCAGTGATGACAAATGATTTGTGGAGTGATTCAGTACGAGCTGGTAAATAGGTTTAGAAGCATGACGGGATGAAAAACGTTGATCAGTAGAGCTATTGATTCTGATGAAATGATCTGAAAGGTAATGTGGTGAGTTGTGTGCCAGAATGCTGTATGAAAGAGAGCTGATGAAAAATAGCCGTCTCGACTCCACAAATAACCAGCCCAGCTTCAATCTATAGGGCGTCACGTGATCGTACCTACGTAAATTTCCCCAAACAAATCTGGCGCAAGCATTAAGTAGTCTCTGGAGCTTTAAATTTCTGGTCTGGTCCAAGTCATTGTAGACTGCACAGGCGTAGTCAAAGTGAGACAAATCTAAAGCTTCGACAAGGTGTTTACGGGTATTCCTTGAGAATGCCCGTCTGTAGAAACGTAACGAACGTAAAATCCCATGCACCCTCTGTGAGATAGATAATACGTGCTTGGACCAGTCCAGAGTTGGCAGCAGCCAAACGCCCAATGATTTCACCTGGTTTTCATAGTGGAGGTAATTGTTCGACAGCTTAACTCGCGAGGCGGTGGTTAGGTCTATACGCGAGATGTATGCCTTACTGCCCAGGATCATTACTTTAGTTTTATTTACATTCAAGTTTAGGCCGTTCAAGGTAGCCCAAGATGCAACCGCGTTGGCATCACTCGTGATACGTTCGACACCTAGTTCGAAATCCCCCGGGGGAAAAGAGTAATAAACATGAGCATCATCGGCATATATCATGTAATTACTAAATTCGAGTACTTCGGGAAGGTCGTTAATGAAGACCGAAAAAAGCAAAGGACCCAAAACGCTGCCCTGCGGTACGCTCGAATTTACCCCAAGCCAGTCAGAGCAGACGCCCAACTCATCCGCAACTGCTTGCGAACGACCAACTAAGTAGTGGAAAAACCACCTCAATACCGTATTCGAACAACCTATATCGCGCAATTTAAGCAGCAGAGGGCCGTGTGGTACCGAGTCGAACGCCTTGGAGAAGTCAAACAGGACTAATATTGTGATCATGCGCGAATCAGTGGCCCTTCTGATATCATCGAGAACGCCTAAGAGTGCAGTTTGCGTACTATGGCCTCTGCGAAATCCTGCTTGTCTGTCAATCAGTTTATGATTTGTTTTCAAGTAATAAGACAACTGTGAATGTACCAGCCGCTCAAGCAATTTTGAGACCTCGCAAAGTTTAGCAATGGGTCTGGTGTCCGAGAGTGATTCGATCCTATTTGAATTCGCCAATGGAAAGAGTATAGATTTCTTGCAACAGTCGGGAAAAAAGCCGAGCGACAACATGTCGTTGAACATAACTGTAAGCCGTGGGGTCACAGATAGCCAGTCCGTCCCCACTGCCCTCGATTTCGCTTTAGAGAGGGCACGCTGAACTCCTAGGGAACTAATTGAATCAAATTCAAATTTGGACGGACTAGATAGGTCAGGGACGGAGGAATAAATTGAGTTTAAGAATAAAGGTGAGAGTGGAGGAACCTGATTCGAAATAGATACATAGTAGTTATTTAGTTGCTGGGTGGTGAAAGTATCCAATGAAGACAAGTTAGTCTTAGAGCATAATCCCAGGTTTTTCAATTCCCTCCATTTAGCTTTCGGGTTTGCAGCAATTTTTAGCTTGTTTGTGAGATAGTTGTATTTATTGCTATCGAGAAGATTTGAGATTCTGTTTCTTAATAGTTTGAATTACTCGTAGTTTTCCATGCGGTTTGAGGATTTGAAGGTTTTGAAAGCAATATTCCTAGACTTAATAAGTCCTCTAACCTGTGCTGTCACCCATGGTTTGGATTTGTTGCCAATCATTACCAGTTTAGCCGACGCAAAGGAATCGAAAGCGGAGAGAGCAGATACCATGAGGTGAAATATGGACACTAGGAGATGAGAGGATGAAATGTCATGAAAATAATTATGATTATGAAGCAGCGAGTTGTGTTCGTGAGAAGAGAGTATAGCGATTTGCGATACCTGGCTAATTGAATGAAAGTTATGAGTTGTGAGTAATAAATGGTGAGTAGTGATAAATGAGTTAGGTGACTGGATGTAGGATATATGGTTGTTGGGAGGACAAGACAACAAGTTAGACGAATTTAAATTCAAATTCAAGTACGAGTTCGAAATCTGGTCAGGCGACTCTATAGGACTTGCAATATGAGGACTAGATGAAAATTGAGATGAGTGAGGTGAGTTAGAATTGTAAATAGAGTTGAAAGTAATAGCGAGTTCTTGGAGGTTAATCCCCTCCAAATCACGTGACCAGTACCTCTTCATTTTAGGCGGATCTCTATTATTCAGTAACTGAATTGCTATGTAATCGTGACCCGCAGCAAAAGGAGTCATTGATTTAAAATAATTAAAATCAGGCAAAGGATTACTAATTAGGAAGAGATCAAGCCATGTGTGTGAATAACCTATGGACGTGACAGCATGATGAGTTGGATCGGAATAAATGAGTGATAGATTGAGAGCTGCTATATTGGCTATCATCATGTCTGCCGCGGCACTTGAGGACTTCATATCAATATTGAAGTCGCTGGTGATAACAGCGAGACCATGGGAAGGAAAGATATCAGATAATAATTCGAAAAAAATAGTAGGGGGAGATGCTGCTGGCCATCTGTAAACTACGCTCAAAATCAGTGAAGTCAATTGGCCGACAATATGTAATACAAAAAACTCAGGAGAGTTTGAGAACAGCTTATCAGAACGAGTCAGCATATTAACTTTATATTCATCTCTGACATATGCAGCAACACCCCCTCCTTCCTTACCCACTCGATCAAGTCTGTAAAGGGAGTACCCTGGCAATTTTACTATATCAGAGGAGTCAGATTCTGTTAACCCCTTAACTGGCAAAACTTTTCTGATTTTTCCTGCCAAAACTGGCAGCCGCAACTCATATTTCTAGATGTACGTGAATATGTTTTCTAGGGATTTTCAAACCCGCTGAATCCATTCCCATAGTTATTTTTAACCAACAACCCACCCAAAAGGTTCAAAATAGGGGTTGAAGGGGGTAAATTTTGATTGTTTTTTTTTTCCTTGAATTTTAAGATTTTTACGGCCAGTTATTTTAAGTTATTCAAATATGTACATATATGATCCATTGCCAGTTTAGGCACGACTTTCTTTTGTACATATATGATCCATTGCCAGTTAAGGGGTTAAAAAGGTCTCAGTGAGAGCAATCACATCATAGGCTTGTGGATAAATTAAGGCTTCTATTGATGAAAAGTGTGTCTTGAGCCTGTTAATATTAAGATGAATGACAGAGAAGGAATGAATGTGTATGTGTGAATGAGATAGAGACGTCTGACCAGCTGCCCCTCATAAGAAAGGAAGTACAGAGTTTGACGGTAGAGTAAGAAGGTCAGCCTCGGAGTTAACACGGATCAATGCCCTTTTTTTCTCTTTACGCATATAAACAACATATTTTTTAATTACCGGGCGCAAATAGACTAACTCCTTTGCTTTACGCAGGGATTTCGTCTACAGGTTATGTATCGACTTCGACCACAGTGGCCTAATAAATAAGGAAGACTCCCCTCCCGTTCCGAAAACATTTGAAATTGTCGCACCCCTTAGAAGGTGGTGAGAGAGAGAAAGAGAGAGAAGGAGGAAGCGACCGGCCAGCTGATCGTTATACGATTACAGCATCGAACTCAAGGAAGTAAGTGGTACCACTTCACGTGATCGCGTTTCATTTAATAAACAATAAATAGTTTATTAAAACAAAATAAATTTAACGTTCGGTGATAATTTATAATATAATTATCGGTCCTCCCAAACTACATGCTATATTTTTGGAATAAAGCAGACCCATTATACCCTTTGTCCACTATGGTTGGTGACTGGTTTCCCTCTGGAAAACCAACTGCGTGCGTCCACGCCGCCAGAGGAGGAAACGCCGATGGCTGACATTGTTAACTTCAGCGCCTCGGTAGGCTAAACAGCTGCAATGGGCATCGGTCGGTTGGAGAGGTGGCCGGCTGGTGTTAAGACGCAAACTCAGGGTAAACGTATCTGCGACACGAGAAGGCAGTGCGCCAAGCAAGGGAGGCAGTGAAAACCTATAGCTCGACGGGAAGTACTATGAATACCTGGATGTAAAGAGGGTACATCATATAAACCGGGAGGTCGACGTTCGGATCGCCGATCGTGCACGCCCGGACCGCACGATAGTACCAGGGTCCGGGCTTTCTTCGCTAGTTAGTCGGACTGCCCTGTAGTATTGTGTGTAAAAATTAAACTTGCTGAGGGAAGCGGCACACGGAGGTTTAAATTGTATTTGACGAGGCCACGATACGTTCAAGGCTCACGGTCAAACCTGTCAAACAACAACTGCTAATAGGTGATCACCGAATAACTTGCTAGAGTTTATAGCGTCGTGTAATCAAGAGGATGCACAAAGAACACACTAAAAATCTAAAAAAAGAAATGGCAACCCATAAAAATAAACTAATGGTGCACAGACATGAAATAGAAGGGGAACCCAACCCCAAAGCAACAACTACAGGAGTTGGTTTACCTAAGCGGAAACCAAAAAAAAAAGAAGTAGAAAAGGACAGCAAAGGAAACAAGCGCGGCCTGTCGTCTTCCTCGGACGAGGAGCCGAAAGAGCCAAAAAGGGCAAAGCCCGGAATGGCAAAGAAAACAAGATCAAAATCTGAGTCTGAGTCTTCAAGCTCGTCGGAGTCGGAAGGCACGGAGATTGAACGTTGCAAACAGAGTCGGAAAACATAGGTCAAAAGTCTTATTGAGGTACCAATGTACATGTTGGACCAAATAAAGATAGTTAAGAGATACCTAACAAAGAAGGACAGTGAAAAGGCACACGAGGCCTTAGATAATATGCACAGCCTGGTATCGACACTGCTGGCGAAAGCAGCATTCCTAGAAGGACAAGAAAAGTCCTATCAGAACAAAAGCAAAAAGCAACGAGCACGGGTAACTCTTCGTACGCAGACGTTACCAAGAGACTGGTTGCGCCAAGAGAGACTACCAGAGCTGTTGCAATAAAGAATCCGGTAATGCACCAACTCATAATAAAGCCGAAAAAAGCCGACAAATTCAGAAACGAAGAGGAAATAAAATCTATGTTTCAAGCAGAATTCCGACCGAGAGCAGAGAAGGCTCAGATTAGAAGCCTCAGAACCATAAATAAAGGTTTAATTATAGAGACGGAAAATGAAGAATCTCTGCAAAAGATTCTAAATAAACCGTCTCTAAAAGAAACCTTCGAAATGCATAAACCAACAAAGCAAAAGCCGAGCATGATCATATATGATCTCCCCAAAAGCATAACCGAGAAAGAGATAAAAGAACTAATAGTAGAGCAAAACGTTTGCTCGGCTGACGAGGCGGAAAAAGAACTAACGCCGAAGTTTTAAACAGGGAAGCGGGACACGAGCAGGACCAACTGGGTTATTGAGGTAACCCCAAAAATTAGAAGTAGGTTGTTGCAAAGAAGGAGGATCTTTGTAGACTACCAATCTTGCAAGATACAGGACTTTGTACTAGTCTCCAGGTGCTTTAAGTGCCAGGGATTTGGTCACATTAGTAAAGTGTGTAACAACGAGGTACATTGTTCGCATTGCGCCGAAAACGGTCACTCTTTTGACAAATGTCCGAAGAAACAGGAGAACAAAAAGTGCATAAACTGCGTCAAAGCCAAAAAGAAGTCGGACCATAATGTTCTCGACACTAAATGTCCGTGCTACACAAAAACACTAGAACGCCTAGTCAATAACACAGTTTACGGGGAGCAATAAACCCTGTATTCTGATAACACAACTTAATGCCAGACGAGCATAGCGGGTGGTACCCGAAATAAAGCAAAAAGCGTTCGAAAAGGGAGTTCACGTTATTATGCTACAAGAACCATACACAAAGAATAATAGAGTGACGGGATAAGGTATGGGGTGTAAGAATAGTCTCCTCCAAAGAAAATCCGTGGGCAGCCATAGCAATAACAGACCCGAATGTGATAGCGATGCAAATAACTAACTTATGTTCATCGCACTTCGCAATAGCAGAAATATCAGTACCATATAAAGTATACCTAATTAGTGGATATTTCCAACTAAAAGATGATATTGAGATACATCTAAGATCGCTCCAAGCGATAGTAACGGCTATACAAGGAAAGAGCTTTGTAATTGGTATTGATTCGAACGCAAGATCGCCACTGTGGGACCCTATGGAAACGGATGCAAAAGGAGAGAAACTAGAAGAATTTATACTCCAGAATAATCTCAGAGTAATAAACGATCCTAATAGCATTGCAACAGTCGCAAATTAAGTTGGAGAAGGCTACGTTGATGTAACTCTAACCTCACCAGATATGGCACAGAGAATACAAAACTGGAAAGTTCAAGAAAACTGGACATCAAGTGACCATAGAGCAATAACATTTGAATTAGTGGAACAAGTTCAGGGAGGTAGATACAGGAAGCAAGAGTACATCAAATGCTACATAACAAGCAAAGCGGACTGGGGATTGTTTATTAATACACTGAGAGAAAATTGGAACGCCCAACCGCACCGACAGGATATTGGTTCAACAATCGCTGGCATTAAAGACATAATAAATGGGATAAAAATAGCATGTGACAAAGCTATACCCACTAAGAACAAGACAAGCAGAAAAGTTCCATGGTGGAACGAGGAATTGACAAAGGCCAAAAAACACACAAACAGGTTACGCAGACAATTCCAAAAGGAAAGAGATCCGGATACAAGAGAATGTGCAAAAATGACCTATAGATTGGCCAAGCGACAGTATACTAGACTAATAGATACAACCAAAACCCAAAAATGGGAAGAATTTGTGGTCAAACAAGGTAATGACAATCCATGGAGCTTACCGTACAAGCTGCCTGCCAAAAAAGCTAGAGTTAAAGAAATTGCAAGTAACGTGAAGACAGGCGATGGCTACACTATGACCTGGAATGACACAGTAGAGCAAATTCTTCATCAGCTCTTTCCAGACGATAACCTGGAAACGAGAGAACAGAGAGAAGTAAGGCAACAAAATCAAAGATATACAGACGAATACAGTGAAACCGAAAGTTTTACAAGGCAGGGAATGGTGCAAGTAGTAAAGAAAATGAAATTAGGAAAAGCGCCAGGAATCGACTGTTTCGATCTGAAAATAATAAGAGTTGCTCTTACAGTAGTTGGTGAAGAACTGCTAAGGCTATATAATTACTGTCTAAAACTTGGTATATTTCCGAATACTTGGAAAACAGGCAAATTAATAACAATCAACAAGGGAAGAGAAAAAGATCCTGGTCTGATTAGCTCATACAGACCAATATGCCTGCTACCAGTTTTAGGAAAAATTCTGGAAGGTCTGATAATTAAAAAATTAGATCAAATTGTGAAACCACGTCTGTCAGACAAACAATACGGTTTTAGAAAAGGAAGATCAACCGAAGATGCGATAGTGTACTTAAAGACCAAATTGCACAACTCAAGCTGTAGATACGTACTCATAATGTTTTTGGACATTAAGGGTGCATTTGACAATGTATGGTGGCCGGGAGTACTAAAGAATCTGAGAGGTATTAACTGCCCTGGAGACTGTACAATATCATTAGGGATTACCTCTGTAATAGGAAAGTAATAATAACCGAAGGTGGCAATTTTGCAAGCAAAAATGTGACGAAGGGATGCCCGCAGGGATCTCTATTAGGACCAATTCTATGGAATGTCGTATTTGATGAAATGCTTCACAAGTTAGACAGAGAAGGACATGAGACGATAGCCTATGCAGACGACCAAGCCATTATAATCGAAGGAGACTCCCGTAAAGAACTGGAACGGAAAGGACAAATGGCCATAAATATAATAGAAGAATGGAGTGAAAATGTCAAAATGAAACATGCCCCAGACAAATGTGCAATGCTACTAGCAAAGGGAACATTTCATCAAAAATGTTACCCATTAATCAGAATAAACGGACAAAGAATCAAAAGGCAAGAACCGTTTAAATATCTGGGCGTTTCTTTTGACAAAGGCCTCAGCGTACAAACGCATGTTACAGAGATCTCAAAGAAAACCAGAGGAATTTTCGAAAGGCTGGCCTTCCTGGCAAGAGAGGAATGGGGCTTAGGCTATCGATCTCTAGATATAATATACAAGGGAGTGTTCATACCCATAATAACATGCGCAGCAGCAGGATGGTACGGGCTCACAAATAATGTCCAGAAAAAGAAACTCATAATGTCGCAAAGATATGCCCTGATGAAAACCACAGGAGCATACAGAACCATCTCGGCCGAATCTATTACAACAATTACAGGTCACCTACCGATTGACTTAGAATGTGAGAGAAGAATCGGACTATACTGGATGAGGAAAGGAAAAGCGTACCGATATAAAAACTTTACAGTTCAATCGGAGGAAGGACTAGGCACTCGTAGAGAAAGAAAATTGTTAATAGAAAGGCTAAATCAGGAATAAAAAAAAAATAAAAAAAAAATAAGACCGAAGCAATAAATAAGAACAAATGAGTAATGTATAATCGCAAGAGCAGAGAAAGGCTAAAGCGATCTCCTTATGTTCTGTAGTCCAAATAACCGTCACAGTCGAGGATATGAAATAAAAGACAGATAGCAACAGACAGATATGCCAGAGGCGAGGTACGGCAGCAATGATCGATGCGTTAGGCTTCGATCTAGCTCGGTTTTTTTTATGGTTGGTGGAATTTCCCAGAATAACGGCCTTTTTTAAAAATTAAAACAAAAAATTAAAGGCGTTTCGTCCTCGATCCCCAGTTTGGAATCCTCAGTAAGGAACTGGAGATCATACCTTAGACGCCTGTCGCATGATGAACTGTGACGCCAGCAAGATGTTATGCGGCTATATATATAGAGGTAGACGACAATCTCTCCAACTAGTATAGTCGTTCCCATCTAGCGGTGGGAAAGACCACCAGCCAGAGTGCAACGTATTAGACCGAGTCGCAGGTTTATTAAAACAAAATAAATTTAACGTTCGGTGATAATTTATATATTTACATATTTATATATATAATGTTCATAGGTTATAGGTTAGAATAATACATGAATTGTTTCTCTGTAAATAACAAAGAACTTTATTATTTTATACAAAATATAATTACATACTTAATAAATAATGTTTATTTACCTGTAAATAACAAAGAAACAACATTTAAAGTTATTATTCACAAGGTTGTCTTTAGATTACTTTTATAAAGTTTTATTCATTGTTTTCGGTATATCTTATTAACCGTACTGATTGACACGTGCCAATTCTTATCGGCAAATTTTACCTGTCGGTATATTAAAAGATCTGATTTACCGACCTACACGCGCGCAATTCAAATAGACTAAGGATGTTTTCCTTACATATATTATACCTTTTTTACCCGATTTTTATATGTAACAGTACCTCGATTTCAGACTAACACTTAACAGATTTGGTAGAACGGACAGGTAACCGTCTCCGCAACGCGGGAGAAATACGTTTATTTAAATAGGGTAAGTTTAAACGTACCGCTGAGCAGCCGCGATATTAAAATAAACATCCGTGCGGCAACCAAACTGTTACATGGCGCCCAACGTTAATTTCTAAATTGCGCCTACGAGGCGCACAACGTAAATTTTTAGATTGCGATTTTTTGTGATACGAGCTGCACCTACATAGGTGCCCAAATAAAATAGAATTTTATTATAAACGGTAGCGAATCTAATTTAATTTAATTGATTGTCTTGTGATCAATCTATTTTAAATTTAATTTTTTTTAAGTACGTGCGGATTTTACGTGTAATTTTTATTATATACCATTTACGTTAGTTAGTATATTTGTTATTACCAACAGTTAGATTAATCGGTCTGCGGTTAATTCTAACCTTTAAATTATTGTATTTAAACAATAATTTATAAGTTTGATCCGGATTTTCTTTTATTGTTGTTCAGTTTGGTTGAAAGAAATCCGAGGTCGATAATAATAATTTAAATTAAAATAATAGTAAATTTGAATATTAAAATTGAAATATAGATCGATTCGTCTTGAGGTCCGCAATTTACATACTGAGTCCCTAATTTCGAGTAGGTTAGTCGGAAAATCCGCGTTATTTAATTTTCCGACTTAATAAAAATTGTAACACCTGTGCAAGGGTAAAAATTTTTTGTTTTTTAAGTTTGCTTGTTAAATTTATATTTTTGATAACGCGGACCGGCTCTGGCGTTACAATAAAAATTGTATTATTATTTTTTTGTAATATTGCGATTGTAAGAGGTCACAGCGGCGTACACATTTAGTTGTTTAGGAATATATTTATATTTATTTATCTATTTATTTAATTATTTATTTATTTACTTTATAATATATTCAGCGTGCGCTGGTGACCGAGAGCCAGAGTAAATTCAATTTTTTCGTATTTTAGTCGAATTTAAACAATTTTTTTTTCTTTTATATTTAATTTAATTTATTAATAATTCGCGAAATTTCTTTTTACGTTTAATATTGTATGTTTAATTGTTTTATAATAAATTAAATTATTCCCGCATTTAACAAAGTCAATTTTTTTCTCTCGATTTGTTTGTAAAATTTATTGTCAAAAATATAATTCTTTAACGAAGTTTTTATTTTAGGTAGGAAAGCAACTTTCAAATATGTGTGCTTAATTTTTTTTCCTTGTAGTTATTAAGGGAAAAGAATTTATTCTTCAACTTAGTGGCCCAAGAATTGTATTATTTAATCCACCTAATAATTTGAAGTAAAGCATACCTTGCACAGGTAAAGCGAAAAGCGACTCAAAAATTTTTTTTGGGTAAATAAGCGTAGCGGTAATTTGTTAAGATTAAAATGGCGGAATCGATGACCACGCAAGTCGATCAGTGGATTGGTACGTAATCCAGCGAACAGATCCAGGAGCGCTTGGAGTTGTTAGGGATACGTATATAAAAAAGCCGAACGACCCGTGTCAGGCGGAACAGGCGGAGGACAGATTGGTTTAAGTCCATGGTTGCCCAGAATCCGGAGATTCCGGACCCGGATTCTGACCCAGATGTAGTAGAGGTGCTACAGAGGACTCTCGCTCTAGAAGTAGAAGATACGGACGAGCGAGAGGAAGATGGGCAGTCGGACACCTCCGACCGAGAAACCGACAAGGAAGAATGGATAACTTTGGTATCCCATACTGGCGCTCAGTTCGAGATACCAAAGGATTTTGCTTGGATGTTAGCGGAGCAAGTAAGTAAGTTATCCACCTTGAGGGAACGGGTTAAGGAGCTGGAAGTACAGATGCACACCGTCAACAGCAAGTTGGACTTGCCAAGCGGTGCACAAGCTTCCAGCACAAACAAAACCCGAGAGCCAACCCAACATGTCCAGTTCCAGGACACCTATACGTGTTACACCCTGGACGAGACGAACATCAGACCACAACACGTGCAGGTAGAGCCTGAGGGGTCTCAAGCACCTCATGCAGATGCTGGAGGAGCTTGGGGGAGGGGTGACACACGGAGACCGAGACAGCCTCCATGTTCAAGCTCTCCCTACCCTAATCTGAAGGATTTTTACGAGTCCGGCCAATCAGCGTCGAGATCGGCCGGAACACGGCGCGATGTTGGTGCGGTGGTCCGTAAGTGGAGAGTTCGATTCTCTGGCGACAAAAGCCAAAGTATCGATGCCTTCCTTGCGAGAATCAAAGATTGTAGGATTCTCGCCAACCTCAGCGAGGACGAGGTGTTGCCGTCCTTGTCCAAACTTCTCACCGGAACCGCAGCTATGTGGTACCGGAATGAGAAGGACAAATGGCACTCGTCGCAAGATTTCGTAAAATCTGCCAAGAAATGGTACGGTATGAGCCAAAGCTTTTAGCAAAAGCTCAACGAACAGTCCAATGCTCGAACACAGGGTGTCAATCATGCGACAACTCAATCGCAATCATGCGAAAACTCAACCCGATCCCGAGCGAGCGTAGGCAATTGGACCATCTCTACCGTAACATGCTACCTCATCTTTAGCGGTTGTTCAAGAGAGCTGAAGCCAAATCTATAAAATTTATTGGAGCTGGCGATGGTCGCCGAGCAAACGCTCAAGCGTCAAAAGTTATATCGACCGCCTCCGGCAGAGGAAGATTTAATGCCGCCGGAATTTGCTTACAAGGCAAAGTTCAAGAAGCGGCCGACCGCCAAGCCCAAGGTAGCAAGCGTGGCTAAGGAGTTGAGTAGGTCGAGTCGGCAAAATATGATTGAAGAAACTCTTAGGACCATGCAAACGAGTAGCCAGACAGCTGGGGTTAAGGTAGATAAAGATACGCCACCTAGGAAGAAAACCCACAAGTCTCCTCCTCGGTGTAGAAGAAGGAGGAAGGAGACACGTCAATGTCCCGACGGTCATCGTGTGGTTTATCCTCGAAACTTGGGGAGAATCGTGGGATTCAAGAAAGAAGATCGAGAAGAAAGATTATTTCCCCAAGTCGATCAAGTGCCACACTTGTGGTAAGTTGAGATACACCGTCAGGACGTGACCTGACTGTGCAAAAAACGCGCAGGGAAGTGGTTAGAGGGGACAACCGCATACCCCAAAGTACAGGGAGTCCCCAAGGAGGACAAAGGTCTGACTCCCGATTACCGAGGTAGTCTAGCTGCAGTTAAGCAGAAAAGAAAAGGACTGATTTCAGACAGATCCCAAAAAGTTGGAATGGATCCGGAGACCTGCGATGTCTTAAAGTTAGTGACATCGAGCACTAGCCGAAGGAGTTATCGTCCTGAGGACGAGACGCGCTGGTAGTGTCAGAAGCCGGTTTATCTGTTAACCGGGAAAAGTGTGTTTTCTGCCAGCCCGAAGTGAGATATTTGGGTGTGCGAGTTAACCTAGACGGGATACGACCTGACCCAGCTAAAACCGAGCCGATTAAAAAATATCCGGCTCCCAAGAATTTGAAGCAGCTGATACGGTTTCTCAGTATGACATCCTGGTACAGACGCTTCATGCACGACTATGCTACCATAGCTGAGCCGCTAACGCGTCTGACCAAGAAAGATCAGAAATATCTATGGCTGGAAGAACAAGAGAGCGCCTTCCAGCAGCTTAAAGCTCTGTTAATGACAGCACCCGTTCTGCAAACTTCCGATGAGAATGGTGAGTACGTGGTCCAGACAGACTCTAGTGACACTGGTATCGGTACAGTGTTGTAACAGATTGTCGGCGAAGAAGAGAGAGTCCTGGAGTTTGCCAGTAGAATCCTCTCGCCCGCCGAACGCAATTACAGTGTCACAGAACGGGAATGCTTAGCCGTAGTATGGGCGATTAAGAAGTTTAGACCATACATCGAAGGTTACCAGTTTAAAGTTGTCACTGACCGTAGTAGTCTTCGTTGGTTATGCAATATAGGCAATCCAACGAGCCAGATGGGCGTTAGAACTCCAGTCTCATAACTTTACTACTGAGCACAGGAAAGGAGCTCTAAACTACGTTCCTGATGCACTTTCTCGTATGTATGAGGAAGACGAGCCGACCTTATCCTCCGTCACTTGGAGCCGGACTACTAAGAACCCCTGGTACCTTTCGTGGACCAAAGACGTGAGTGGCCGAGAGAATTGCCTGATTGGAAGATCCAAGGTGAAAACCTGTATTCGTATCGGGTGGATACCGAATTGGATGACGCCATGGAAGATCAAGATGCTTGGAAGTCGGTCGTACCCGAAGAGCACAGGCAGGCCCTCCTCCGAGAATGTCATGATGATCCGGAAGCTGGTCACTTAGGAAGAGAAAAGACATTTGCTCGATTGGCAAAGTTATATTATTGGCCACGTTACTATGCCGAAGTTGGCGAGTATGTACGCAAATGTCAGGTGTGCCAGCAATGCAAGGTGGAGCAACGACCTCACATGGGTTTGACCACTTCCCACACGCTCCACACACGGATTTGAATATATTTTGGTCTTCCAAGACTTGTTCATGCGCTGGATTGAAGCAGTGCCGATCCGGAAAGGCAACGCTAAGACGCTCGTGAAAGAGTTACACGAACGAGTCGTCATGCGTTTTGGCACACCGGAAGTATTTTTATCTGACAACGGCATTGAGTTCAAGAACAAACTCGTAGATGATTATCTCGTGGAACGAGAACTATTTTATACAACTATTCCTCCGTACCATGCTCAGGCCAATCCCGTCGAACGTGGTAATCGGACGCTGAAAACGATAGTAGCGTCTTATATTACCGAGAAGCACAACACTTGGGACGAGAAGTTACCAGACCTTGTGTTTGCTTTATATACGGCGGTACAGAGTTCGACAGGATGGAGTCCGGCCATGGTAAATCGTTGGAGAGATTGTCGTCTTCCGCTATATATATAGATATATATATATATATATATAGCCGCATAACATCTTGCTGGCGTCGCAGTACATCTTACGATAGGCGTCTAAGCTATGATATCCAGCTCCTTACTGAGGAATCCAAACTGGCGATCGAGGACAAAACGCCTTTAAATTTTTTTTGTTATAATTTTTGTAAAAGGCCTTTACTTTAGGAAATTCCACCAACCATAGTAGACAAAGGGTATAATGGGCCTGTTTTATTCAAAAAAAAGCATTTAGTTCGGAAAGACCGATAAATTTATTATACACTTTTTAATAAATTTTATTCTAAAAACTACAGTTCCTTAATTTAGAAAAATTGTATACGTTCAGAGTGCGATTCGACAATTTGAACACGGATATCTCGTAAGTAAGAAAATGTATCGGTATATTTCCAGCGCCAAAAAACTGCATCCAAGCTTATTTCAACTTCACCCTCGTTTAAATTTGCATATTTCTAATAATAAGTTCATAAATAATAATAATGAATTGTCTATATTTAGGCGATGTGTAAAGCGCGTATGCGCATGCGCGATTACAAAATGGTCGGCTAGGCGATATTAAAATATTTTAAATTAAAACGCTGAAATTTTTACTGGAATAAACCAATTGTTAAAGATAAATAATAATCATTCATCCTAGAAAATTGAACATATTTATAATAAAAAAATTATTATTTTTAATGTACATGCAGTGATTAATTACTAGTAAATCGAAAGTATTATTACGATTTATAAATATTTACATTATGAATTTTATAATTCTTATATAATTTTATAATTTATATTTTATAAACTCATTAATAAAAATATACAAATTTGAGCGAAGGTGCAGTTTAAATAAGCTAGAATGTAGTTTTTTGGCGTTGGAATTGTACCGATACATTTTTTTACTTACGAGATATCTGTATTTAAATTGTCGAATCGCACACCGAATGTATACAATTTTTCTATATTAAGGAATTGTAGTTTTTAGAATAAAATTTATTAAAAAGTATATTTTTTAATATATCAAATTATAAGAATTATATAATTCAATATTCTTAATTTTTGAACGACTATAGCTCAAATCTGTTCGGAGCTTAAATTTGAATTATTATTTTATTCCCGCCTAGTCTGCCATTTTTAAACGCGCATGCGCATACGCACTTTATCACTAGATGAATATACAAATTTGGTTTTTTATTATTTAAAAACTCATTATTGAAAATATGCTAATTTTAGTAAGGGTGCAGTTTTTTGGGGTTTTAATGGTACGGATACATTGTCTTATTGACGAGATATTCTTGTTTCAATATTCGGCAATCGAAACCTGCATATTTCGTTTTTTTTCGAAAAATTGAGAAGGGTGCAGTTTTTGAAACCTTCTTTGTTGGACAATGCAGTCAAATGCCGCCTCGTAGTATTTTTCTTTATATCATTTACGACATATTTGCAGGCTGGGGTATAGGTGGTTGAAATGTACTTACGTATGAACTGAGGTAGTGCATACTTTACATTGTGTGAACGCCGATATTTCTCCGAGAAGGTATTACCCGTTGACAGGGGTGAGGTTGGGTGGTCGCCATGGACTGCGTTACCTGTTGGGGGGGGGGGAGGGCACCTGTTGGCGTGTGCACACATCTCCGTTCGCGCGCCGCACTAGTACCCGGGGCCTTATTCACTAAAATTTTAGGCTGAAGCGCGTAATTTGCTATTTCGCGGGCGAAAGGCGATAACGATATTATACTTTGAAAGTCGCCTATCTTATCTAAAGCAGAAAACAAAATGTAAATATTCGAAGCTTTTTATAAGTATTTTTATTCAATATTATATATTTGTTTATTATCAGAATACTGATGCGGAAAACAAGATGTAAATTATTAATTATTGTGTGCGTAATGTTGATTTATTAAGGCTTATCTTTCTCGAATTCCTCCAATGTAATTTCCGACTTCCTGGATATTTTCGTAATTCGCAACTTCTTCATTATTGTTTTCATTGTTGAAAATAATATCATTATCCTCTAACCTACAACAAATTAAAAAAATTAAAATAATTAATCGTATATCTATGCGCAGGAAAAGTTCTAGTAATTTTTATTGTTGTGTGCATAGCAATAGTTATTTATGCAATTAGTGAGTAAAATAGGCGTTAATGCACTGGAAAGTTGCAGTAATTTATCCAAAGGAATTGCCCTTTACTCCCGAAGCATATAATATTTTTCGACAACAATTTATTTAAAAATTTCTACATTTTTTTAAATTTATAAATTTTTGCAAGATTCTTTGTTATATTTCGTTTAATATAATAAATTTAATATTGTATTTTTAGTAGTAGGCTAAAATAAGTGTTTAAAGAAATAAAGTAAGTCTACGGTATATAAAGTGGGTATTTGCTGCATGAAATAGGACTACGGAGAAAAAATGAATCTGCGTGGAATAAAGTAATCAAGGAAATAAAATGCAGTATTAGTCCCTTCGTAGAGGTCAATAAAGTGTACTTTATGTATGGACTTTATATTAGGGTGAAAAATAATTTTATATGGAGAAATTAGTTTTCGAATAAAATTTACATTATTTAGGACAATTTAATAACATAGCGAGATCAAATTTAGATCCTTGAAAACACTTTGTATTAAATTTATTATCACTGCAGCAACAAGAAAAAAAATTATTAGAATTTGTTCATCGCATACGATTTTTCTAATAACTTTATTTCTACCTATGGTTTTTCCGAAAATTGTACAGTATTGCACATGCCGTAATAATTTTAGAAACTTTTTCGAGCTTATAAAATAGCATACGGGCTCTTTTCATAGCCATAAGTAAGTTTGTTAAAATTCCAAACGTTTGTTCAATTTTGCATCTTATTGCAACGTGTTCTAAAGTGTACATGGCTTCGGGTGAACCTTCTTCAGCATTTAAGATTGGGGTTAGCAAAATGGGCGAAGGCGTGTATCCACTGTCACCTTAAAACGTTTAAATTACTTTAATGTATATTAAAATTATATTGATATAAATCGACTTAATTTTAGCAACAATGAATAAGAAAAGTATAAAAAATGAGTAGAACTCAAGACACTAGCATACCTTTTATTAAACAACAAATGGGTAATATTTTAAATTTTTTCACATTACGAATGCTTTCCAATGGATGGCAGACTTTAGTTTAGGTATAGTATTGCAAAAACTATATGTTTCAATAAAAATATTAAATAATAAAAAATAAATAAAATCTAATAAATAAAAACTAATTAACAAGCCATTTTAAGAATGTGTAAACTAAATTGCAAAATTTTTCTTTAACAAAATACTGCTTTTAATTTTCGAGCAAATTTTTATTTCAAGTTTTGTAAAGTCACTACAATTTTAATTGAACTTGTCTTACAAATAAACGAATAAATTTTGAAAACACTTTTGATATGACGGCCTTGCCATTGTAGTGTGAAATTCTACAATATTATAATAATTGTGACAAGGTATGTAATACATGTCATAATAATAAGCGAGCGAGTCCCAATACAAACTAGCCTACCTACCCTCACATCTGTAAGCCTACCTAGCCTAACCGAAGCTCCCCAAATCCCCAATACTTCTCTCAGTTCCCTCCACGTAGCACATGGAAGCAGCATGTCAGGAGAGGCGATACAACTTCCAGGAGGTTTCGCACCAAGACCATGAGGCAGCCTACGATGGCCCAAGGTGCCAGATGGAGCAGCACGAGCAGCAACAAGACATCCAGGAAGCTGTAAAACAGTTAAATAATGAATAATAATCCAATCAGAAGGAGACAAGGAAGCATGTAGTTGCACAACGTAACTGACAGCTACATGCTAGGAGAGGATTGGAAGTGAGGTTATGGTAATCATAACATTAACATAACTCTCAAGTAATAACTAGTATTATATACGCAGCACTCCCTCGGGAGATAGATATTTACCTAGGAAGCAGCCAGAATCCCCGCAGCAACGCAGCACCGAAGAAGAGCAGCAGTCACTGACCCGACGCGCACCAGCTGAGCAGCCACCGTGAGAGCGAGTGAGAGAGAAGACTCGAAGATCGGCCGTCCCGTCTGTACCTGTAACAGAGTGGACTCATTAGCCGATAAACTAACATCACGGAACGATCATAAAGGCTTACCAGGTTTATAGCATCACCGGGAACACCGTCCTCTCCGTGGGAAGCAGCAGCCTCGGCATTATCGTCCGCTTTAATAAACATGGCCGCAAGCACTCACTACACGAGGCGCGCGAGACGACGGCGGCCGACGGGCGACTCGACGCGAGAAGCTGCGCGCGCACGTCGGGCCCGAGCAACGAAGCAGCGAACGAGCCCGAGCTTCCGATGATCGCGCGGATTAAATATAGGGAATTCGGAACGCGGGTAGTGGGGGAACATGTGAGTATCATAATCTATTACACGTGTTATAGAGACTAGCTAGGGATTGATGTAGTGATCTATTAGATCAGTCAATAGATGACTCTATTAGAGAGGGGACTTCCGTATAGGTAATTATACAGGCATATTACGTTATATGACAATAATTACCTCAAATACGGAAAGTCGAAATACCAGTTGGAACAATGATAACTTATGCATGTTGTTGAAATATAATATGTACATTTATATTGCTATATATACCCACACATTATTATTGAATAAAATTCTCTCCATTTTATATCCACACCTCAACACATGTTAATTGTCATTTTTACATATAGTGGGGTAAATACGGGTAACTTTATTACACCTGTAACGGATACGGAAGGGTTGAAAAATTATAATATTACCGGATCTCACGCAGGTAACGAGAAAGAGAGAAAAGATAGGGATGTTATGAGATTGAGGGAGATAGAAAATCGAAAAAAATCTGTCGTGGTGCTGAAAACGGATCCTCGTCGTTCTGACTTTATGGATAATATATCATAGTATTATATTCAGATTCTACTGGTCACAGAGATTTGATGTTCTTGGTATTTTTGAGTTATCAGCATTTCTATTGAGGAGAATTTTTATAAGTCTTGGGCAGGATTAAGGAGATCTATATAAATAAATATAGATACACGGAGACATCTAACCTTTTATTATTATTACTATTGTTATATTGCTTTTATTACATCGTTTTGGTGGATCATTTTAACTACTAATATAATAAGTGATATTGTTAATAGTGGGGACGATAGGGAGTGATTCAGTGCGCGTTCCATTAATTATTTAAATTATGTTTCTAATAATATTCAATCATCGTTCTCTCTTCTTGGTTAGTGGTGCCACGGAATCTATCCTTAGATCCCGTAATAGAATATGATCAACAATTGTTTTCCTTTTAAGGTAGTAGTATTTGTTATCGTGAGTGAATATACTAATTCAACGGGACTTCCTCTGGGTGGGTCCACCAGTTCAATAAGGACGAATAAAATATTTATTATTTTATGGTTGATGTATGAGAATGGAAAGAATTTCATTTAATAAATGATTTTTAAATACAAATTCTACACCAGCAACATATGTTTCACTAGTTATCGAAATTACAATAAAAATAAATATTAATAATTTATTTGTAACATTTTCTAAGATAAGTTTATTTAATCTTATTAGGCAATTTTTCAGGTACTATTAATTCAAATGTTAAATATATTAAGCCAGTCTACGAATATACCTATTAATTATTTAAGTTTTCTACATCAATATTAATAATAATAATAAGAATAATGATATTTAAAAATTTTTCGCCTCATTTTTATTAAAACTGTTACTACATTAAATAAATAATCTGTAAAAATTTGCAATAATGGTGTAATTTCAATCACACTTTTAAAAATGTAATATAATAGTTTAACAGCTTTAATTGGACGCACATCTTTTTCTATTTAAAAATAAATTAAAATTTTTTGATTATTAACATAACTAGGTATGCGATTCTTAAAAAGTTTCGTCAATAAGTACTAAAATCAAAATTCATTAAAAATTTATATTACTAAAACTTTATCAAAAGCTATTGCACTAGAAAGAACTGAAATCAAAAAGAAATCGGCGAGTATTTCTAGTAAAAAATAACACATTTTCTCTGAAAAGTGTCTTATATATCATTTGGCTTACTTTTTTGTTTATTTCATTATTTTATTATAATTAATCTTAAATAAAAAAAACAAGCTCATTTATCGGTTAAAGAACGTAAATTTACAGACAATTTAACAGCTACAAAAATTTTCTTAAAGGATAATTCAGACATATTTTTTACTAATGCAGGCAAAGGTAACGTAACAGTATGTTTAAACAAAACTGAATATTTTCAAAAAATGAATGATTTATTGAGTGATATCAATACATATACAATCTTAAAAAAGAATGCTCTCAAAAAACTACAGTAGAAGTTAATTCTATGTTAAAAAATCTTAATGATAATAAATATCTCTATAAGGAATTTCATAATAATCAGTTAACTCAAACTAATACTAATTTAGCTAAAGCTTGTGGGTTACCTAAAATACACAAAAATAATGTTCCACTTAGACCAATATATTTCTACCGTAAATTCTCCAACTTATTATTTAGCCAAAATTGTATATAATGAAATTAGATAAATAATTCCAGTTAAGCTTTGAATTAAAAAAGAAACTGTCCAATATTAATATTTCCGACGATTATAGCATGTTATCTTTAGATGTCAGCTCACTGTTTACAAACATTTCATGTAACGAAGTTCTTAATAGCTTAGATAAACGATTTAAATATATTCACAATAAATGCAAGATACATTTTTACGAAATACGTAATATAGTTGAATTTTTATTCAATAATACTTTTTTTACTTTTAACAATATAATATACAAACAAATATTCGGTTCTCCAATGGGCTCTCCTATATCACTCATTGCCTTAAAGAATTAAAAGAGAAACACAATTGTTCCCCATTAATTTACTATCGATACGTAGATGACAAATAAAACAAATAAAATAAAACTAAGGAATATAATAAGCATAAATGTCAATGGATTAAAAATTTAAGGGATATTGATATTCCTAATGAAGTGATAAATTTAGTATCTTTAGGGAGAAAGTTTAATTGTAATTCGGAATTTTCTAATAAAGATGTAGTAAATATAATAAAAAACGTAGAAAGCAGCTTAGAGAACACTGACATAAATTCGGATATAAAAAATGAAATAAGAGAAACTATTGTTAAAAATATCAAATTTGAAGTAAGACATTCAAAACACATAATTTACAATAATCGAGAATTGAATAATGAGTTAATAGCTACAAAAAAATTCTTGATAGACAATCCAGACATATTTTTCACAAATTCTGATAAAGGTAATTTAACTGTTTGTTTAAATAAAAATGACTATTTAGATAAAATGACTAATTTATTAAGTGATAAGAATACATATATTCCTCAAAATAAGAACCCGTTGAAAAAACTACAATCTGATGTTTATGCAATTTTGAAAAATTTAAATAATAATGAATGCTTAACAAGAGTCTATCACAAAAATTCTTTAACTCAAACCAATACGTTGTTAGCAAAAGCATATAGACTTCCAAAAATACATAAAATAAATTTTCCTTTAAGACCGATTTATTTCCACAATTAATAGTCCAACACATTTTTTAGCTAAAATAATTTATAATGAGATTAAAAATATCATACCTAAACCAAAATCTCACATAAACAACAGTTTTGAATTAAAAGGAAAATTAGAAAATATTATTATACCAGCTGACTATATTATGTTGTCTTTAGACGTTAGCTCTTTATTTACTAACATTCCGTGTAATGAAGTCCTTGACAGTCTTGATAGGCGATTTAATTTTATACATAATAAATGTAAGATACCATTTGATGGAATTCGCAATATCATACGGTTTTTGTTTGACAATACTTTCTTTACGTTTAATAATAAAATATATAAACAAATTTTTGGTTCGCCAATGGGTTCACCAATATCACCATTATTTGCGGATTTAGTGATGGATGATCTGGAAACTCATTGTTTATTAGAATTCAAAGAAAAATTTAATTGTTCTCCGATTTTTTACTTTAGATATGTTGACGATACTATTTTATGTATACACAAAGATCATGTAAATTTAGTTCTCAATGTTTTTAATAATTATAATGAACGTTTAAAATTTACACATGAGATAGAAACGAATAATTGTATAAATTTTCGAGATATTTTACTTATTAAAAAGAATAATAATATTTTTACGAATTGGTTTAGAAAAACATCAAATTCTACTAGGTTATTGAGTTTTAAATCTAATCATACTGTTCAACAGAAGCGCAATATTGTGTATAATTTAATAGACAGAGCGTTAAAATTGTCTCACCAACAATTTCATAAGGATAATATGAATATAGTTAAAGAATTACTGAGAATGAATGACTATCCGTTGAAATTTATTAACTCGGCTATTGAAAATAGATTAAGAAAGATAAAATATGAAAATAACAACAAATTTATGAAAAAGCGACCTACAATATGTACAATATCACTACCGTATAACAGAGATTTTTATAATAAATATTCAAAAATGTTAAAAAAATACAATATAAATGTTTGTCCGGTAATGTGCAAAAAATTAGATAATGTTATAACTTTAGGTTAAGACAAAACATCGAAGTGGGATATGACTGGTGTAGTATATAAGTTTAATTGTAAAAATTGTCTGGCTACATATATAGGTGAAACAAAACGTGGTCTTAAAACAAGAATTAAAGAACATCAAAAAAATAATAACCCGGATGCAGTTGTTACTGCACATATTGCAAATAATAAAGATTATGAATTTAATTGGACTAATGTAAAAATATTAGACTATGAACCTTGTTATAAAAAACGTTTAATTTCAGAAATGTTATATATTAATTATTATAACGGTACTTCAAATAGAAAAGAAGATACACAATTTCTACACTGACAATATACAAATATAATGGTTTGATTTAACTTCGACCTATGTATGTAGATAAAACAATCGATGTATTACTTACACATTCAAAATTTGTTTTGATATAAATACAGGTGCTTTCCATATGTTCTTGTTATTCGACTTAGCTCCTTGAGCAGTATTAATTGTTTTCGTTTGTTTAGTGTCATAGGTATATAAAGGTTTTCTATAATTGTCTATATTGATGTATTGTTCTAATTTATATAGTTGTGTTCAATAAATATTTCAGTACCTGAAGAGGTCTGCAAATAAGCAGATGAAACGTTGTACAAAAAATAAAAATTTGTGTTTTTTACTGTGTGACCCTCATCATCGCAACAATTATTTAAAATACACAATGGAGGGTGAAAAAATCTCAAAATTATCATAGATTTTGTTATTTATATTGGAGCAGATACGGATTATGATAAGTTTGGCTTGGGCATAACAGGAGATATTGTTGCTCATTTTTTGCAACCCTTCTTTTTTAAAGGTCACGTTAGGTGGATAGATTATTGGTATTCATCAAATAGAAAAGACGTAACAATTTCACACTGACAATATCAATTAATGGTTTGATTTAACTTGACCTTATTTATGTAGGATAAAACAATGATTGTTTACTTACACATTGCAAAATTTGTTTTGATATAACTACAGGTGCCATATGTCTTGTTATTGACCTTAGCTCCTGAGCCGTATTAATTGTTTCGTTGTTTAGTGTCATGTATAAAGGTTTCTATAATTTCTATATTGATGTATTGTTCTAATTATATAGTTGGTGTTCAAATAAAATTTCAGTACCTGAAGCGGTCTGCAAATAGAGATGAAACGTTGTACAAAAAATAAAAATTTGTGTTTTTTACTGTGTGACCCTCATCATCGCAACAATTATTTAAAATACACAATGGAGGGTGAAAAAATCTCAAAATTATCATAGATTTTGTTATTTATATTGGAGCAGATACGGATTATGATAAGTTTGGCTTGGGCATAACAGGAGATATTGTTGCTCATTTTTTGCAACCCTTCTTTTTTAAAGGTCACGTTAGGTGGATAGATTATTGGTATTCATCTCCTCAGTTAGCTGAATTTTGGCACGATCGTGATACAGGAGTATGCGGTACAGTAAAGTCAAATAGAAAAGGAATGCCTGTTCTAAACGAAAAGTTAGAAAAAAATGAAGTACAAGTTGCGCATACTGAGACCTGGCTTGCGATAAAGTGGAAAGATAAAAAGGATATTCACATAATCACAAGTATCCATTAGCTTGAATTTGCTTCAACAGGTAAAAGACATTATCTTACAGGGGATGAAAAAATCAAACCAACTTGTGTCATTGACTACAATAAACATATAGGTGGCATAGATCTAATCGATAAGCAATTGGCTTTGACTGAAACAGTGAGGAAATCTATGAAATGGTATAAAAAATTATTTTTACATTTGATCGATTTAGCTTTATGCAACGCTCATGCTCTCTATAAAATAAAAAATGGTAAAATATCATTTCCAACCTTTCGTATACGAGTTATAAGAGCATTACTGAATCTTGATGTACATAAAGAAGCCCGAAATGTTGCAACTTCTTCTCGATTAGTAGGTCGGCATTTTTCAAAAACAAATCGATAAAAGAAAAAGATGTCATTTATGTTCTCTGAAACAAAACAGATCACAGAGTTTTTTTATATGTTCAACTTATGATGTTGCTCTTTGTATTGCATCTTGTTTTGAAGAATTTCATACGAAAGAAATATTATAGACTAAAATTATATAAAACTAAAAATAAAAATAAAAAATAAAAAAAAAATAAAAAAATATAAAAAAAATTTCTACGTCCACGTCGTTAGCTCTGGGTCTAGCAGAAGGAAAGTTTTAGATATGTAAAATATGGATATTTCTAATAAATTTCTTACACATTGTACACAAATTTGTCGAATATTTCAGTTTTCGAGAACGTTCGCTAAAAAAATTACTCCCTCGCTAGGGGTAGTTTTGGCACCTCCATAGGTTGGGACAAACTTCAGGGTATGCTTTATACATGTTACAGTGTGTTTACGAGAAAACATCGTAGAAAATGTCCAAACCTGCCTACAAATGAATTTTCTAAATTTTCACCCCCTCGCTAGGGATACTTGGGTGCTTACGGTTTTATTGATAACTAAAGGAGTATTTTTGGGGTCTTATTACATTGTAATATCAAGAAAATTCTGTTAAAAATGAATATATAGTAATTTAAAAAAATTTTAAATTATTAACATTCACCCGACCGTTGCCAGCCGGACTGGCTCAATGAGCCACCTGTGACCTTGACAACTACTCTAGAGATATAAGGTGTTTTTATGTATAAATTTTGCACATCAAAAATATCAATTTATAAGGCAAAAATGCCGGCAGTCTAAAGGTTAAATCGATCGTATATATTCATTCATATCGTATCAAATAATTAACCAACATTAGCACTTGATGTAATTGCAGAAAAAATTTTAATATCAACCGCTGTAATGATTATGTGCAGGCCTCATGAGACACATTAAAAATTTTATTAATTAACAATAATTATTGATTTAGTTTTTTAGCCTATTGATTTATAACATGTTACTTACTACTTGTCATTGAAATCTGTATTTAACATAACATTTTGAACTGTAGTATCACTGAGTTGTCGCACTAATAATGAAAATATGGATATTTCTAATAAATTTCTTACACATTGTACACAAATTTGTCGAATATTTCAGTTTTCGAGAACGTTCGCTAAAAAAATTACTCCCTCGCTAGGGGTAGTTTTGGCACCTCCATAGGTTGGGACAAACTTCAGGGTATGCTTTATACATGTTACAGTGTGTTTACGAGAAAACATCGTAGAAAATGTCCAAACCTGCCTACAAATGAATTTTCTAAATTTTCACCCCCTCGCTAGGGATACTTGGGTGCTTACGGTTTTATTGATAACTAAAGGAGTATTTTTGGGGTCTTATTACATTGTAATATCAAGAAAATTCTGTTAAAAATGAATATATTGTAATTTAAAAAAATTTTAAATTATTAACATTCACCCGACCGTTGCCAGCCGGACTGGCTCAATGAGCCACCTGTGACCTTGACAACTACTCTAGAGATATAAGGTGTTTTTATGTATAAATTTTGCACATCAAAAATATCAATTTATAAGGCAAAAATGCCGGCAGTCTAAAGGTTAAATCGATCGTATATATTCATTCATATCGTATCAAATAATTAACCAACATTAGCACTTGATGTAATTGCAGAAAAAATTTTAATATCAACCGCTGTAATGATTATGTGCAGGCCTCATGAGACACATTAAAAATTTTATTAATTAACAATAATTATTGATTTAGTTTTTTAGCCTATTGATTTATAACATGTTACTTACTACTTGTCATTGAAATCTGTATTTAACATAACATTTTGAACTGTAGTATCACTGAGTTGTCGCACTAATAATGAAAACAAGGATATTTAAAGCAATGAAATTACACATTTACATACACAGTTATATTAGAAGAAGTTGAATTATTAAAGTGTTTACCTCCATCTCATAAGCCAAAATCATACGTTAAAAATGGTCAAGAATTAATTACGAAAGTGATCAACTGTGACATACCGCCTGGATATAATTTGGTTTCATTGGACGTGGTTTCATTATTTACTAATATATCAGCTGAACTTTTGATTAAAAGTGTTGAAAGATATATCACTTGATATCCAAAAAGTTTAACATTCCACTTTATGAACTAATAAACGTTGTAACATGTCTAATGTATAATACATATTTTAAGTGGGATGGTAAATACTACCAATAGGTTTTTGGAAGCCCAATGGGTTCGCCTGTTAGCCCTCAATTTGCTGATTTAATGATGACTGACTTAGAAGAAGAATGTATTGATAAATTAGATTTCAAGCCATTATTTTATTTTAGGTATGTTAATGATACTATAATGTGTATACCTGCAAATAAATTTAATATAGTAATTGAAACTTTTAATAGTTACCATAGCAGGCTGCAAGTCACGCATGAAATAGAGACAAATGGTAGTATTAAATTTCTAGAAATTTCACTTATTAGAAGTAATTCAAATCAAATAACAACTAATTGGTATAGGAAGGATACCTTTTCAGGCAGATTCTTGAACTTTGATTCATGTCACACTATACAGCAGATAAGGGTTATGGTTTACACATTGATAGATAAGGCCATATTATTATCTTATAACAAATTTCACAAATCTAATATTCAAATTGTGAAACAACTTCTATATGACAATAATTATCCCCAAAAATTTATAAATCATAACGTTAAGAAAAGGCTAGATAAAATTAAATACAATAACATTAGTAATGTAGTGAACCAAGATAACAAAAATAAAAAATACATAGGTACATTAAAATTACCATTTGTACCTGATATTTATAAGAAGATATAAAATACTAGAAAACAACAGTCTATTAGACCTATTCTGACATTTTGTAACAGTCTGGATAGTATCATTGTGAGAAGCAAAGAAAAATCAGAAAAGAGTCTTGAGACTAACGTTGTTTATAAAATTGGTTGCAACAATTGTAATGCAAATTACATTGGAGAAACCAAAAGACAATTGCAGTGTAGAATTAATGAACATAAGCGTAATACCAAAAAAATCGACTCTTAATTTGTTATTAATGATCATATGACTTCTTTTAATCATTGTTTTAATTTTGACGATACCTTAATTTTAGATAGAGAAAGTAATTGGAACAAAACACTGATTTCAGAAATGGTACGTATTAAGTTAGAGAAAAATGCAATAAATGTGAAAGATGACACAAGGAAACTTAGCCAACATTACAATGGTATTATCAGCAGACTGAAAGAACAATTTTGATTGTGCGATTGCCTTTTTTCTTTCTTACAGTATTTAGTTCTAGTCATACCAAAAAAAATTGTTAATTTTAACACATGGTAATTTTAAATTTATTTAGTTCAGTGTTGGGTTTTTTAATTTTACTTTTTACTATAAATAATATAAATTTATTTTAATTATATGACGTAATATAATATTAATTTATTAATTTATTTATGAAGTATTAATTTAAATTAATTTTAGCATTATAATGAATTTAGTTTGATTCGAAAATTGCGCCTTTATACAGGTATAGTTTGTGTCATACTACATATAACTATAGCTGTGTATATCAGTTGCGATTAATTTAGTATACCATCTGTGATATAATACTCTGGTCCTCTGTTTGCTTTTGCATAATTTTTCGTTTATTATTTTTTGTATTATCTTAATTTATTTATTTATTTAAATTATTAATTAATGTTGATTTATAGAACTGTAATTGAGATGGAATTAAACACTTTAATAATTCAACTTCTTCTAATATAACTGTGTATATAAATGTGTAAATTCATTGCTTTAAATATCATTTTTTTCATTATTAGTGCGAAAACTCTGGGATACTACAATTCAAAATGTTATGTTAAATACAGATTTCAATGACAAGAAGTAAGTAAAATGTTATAAATCAATAGGCTAAAAAACTAAATCAATAATTATTGTTGATTAATCAAATGTATTCGTTTTTATAAATAAAGGTATAGTCTGAAGAGGATGACGAAAAGTCATCGAAACGTCGCTATCTAAATATAATTGTGGTTTATTCACCAAGATCAATTAAATATCATTTTGAAAGAAAATTTAACGTTAGCTACAGATCTAAGGAATGTTTCTAGTTCCTTAATGAGGAGACCGAAGTTAGAGAACTGTGGTTAAAACGCCAACTTATAATTCTTTTTTTTAATTTTTGGAAAGGCTTACTCTTTGGACTTCCACTAACCATAGTGGACGAAGAGTATTATAAGTCTCGTTTAATAAAGCATATTGGTTTGCAAAGCCCAGTAAATTTTATATATCCAAATATAAATTTTTAATCAAAATTAGGTTTATTATAAATATATTTAGTAAAGCGGTAATGTGATTTGATATGAAAACGAAGGTAATACAACAGTTATATAAATAAATAAATAAGTATGTAGGTATATAAATAAATATTAAAAATAACTAAATAACGTTAATAAAATATAAAATTACAAACAAAACGCATAACGTAAAAATAAGGATTGATGGCGAATATGTATTAATTGATAGATAACTAATATACAACAAAAGAATAAATCAGTAAATAATTATTAGAGGTCAGGAAAGGGGGAACAGCTCAGACCCACGGTAGTTACTCCATTCTCCCATGCTCAACGGTTGAGTTCAGATAGGTATGCGAGAAGGTTAACTTTAAATGAGTGATCTGTAAGTGGGTTAAAATCTGTAAATGGAAGTTGATTTATGAGGCGAGGATTAGTTATGATGAATGATTTAGAGCTTCAGTGCGAGGTGGGAAATAGGTTAAGCACAGGGGAGGATGACGGACAGGTGTATGAGTTCAAGATAAATTAGCACGTAATTGTAATGTTGAACGAGATAGAGTGGTAATCGTGAGAGATGAGGTCGAAAGCAGAGGTACCGACGAACAGAGCCCTTCTGAACTCAACTGATGACAAGTCTAAATGTATACGATAAGGAAAATGTATACTAAACATATAAATCGAACGCAGACGTTTAACAATTGGTTAAGTTTTAGATTTCTGTTTCATCAACATTATTATAAACTGCACAAGCCTAATCAAAATGTGGAAATAAAAGAATTTGACCATTATACATGTCTGACGAGACAAAGCGTATCTATAGTACTTAAGTAAAAAGAAAGTCTTATGAATTTGAAAATTCGTGAATTTATTGCTTGTTTATATTATAAATTATATGATAAATGAATTTATTGATCTCCACAAGCCATAGAAATATTCCTCACAACTCAAGTAAGGCGGACTGTACCAGCCACTATAGAAACCTCACAGGATGAGTGTTTGAAAAAAGACTAAGACTAGCTAAGTAAAAAAATATATATAATATTTAATTGATTGTAATATAAAATTAATAAAAACTTAAAAAGATGGAAAAAAATAAGAAAAGAAAAGAAAATTTATTGTATTTCGCCCTGAGTAACAAGCAATAAATTCACGAATTTTCAAATTATACGGCATTAGATCACAAAAATGCCTAATGTGACAATATTCTGACGATTAAGACATTAGTTCTATGTAAGTGCGTTAACCGTCATATACTCGCCTAATTAACTTTCCGCAATTCCGCTTCAACCTTACTCTCCACACTCTACTCTACTCTACTTTAACTATACAAAATAAATGGCTACTTTGCCTCAAATTACTATAAACTACTATGAAACAATCTCACCATATCGCTATCCTTCTCTTTCTTATATCTACTGCTTATCTACTGGCGTTGATTAGGGCGGTTGATTGCGTGATCGATACGCGTAGTCAGCCTTGATCTTATTTCCGTCAAGGCCGATTATCCAATAATAGTGGTTTACGTCACCACCAACCCATTAATTATTGGGTATATCACACAACTAATCATCCCTGGCTCTCGGAAGGCGCGCAATACAAATAAATAATTACTATATCGGTAACACAGTCGGTGCTACCAGCTTTATAATTACTACAAACTACTTCCGACGCTTTCATACCGCAATTAACATTTAAAATACTATTTACAACTATATACATTTTAAAATTCACTACAATTCACCCCAAACTCCACCGACGGATCTATATATTTTTACTTAATTAATTACCGACTCGGACCAGAGTTGCCAGATGGCGATTTTTCTCCTTGTTGCTCTTGCTTAATTAACATCAATATACGTAAGAGAGAAAAGGAAAAAAAATCGCCAACTGGTAACTCTGGCTCGGACTACCTAAAATAATTAATAAAACTAACCATACTGCCGGCGCATACCCATACATCTACAACCGGCGAGTATGTATACGTGCGCGCACTATACAATATTATATACGCGTGTATATGTGTGCGCGCGCCGTATATAGATACGCTCCCCCTCGCTCCGCGCGCTCTCTCGCATTATCCGACTGACGGCCGCCCCCCTTCCCGCGCACCTTGCCTAGTGCCGCACGATCGTCGCCGTCGGTGCCGCGTTCGCCGGCATATGGGTGTAAGGTGGGGAGCACCCTGGCTCTCTCGACTGGATGCGCAAGAAGTTCGGGCGCGCGCGCACCCGTGCGCCATCTCAACCGTCGTCGTCTGCTGAGCACGTGTGACGGTTAAAGTTAGGACGCCATGAAATGATAATATTAAAAAAATAGAAATTATCTATAAAAATAATTATTTTTGTATGAAATAGAGTTTAATTATTATTGCAATAGCACTTTTCATAAAGGAATTATTATTGATTTTTTATTGTCATGTGATATGTGTAAATCCTTTGCAAATAATTGTTTTATTTATTTAGCAGTACTTATTAATTTGTGTGTTATTGGTAATTTGGTAATAGCACTTTTTATACACTGAGAAAAATATTATAATAAATATTAAAATAATCTATATTAAAAATTACTATATTGTATAGGAAAAGTGTGACATCTCAACAATATAATAATTTTTGTATATAGTAATTTTTATTATATAAGTCAGCAAATTTTATTATTCAATCTGGTATTTTTTAAATGCGAATTTAAGGAAGTAAAAATGAATTATATTTTGTTTTTAATTAATTCGAAATAGAATGCATATATTGGGGGAATTCCTTTTGTCAATTAAGTACTACAGAAACATTTAATATTTGGAGATTTAATTATATACTATTCTTACGCAGTTGATCGCAATTTTTATTCACTCACATATATTTATACATTACACTTATTACTCACAAACTTACATATTATTTCAATCGCTATCATTGCAATACCCTGAACGGAAGATACATTTTCGCATAATAACTAAATATTTTGTTGTTTCTTATATATAATTGACACATTTTTGAGCATTTGCGAGAAGAACTGGAAAAATAGAAAATTTTATACACGCCACCTATTGGACGAATGGAGTAAATAGAATAGCCTTAAATTAAAAAGTCGTCTCAAAACAATTAAATACTGAAAAAGAAATGAACGTATAAGCGTATATAAAATATTTCTACAATACTTATTACACAAATTTTAATTTATGTAGTATATACATTTCACTATATATGATGTAAGAACTTTTGTTATTTTGATATTAAAATTTGCTATTTACGTAAGATTGATTATAACATTACATATTAAATATTGTAAAACTTTATTTTATAAATTTTATAAAATAAAAAAATATAGTATAAATATTTTAATAATTTTTGTCTATATATATATAACTAATTTATATAAAAAATCAACCAAATAATTAAATATTGATCATACATATATAATTATAATTTATTTATATATTAGGTAGTTTATGTTATTATGTATTATAGTATTTATGTTATATATTATTTTATTACTATTTATTATTATTTGCATTATTATCAACTGAAACGCACATTACGAAATTAAAAAAAAAAAAATTTCTTCCTGTAGATGATGCCCTGGTCATTACTATTACCTCCAGGTCATCGCGACATCATCTACTGAAAAGTTCATAACAAAATTAAAAAAAAATTAATTTCTTCCTGTAGATGATGTTCAGGTCCCTTATGGTATTTCCAGATCATCGCGGCATCAACTACTAGAACGCACATTACGAAATTTAAAAAAAAATTAATTTCTTCCTGTAGATGATATCCAGGTCCCTTATGTTACCTCCAGATAATCGCGGCATCATCTACTGGAACAAACATTACGAAATTAAAAAAAAAATATTCCCTTCCTGTTGATGATGTCCAGTCCTTCATGTTACCTTCAGTTATAACTGATCGAGATAAACAAATAAATAATCGAGTTAAATAATCCAGGTTTTTTTATAAAAAAGTTAAGCATTATTTCTAATTAATCGGTGTGTTTCCGCGATCACATTCATGAACAAAAATTCATTTTTTCGAAAATCCAAGAGAGATATCAGAAGAGTTAAAAAATAAAAAGTCTGCCTGTACGGACGTACGAACGTACGCTCAGACTTAAACTTTTAAACCATTAAAAAATTAATTAAAAACCTATAAAAAATTCAAACACAATGTCTAATTATTCCTTTGGGTGCCGCGATCATATTGAATTAAACAAAAATAATTTTTGTAAACTATTTAAAAAAATATAACATAATTTATACTTAAATCGTCATTTAGACAGTATAAAATTTTAATATAATGTGGATGGATGTGGATGAATGTGGATGTGGATAATAGCATTTAATATCTACTTAATGATCTGAATTTTCCTGAATATCTCTTAGTTTATTAACAAAATTATCATACATTTATAATAATTACTATATATCTTGGAAGGTCCATTACGAAATTTAAAAAAATCATTTCTTTCTGGAGATGATTTCCAGGTCCCTAATATAACCCCAGGTTGTCGGGGCAACATTTACTGAAAGGCCTATTACGAATTCAAAAAAAAAAATTTTCTTCCTGTAGTAGATGTCCAGGTCCCTAATGTTACCTCCAGATCATCGGGGCATCATCTACTGGAAGATTCATTATAAAAATTAAAAAAAAATATTCTTCCTGCAGATGATGTCAAGGTCCCTACTGTTACCTCCAGGTCGACGGGGCATCATCTACTGGCAGGCATATTACGAAATCAAAAAAAAAATTTTTTCTTCCTATAGAAGATGTCCAGGTCGGTAATGTTACCTCCAGGTCAATAGGGCATCATCTACTGGAAGGCCTATTACGAAACCCAAAAAGAAATTTTCTTCCTGTAGATGATGTGCAGGTCACTAATTTTACCTCCAGGTCATCGATGATTGATGCCCCGTCGACCTGGAGGTAACAGTAGAGACCTGGACATCTTCTACAGGAAGAAAATTTTTTTTTTTTGATTTCGCAATATGCCTTCCAGTAGATGTTGCCCAAATGACCTGGAGGTAACATTAGTGACATGCAAATCATCTACACAGAGAAAATTTTTTTTTTGATTTCCTAATATGCCTGCCAGTAGATAATGCCCCGTCGACCTGGAGGTAACAGTAGGAACCTGGACATCTTCTACAGTAAGAAAATTTTTTTTTTTGGATTTCGTAATAGGTATTTCAGTAGATATTGCCCCAATGACCTGGATGTAACATTACTGACCTGTACATCTTCTGCAGGAAGAAAAATTTTTTTTTTGATTTCCTAATATGCCTGCCAGTAGATAATACCCCGTCGACCTGGAGGTAACAGTAGGAACCTGGACAGCTTCTACAGGAAGAAAATTTTTTTTTTGATTTCGTAATAGACCTTTCAGTAGATGTATCCCCGTTAACCTGGTGGTAACATTAGAGACCTGGACATCACCTACAGGAAGAAAATTTTTTTTAGATTTTTATAATGAACGTTCCAGTAGATGATGCTCCGATAACCTGGAGGTAAAATTACTGACCTGGACATCTTCTACAGGAAGAAAAATTTTTTTTTGATTTCGCAATATGCCTTCCAGTAGATGTAGCCCAGATGACCTGGAGGTAACTTCAGTGACCTGCACATCATCTACAGGAAGAAAATGTTTTTTTTTTGGTTTCGTAATAGGCCTTCCAGTAGATGATGCCCCGTCGACCTGGAGGGAACGGTAGAGACCTGGACATCTTCTACAGGAAGAAATTTTTTTTTTGATTTCGTAATAGGTCTTTCAGTAGATATTGCCCCGATGGTCTGGAGGTAACATTGCCGACATGAACATCTTCTACAGGAAGAAAAATTTTTTTTTTTGATTTCGAAATATGCCTTCCAGTAGATGTTGCCCAGATGACCTGGTGGTAACATTAGTGACCTGCACATCATCTACAGGAAGAAAATTTTTTTTTTGGTTTCGTAATAGGCCTTCCAGTAGATGATGCCCCGTTGACCTGGAGGTAACAGTAGGGACCTGGACATCTTCTACAGGAAGAAATTTTTTTTTTGATTTCGTAATAGGTCTTTCAGTAGATATTGCCCCGATGATCTGGAGGTAACATTACCGACTTGGACATCTTCTACAGGAAGAAAAATGTTTTTTTTTTATTTCGCAATATGCCTTCCAGTAGATGTTGCCCAGATGACCTGAAAGTAACATTAGTGACCTGCACATCATTTACAGGAAGACAATTTTTTTTTTTGATTTCGTAATATGCCTGCCAATAGATAATGCCCCGTCGACATGGAGGTAACAGTAGGAACCTGGACATCTTCTACAGGAAGAAAATTTTTTTTTTTGATTTTGTAATAGGTATTTTAGTAGATATTGCCCCAATGACCTGGAGGTAACATTACCGACCTGGACAGCTTCTACATGAAGGAAATTTTTTTTTTGATTTCGAAATAGCCTTTCAGTAGATGTTGCCCCGATGTCCGGGAGGTAATATTAGTGACCTGCACATCATTTACAGGAAAAATTTTTTTTTTGGTTTCGTAATAGGCCTTTTAGTAGATGTTGCCCCGTTAAACTGGTAGTAACATTAGGGACCTGGAAATCATCTCCAGAAAGAAATGATTTTTTTTAATTTCGTAATGGACCTTCCTAGATATGTAGTAATTATTATACATTTATGATAATTTTGATAATAAACTCAGAGATATTAACAACATTACTAGAATGTAGGATGTAAGTAGTAGATCAATTCTCAGATATTCAGGAAAATTCAGTTCATTAAGTACATATTAAATGATATTATCCACATCAACATCCATCCACATTATATTAAAATTTTATTCTGCCTAAATGACGATTTAAGTATAAATTATGTTATATTTTTTTAAATAGTTTATAAAAATTAATTTTTTTTAATTCAATATGATCGCGGCACCCAAAGGAATAATTAGACATAGTGTTTGAATTTTTTATAGGTAGTTAATTAATTTTTAATGGTTTAAAAGTTTAAGTCTGAGCGTACGTTCGTACGTCTGTACAGGCAGACTTTTTATTTTTTAACTCTTCTTATCTCTCTTGCATTTTCGAAAAAATGAATTTTTTTTAATGAGAGTGATCGCGGAACCACACGGATTAATTAGAAATAATGCTTAACTTTTTTATAAAAAAACCTCGATTATTTAACTCGATTATTTATTTGTTTATCTCGATCAGTTATAACTGAAGGACTGGACATCATTAACTGGAAGGGAATATTTTTTTTTAAATGTCGTAATGTGCGTTCCAGTAGATGATGCCGCGATTATCTGGAGGTAACATAAGGGACCTGGACATCATCTACAGGAAGAAGTTAATTTTTTTTTAATTTCGTAATGTGCGTTCCAGTAGATAATAATAACAATAATAATAAATAGTAATAATATAATATAAATAACATAAATACCATAAATACTATAAATACCATAATACATAATAACATAAACTACCTAATATATAAATAAATTATAATTATATATGTATGATCAATATTTAATTATTTGGTTGAGTTTTTATATAAATTAGTTATATATATATATAGACAAAAATAATTAAAATATTTATACTATATTTTTTTATTTTATAAAATTTATAAAATAAAGTTTTACAATATTTAATATGTAATGTTATAATCAATCTTACGTAAATAGCAAATTTTAATATCAAAATAACAAAAGTTCTTACATCATATATAGTGAAATGTATATACTACATATATTAAAATTTGTATAATAACTATTGTAGAAATATTTTATATACGCGTATACGATCATTTCTTTTTGAGTATTCAATTGTTTTGAGACGACTTTTTAATTTAAGGCTATTCTAATTACTCCATTCGTCCAATAGGTGTATAAAATTTTCTATTTTTCCAGTTCTTCTCGCAAATGCTCAAATATGTGTCAATTATATATAAGAAACAACAAGATATTTAGTTATTATGCGAAAATGTATCTTCCGTTCAGCGTATTGCAATGATAGTGATTGAAATAATATATTTAAGTTTGTGACTAATAAGTGTAATGAATAAATATATGCGAGTGAATAAAAATTGCGATCAACTGCGTAAGAATAGTATATAATTAAATCTCCAAATACCATTAAATAAATGTATTAAATGTTTAAATAAAGGTATTAAATGTTTCTGTAGTATTTAATTGACAAAAGGAATTCCCCCTATATATATATTCTATTTCGAATTAATTAAAAACAAAATATAATTCATTTTTACTTAAAAATTACTATATTGAATATCAAAAATTACGATATTGGATATTAAAAGATATTATATCTAAATTTTACTATATAACATAGCAAAAATTATTATATTGCTGAGATGTCACACTTTTCCTATACAATATAGTAATTTTTAATGTAGATTATTTTAATATTTATTATAATATTTTTCTCAGTGTATAAAAAGTGCTATTACCAAATTACCAATAACACACAAATTAATAAGTACTGCTAAATAAATAAAACAATTATTTGCAAAGGATGTATACATATCACATGACAATAAAAAATCAATAATAATTCCTTTATGAAAAGTGCTATTGCAATAATAATTAAACTCTATTTCATACAAAAATAATTATTTTTATAGATAATTTCTATTTTTTTAATATTATTATTTTAATTCATCGTATAATAATAATAAATTCATTAATTATTATACATATAATAATAAATCTATATAGGTACAATTTAATAAATAATATTTGAATGTAGTTAAATAATAAAATATTTTTTAGTTTAATTTAATATTATCTATTATATAATGATTTTTCAGCGAGCGAGCGTGAGCGAGTGAGGATTTTAGCTAGTATTGAATTAAAAAAAAAAATAATTTTTACAAACTATTTTAAAAAATATAACATAATTTATGCTTAAATCGTCATTTTGACAGTATAAAATTTTAATATAATGTGGATTAATATAACAATTATTTATTATACCAACAAAGCCGAATTATGACAATAGAACACTCATTGAAACTATAATTTGTATAACAAAAGTTATATCTCCCTTCACTTTCATGTATTAAGTATTTAGTCATGTTGGTAAGAATAATAATTATTAAATAAAAATAAATAAAAATAAAGAAATAAACAAACATTTAAAACAATCAATATAGGAGTACATGGTACAAAACAGGCACAAGATAAAATTGTATAAGGGACAACACGAATATAACGATTGTCAATACAAAACTTTGTTATTTGTTTTAATAACCGTAGGTTACTCATCCGTAATCTTAAAGATCAATAAATACAGTTTGTAATTTAATTTCAAGCAAATTTGCATCTGTCATAGTGAATTTCAAAAATCTAACTACATTTCGTCGCCTCTTACGAAGAAAGGCACAAATCAGATTTTCCCATTTAAAATAATATAACAAAATCTGAGATGTGCCTTTCATCGTACGAGACGTCGATTTGTAATCAGTAATATCAAAAATTCCTGAAATGTAATATTGAATCAACCATGAAAAAGGAGCCGCAGTGGCTCATGGGTAGAGCTCCCGACTCTCACACCGAGGGTCGTGGGTTCGATCCCAGACGTGTACCTCTGAAAATTTTTTCATGTGCATTTTTCAAACACCGCGACTCAGTGGCTCGGCGTGTCACTATAATGTGACGCCAGTTCAGGTGCGCGTGCGTTTCGTGCATTTGTCAGTGCATGAGGGGCACGGGCATCTGAACTATAGGGAACGTTAGGGACGCGAAGATGTAAAGAGGATCGCGGTGGTTCCATTGGGAGGACAGGAAACTGTAATTATTAGACTAATTACAGTGACCGATGATATCTTCCGATGGACACAAGCACCACTGTTTTAACTACATGTGCTTTGTTTACAGACACACCGTTCACCTCCGTCGCTGAGTAGCCCTGGCAGCATAAATAGAGCGACGTTAAATAACAAAAAAAAAAAAAAATACAAAACTGATTTAAACGAGAAAACAAGCTACATATAGATATAATACTGGTCGGTAAATTAGATGTCTGTAGAATTAAAAATGAACGCGGTAAAATTCAAATTCTAATTTAAATAGAAGAAAGAGTCAACCACTGCTTTGAGTACAACTTATTTATGTTTAAATTTATGTAGTAAGGTTGTACACACTGATTGTAATTTTTTAACATCTTTTTTATTAAGCGGTTGTTTCTGCATATTTATGTATACGGTTTCAGAGATTATTCTTTTCATCGAATTTCTTTCAGTGTTTAGTATATAGACACTATTGAAACCCACTTGATGTCCCAATTCATTGATGTGATTATTAATGACACATTGTTTATCAATTTTCACCCTATTTTTGTAATGTTCATTGATTCTAGTTTTTAACATTCTTTTCGTTTCTCCTACATAAGTTGATTACAATTAGTACAATTAATTTCGTATACTACACCATGTTTTTCCATCTTTTTAATTTTGTCTTTACCTCTATGAATAACCTGACTAAGTGTATTAACAATTTTTGTTACTGCGTTAATATTGTATTTTTTAACTTTTTTTTTGATAAATTTTTATAAAGATTGGGAATATACGGTAGTGATAATGATGCTCTACTATTTTGTTATTTCTTACAATATTGTGATTTGTGGTGTCTTTCAAATTGTTATTGTGTTTTAATTGTGTACGTTTGTTTCTTAACAAAATTAATATTTTTTTATGAAACTTTTTGTCAGTGTAAAATAGACTTAACGAATATACCATGGCTCTTTTTTGTGATAAAGGGTGTTGTAATTTAAAATTCAAAATTCTTCCGGAAAATGTTGGTTTATGATACTAATCAATAAGAATATTATTTGACTCTCTAATTAATTTTAATTCTAAAAAATTCAATGTACCTTTTTATTCAATCTCATGAGTAAAGTATAATTTATTAATTGTAATAAGAAATAATATACATTTATTTACGTTGATATGGTACAAATACTTCGAATTGTAATTATGTGCGTATGTGTTTGTGTGAGTGAGAGTTAATTTGTAAGGATTAATATTAATTATATTTCAGTTTTTAGCGTCGATAGTTACGAATCTAAATGAGATTGTGCGCGTAAAAATACAGTGACCAAATCGGGTTCTTAGCACGCGCATACACACAGCTCGTATTTGGCGGGCCGAGTGCGACGCGATAGACAGTCAATTGCGCGCCTCGATGTGGCTGATTACTGAAGATATCACTTTGCTTTATAATATTCGCCTGTCAACTAATAAATACGACGCGAGTTTCAGACGCGGAATCGACTACGTTGCTGCGCCGCCAACATCGTTACCCGGAGCCGCCTTGATTCCCCTTTCCTTGTTGACACCGTACTCCAAGGTTGCCACATCTGTTCATCTACATCTCCAGATAATTACTTATATGTCGGGATTACGCTGATGTGCGCGTTTATAGGTTATTTCTATATTAATTGTACACTAAAAACAAAAAAATTTTGGCATTGGAAGATGCCAACTTAAATGGGAATTTTGTATTCCCAAATAATATTATTTCTGAAATCACAAATAAGGGATCTGTAAGTTCAATAAATATACGGAAGAAGGTCTTTTAGACATGGGACATATACATGCACAAATTGGAAATACTGCAATTGACTGGTGCATTCAATTTCTGAGTGCCAAAATGTAAACGCAATTGTACTTCTTTAATACGATGTTGGGTGTCCCATACACCCAACTGCAGCATAAAGTGTTACGAATGAGGGAATGAGAGAACTGACTAATTCTTGGTATTTATTTATGACCAGCTTGGATATATTTTATTCCTATTTTAATAATGTTTTAAGGTATGTATTAATTAAACTACTGTTTTCCCATTTTAGTATTTATACATTACGATTTATGTAATATATAATTCAAATTAATATTGGGATTTATATATTCCTTTTAGTTGGGAATTCGCAGTGCTCAAATTTCTTTGTGTGTGTGCTTGTGTACACAAACATAACATCAATCCTGCCTTTCTCTCCTAATATATAGCTTTCATATTAAGGTACGGCTGTAATATCAAGATACAGCTGTATGTGCTCCTTGTATCCTTGTCCTCCATACTACCAGCATATTCTAACACCAAAGGCATTATTTCCACAGCGGAATAGTTGCTTGCTTACTGACTCGCACTACCTGGATTAACCTTTAGACTGCCGGAAAATCAATATTTTGACGCACCCCCTGATCGATACTTTGTGCATGATCAATCGTTGATATAAGATACCTTATATACCAGTTTTCTGAGGGCGAAATACTCTTTCAAATCTCGGCAGTCTAAAGTTTAAGTATAACTCTCTTCGCCCTGCCTGCCGACAACATCTAGATTAACTTCTCGGTGCTTGGTTATTCGAAAACCTTGAGCTGGACCGCATCTCTAACCTCCCTCAACAGGTTCCTGGACAGTCCTGGATATGAGCTGGGTTCTCGGTAGCCATTACAACTTACTTATTTCCCGTGCCAGTATGTGTATGTGAAGCTTAAAAAGGGTTATCAGATTTGTGTGGGTAGATAGTGCTTAGTTACAGTGCGAGTAGATAGATGTAGGAAAAGGTTTAAGTTATACTGGTAGGTAGATTTATAATAGGTATTCGATTAGACTATGCGGGTATGTAGGTATTCGCTGTAGTTAAGATATATTTAGTATGTTGACATGTGCGAATCACATTGTCACAGTAATTATTCAAAAATATAACAGTGTTATACTGAATTCGAAAACAAAGCAGAAACTTAGAAAAATAGTCCAAAGCTGTAAAAATAATATTTGGTTTCAGTTGAGTAAATAATTACTAATAGGGTCACCATATTTTCGCAATCCAATATATTACCAATATGTTTCCAATATATTGCTAATATGTTTCCATATATTTCCAAAATATTTGCAATAAATTGTCAATATTATTCCAATTTTTCGCTCAATTTGTTTCAAATATCTCAAATAATAATTGCAAAAGTGTGGCTAAATTGTCGCTTTCAAGTTTTCTTACCGAATATGCTTAGACGCTGAAAATTTTTTTTCAATATTCTGAATTATATGAGTAATATAAAAATACAGTATAAGTAGGTGTACGCTTTATGGATTAGATTAAAAAAATTAATACAATGGTGGTTCTGAATCATTAGAGTTAAATTATATTTTGCTCATGATTTACGTAATTTTTTGACCGTCTTATTTTTGAAAATATCTTTCAAATATTATATTCTATTGAAAATTTGTATTAGAAAATGATTGTTTTACGCTTATACAATGTGTTGATAAATTGGTAACTATGCTGGTAAACTTTAAGCCTTTAACGGCGTATGTACATTTTCGTATTATATCTTCCTTTACTTTAATTTTTATTCCTTAGTATGTCTGACTTGATATTAAGTAGTATTATTAGAGCAATTGTAGCATTATTTGTATTGTAACGGGGCAACTTAATACGTGCTCCTCCTCGAGCACCGTCGTCGGGGAGAGGACTTACCTGCGCGGCCCTCGTGCCGCGCTGCCGTATCCCACGATGCAGCTTCACCGCGCACGGACGTTAGCCGTGGTGCAACCGCGGTGAAAGCTGGGCTGCGCCGATATCAACAACGGCGATTCTCCGCCGCGAGGAGAATCGTCGGATCCGAGTCGAACTCGGAGGAGAACAGGAGTATACTCCTGGTGACTCGTGCCCGTAATGGTGCACGAGGCTCGGCCGCTCAGGATGCGCGACAACGGAAGTGTTGTCGCGCCCGCGGAGGCGGCTGGGTAAGCGGGATAGGTGGATACGGGGTACTCAAATTACAACGAGAGAGAATGATAATTGATGATTAAATCTATTACGGGCGAATATTTACAATAATATTTACAAAAGATGTACAGGCGCTCGGTAGCGCTTAATAACGCACGGTGTTAAACAATTAACAAATACTGGGTTGTATAAGAATAAGAATCATCTACGAACTACGGTAAAATAACGCGTAATCTCGACGGCGCACAGGCAATCGCGACGGCCCGGTCGCGGCTATATCCACACGCGCGCACGCGCTCGTGCGCTCCTACGTCGAACGGGAAATACGCGGGAAATCGGGTAACCCGAGTTACCGATCTACCTAGCCGCGTGCGCGAGGAAGCCTGGTTGGGCGAATCGCGCCCTCGAACCGACAGTGCTTGCTGCACTGCGTCTCGCTCTTCCCGGAAGAAGTCGATGCCACACGATCCCAGTTGTAAACAACTTACTTGGTGCGCAGGAATGCGCCGGCGAAACGGCTATTCTCAATCCCGTTCTCTCTCTCTCTATCTCGCGAATCTTCGACTAGTGCAAGTCGTCCCGGACGGCTACCCGTCCTGGAGATGAGCAGACCCGTGTCCTCAGAACGGCTTGTTCTCCGGGAGCTGCCTCGACTCACCTCGTTCACTCTCGCTCTCGATCTCGTCGCACGTATCGTCTCTCTTACGGCTTCCGCTCTTTCTCCACGTGAATCACGACCGCTCGTCGATACGGCTCGTAACGGACTGACTAGACTCGGTATCTCGTGGCCCTTCGCGACGTTGCGCGATCGCGCGTAATCACTTAATTACGCGGTTTTCGAGTTTACGGGCTATCGCGATCCTGTTTAAGAACACGCGCCCGTTATAGTATGTTACGCTACAACAATGTCTGCAACGTTTATAAATGTACCTGCAAATACGTTATTCTAATTTTAATTTTTATTCATGTCGTTGGCTGTATTTTATCACTTAATGGTTTTTTAATATTAATTTTTGGAAATTTATCGATCTTCCCGATTTAAATGAGAAAAGGATATCTGAAGAAAAGTTTAATACATTTTTTCCTTTTTGTTGGCTCGACAGGCACATAAAATTAACAAAAAATCAAGCACAGAGAAAATACATTCTACAATGCCGTATTGACGGTACAAACTTCATCATTTTGAATTTATACGTGACAATTTAAAATATCTCTTTTTCTACAGCAATACTCATAATATTAAGTTTCTTCTTCTTAAAAATTTTAAAATCTAACTCCTAAATATTGAAATACAAGATATATGCATACATATGCTAAATTTAGAAAAAAATAAGAATTACTTAATAATATTCTTTAAACTATTTTACCTTGGGATGTTTTTATTAAAATCATAGATAATCAAACAAATAACAATACGCATTACCGTGACAGTCTAAATAACAAACTAACAAACAAAATAATAAAAAAATGAATAATTCTACACAAAATAAATTAAGAGGGTAGACCTGAGTTAAAACAGAAAAAAAAAGAAAATTTTTGTTACACTGTTAAAACTTTATTCTTGTAACTATATAAACAAAAAAATTTGAAGTTGAAGTATTTAATAAGACCTTCCATCTGCGGGTTGGTGAATCTCAAAATGTTGCTTTTAAGCCTTGCAATTAATTCTTATGCTCGATATATCCTAAAAATAATTAATAAGAATAATTTTGAAAAAATAGTTCTACTCAACCTAAAACAATTATTTGCAAATGAACGTCTTAAGAACAACTATTATAGTTTAAAAAATTAGTACATTAATTCAACGAGCAGAACTAGACGCAAATATATAATGCCACCGAAATATCAAAAAACTGTTACTACTAAAAATAGCTATATTAACCTTTAGACTGCCGGCATTTTGGCCTTATAAATTGATATTTTTGATGTGCAAAATTTATACATAAAAACACCTCATATCTTTAGAGTAGTTGTCAAGGTCACAGGTGGCTCATATATGAGCCATGCCGGCAGTCTAAAGGTTAAAGCAATCAATGTATTTGACAAATTACCAAATGAACTTAAAATTCTAGATATAACCAAAAAGAGTAAGTATTAAGAGGCTGTACCTGTGTAACCCATGAAAAATTAAGCAATTTTCAGGAATATCTTTAGAAGAAGATACTCAATTGAATATTTTGAATATTTTTGACATAATAATGTATATATTCAGTTATATTTTAAGAATTTTTTAACAAAAATATTGGGAAATAAGGGAATTATGCGCTGTCTTCGGAGCTACCAAGAAAAAGTTCCGTTTTTACATGTGTATCATCGTATGGTTTTAAATCCGATATACCTTTGTATGTGGCACTATCGCCGTCACCAATGTAGCGCGTGTATTTCAATTCATATAAAACGATCGCGCGGCTAGATATTTCTTTTACATTATCAACTTCCATTTTTCCAGCTGATCCAACATGATTTGTATCACAATCGTCATGCCCTTCATACTATTCTTCGTATTCTTCAGGATGAGTGTATTCTTTCTTTTCCCATAGTTCAAAACTCTTGCAGTAAGTCGATTTTACGATTGCATCTATAATTTTTTTACTATATTTACCTGCAAGACTTGTATCTCCGAAACGTCAAGTGTGGTCGCGCTTTTTCCATATGCCATCACTGGAAACTGTTAAGCAATCGTCAGAACCTTCATATTGTTAAGATTTGCTTTTTCTTTTGTTATGGCTTTTTGTGTACTCCATTTATAAGCGGTTTTGGCAGCTCTTATTATACTTTGGAAGAATCCAACGAAATTGTTAATCTTATCTTATGTAGTGCATAATCCAATAGTTTAATATCGAAAAACACCTTCTCCCAAGGTGTAAAAATTCGCAACTATAGTGTAAAAGTATGATGTAATCCCAATAACATCTTTACAATTAATATCTAATTGTTAAATATCTAATTTTAATGCACATCTTTTTTCTACTTAAAACAATAAATTAAATTTTTTTAATTCTTAAAAATCTTCGCAATAGAAAGTAGTGAAATCAAAATGCAATCGACAAATATTTCTGTTAAAAATAAAACATTTATTTCAGAATAGAATATGCCCTGTTATATTAATTATTATTTATGTATTCGAACAAATCTTATCTTATGTAGTACATAATCCAATAGTTTAATATCGCAAAACATCTTTTGCCAAGGTGTAAAAATTCGCAAGTATGGTGTAATCCCGATCACACTTTTACAATTGTTATCTAATAGCTAATAATCTAATTTTAATGCACAACTTTTTTCTACTTAAAACAATAAATTATTAAATTTTTTTAACTCATAGAAAGCTTTCGCAATAGAAAGTACTGAAATCAAATTGGAATCGACAACTATTTGATAAATCTCACATGTTTTCAGAAAGGTGTGTAAATTACACATTATTTATAACTTTTACCCTGCCATGTCTTACAGCAATAAATAAACAATATTACTTATAACAATATTCATTTGTGCGAAATTAATTTCTCCAAAACTATTAAAACAGAAATTTATCTTTTTTATTGTTTTTAAATGAAATAATACTTGCACCACCGTTGGTTATGTTTCGGCAGTTCTTTCTGATTAACTAATCATGTACTATTTTAAAGTATCGAATCTATTCATATCATATAAAATAATAAATAAATGTTGGCACTTGATGTAATTGTACAGAAATAAATTTTAATATTACCGTTCTAACGATGAACAGACCTCATGAGCTATATTAAAATTTATTTAACTTACCTTCTCTTATCGTCCTCGAACCTTAAAGATTTATAAATCTGTGACATTGTAAAACATACAACGCACAAGTACATGCACATGGCTTGTATTTACAAGTCATGTGCATACATACTTTTTACTCACGTTAGCTCGCGATCGCGTCGCAGGTAGCGAATCCCTCGCTGTCGGACCGAAGTGCACCGATGCACTTTAAATAAGTACTGATACCCACGGTACGGGTATGTTGTAGCGACGGAGCGGAGAAAAGACGCGACCGATACCCGACGGTAGTACACGGACCACGACCCAGACCACGGCCAAGAGGTATCGTGAGCCAAGGACCGAGCCCAGGTCGTCTCACGATACCTGGCGTACCAATATCTGCTAATGTTAAGAAGACGGGAGGTTAGGCGGCGTCCTAACCTCAACCGTCACACGTGCTCAGCAGACGACGACGGTCGAGATGGCGCAAGGGTGTGCGCACGCCCGAACTACGTACAACTAGTCGGGAGCAGGGTTGTAAGTACTCGAATCATTTCAAGGAATAGAATCCTTGAGAATCCATAATCAATTCTAATTTTGAATTTTCATTTACTGCGAATCCTAATCTCCCTTGATTTTACGATTCTCAACTTTATCGAATCATAAGATCCACGTAATTTAAGAATTTTCTGTCACATACAATCACAAATCCTTTTGATTTTTTGATTATATTTATTGCAAATCATAAATACTAATGGTTTTTGGATTTTTAGTTTTTATGAATCGCAAATACCGGTGACTTTAGGAGTTTTTCTTTCTTAGATTCACAAATACTAATGAATTTAAGAGTTTGTTTTTCACGAGTCAAAAATCCGTTCGGGTTTGTAATTTCTTTTTTCTCGTAAAAGCGAATAAAATTCCTTTGATAGTTGTAATACGATTTATTAATGATTCTCGAGGTACCTGGACTATTGGATTGTTGTTGATTTTAAATTCGTTTGTGTTATTAAAAGCTTTTTCCTTACACTGAGCACAAAATACTACTTGCTTTCCCTATTTACGGGGAGCAATATCACACTTTTCAATTCTTATGTAAAATGTACCTAGTGCTTAGTGAAATAAATTCAGAACAAAACAAATGTGGATGCGTGTGTGACAATTAATGCGGGTATTTATGAGCTTGTTTGTGCGGTTGGTATATTTATTTATAAGTGCTTTTGTGTGTGTATGTATGCGCGAGTGCATAAATATGTATATGAGTGTGCGAATGTGTGTGTCTTGGTGAATATGTGTGCGAGTATGTGAATATATGTGTGAGTGAATGTGTGTGAATGTGCGTGCGAGTGGGTATATATGTGTGTGTGTGGTGTGCGTGTGAATGTGTAATTGTGTGTGTGCGTGTGCGAATGTGTGTAAATGTACACGTTTAAGAGTGTTTGAGAGTGGTATGAATGTGCACACAATTTAACAAATAAAAAAGTGCTTGGCACAGAAGATTACTCTTTTATACTTATACCCTGGGTAAAAATTTTATAAAATTTATTTATATAATTATTATAAAATTTTATATGTAATTTATCCTATAGAATTATATATATTTTTATAAATTTTTGTATAATATTCTATAAAATAAACGTAATATGTAATTTATTTTTCACCCTGAAAATCAATAAAGTTGACTTTATTGACCTCTTTTTAGGGAGCAAAAACGCATTTTAGTCCCTCCGGGGATAAAGTAAAATTGGAGGGCAATAATGAATATTATTGTTCATTAAATTATAAAATTTGTTACTTTCAACAAATCTTATCTTATGTAGTACATAATCCAATAGTTTAATATCGCAAAACATCTTTTGCCAAGGTGTAAAAATTCGCAAGTATGGTGTAATCCCGATCACACTTTTACAATTGTTATCTAATAGCTAATAATCTAATTTTAATGCACAACTTTTTTCTACTTAAAACAATAAATTATTAAATTTTTTTAACTCATAGAAAGCTTTCGCAATAGAAAGTACTGAAATCAAATTGGAATCGACAACTATTTGATAAATCTCACATGTTTTCAGAAAGGTGTGTAAATTACACATATTTATAACTTTTACCCTGCCATGTCTTACAGCAATAAATAAACAATATTACTTATAACAATATTCATTTGTGCGAAATTAATTTCTCCAAAACTATTAAAACAGAAATTTATCTTTTTTATTGTTTTTAAATGAAATAATACTTGCACCACCGTTGGTTATGTTTCGGCAGTTCTTTCTGATTAACTAATCATGTACTATTTTAAAGTATCGAATCTATTCATATCATATAAAATAATAAATAAATGTTGGCACTTGATGTAATTGTACAGAAATAAATTTTAATATTACCGTTCTAACGATGAACAGACCTCATGAGCTATATTAAAATTATTTAACTTACCTTCTCTTATCGTCCTCGAACCTTAAAGATTTATAAATCTGTGACATTGTAAAAACATACAACGCACAAGTACATGCACATGGCTTGTATTTACAAGTCATGTGCATACATACTTTTTACTCACGTTAGCTCGCGATCGCGTCGCAGGTAGCGAATCCCTCGCTGTCGGACCGAAGTGCACCGATGCACTTTAAATAAGTACTGATACCCACGGTACGGGTATGTTGTAGCGACGGAGCGGAGAAAAAGACGCGACCGATACCCGACGGTAGTACACGGACCACGACCCAGACCACGGCCAAGAGGTATCGTGAGCCAAGGACCGAGCCCAGGTCGTCTCACGATACCTGGCGTACCAATATCTGCTAATGTTAAGAAGACGGGAGGTTAGGCGGCGTCCTAACCTCAACCGTCACACGTGCTCAGCAGACGACGACGGTCGAGATGGCGCAATGGGTGTGCGCACGCCCGAACTACGTACAACTAGTCGGGAGCAGGGTTGTAAGTACTCGAATCATTTCAAGGAATAGAATCCTTGAGAATCCATAATCAATTCTAATTTTGAATTTTCATTTACTGCGAATCCTAATCTCCCTTGATTTTACGATTCTCAACTTTATCGAATCATAAGATCCACGTAATTTAAGAATTTTCTGTCACATACAATCACAAATCCTTTTGATTTTTTGATTATATTTATTGCAAATCATAAATACTAATGGTTTTTTGGATTTTTAGTTTTTATGAATCGCAAATACCGGTGACTTTAGGAGTTTTTTCTTTCTTAGATTCACAAATACTAATGAATTTAAGAGTTTGTTTTTCACGAGTCAAAAATCCGTTCGGGTTTGTAATTTCTTTTTTCTCGTAAAAGCGAATAAAATTCCTTTGATAGTTGTAATACGATTTATTAATGATTCTCGAGGTACCTGGACTATTGGATTGTTGTTGATTTTAAATTCGTTTGTGTTATTAAAAGCTTTTTCCTTACACTGAGCACAAAATACTACTTGCTTTCCCTATTTACGGGGAGCAATATCACACTTTTCAATTCTTATGTAAAATGTACCTAGTGCTTAGTGAAATAAATTCAGAACAAAACAAATGTGGATGCGTGTGTGACAATTAATGCGGGTATTTATGAGCTTGTTTGTGCGGTTGGTATATTTATTTATAAGTGCTTTTGTGTGTGTATGTATGCGCGAGTGCATAAATATGTATATGAGTGTGCGAATGTGTGTGTCTTGGTGAATATGTGTGCGAGTATGTGAATATATGTGTGAGTGAATGTGTGTGAATGTGCGTGCGAGTGGGTATATATGTGTGTGTGTGTGTGTGCGTGTGAATGTGTAATTGTGTGTGTGCGTGTGCGAATGTGTGTAAATGTACACGTTTAAGAGTGTTTGAGAGTGGTATGAATGTGCACACAATTTAACAAATAAAAAAGTGCTTGGCACAGAAGATTACTCTTTTATATTTATACCCTGGGTAAAAATCTTTTATAAAATTTATTTTATATAATTATTATAAAATTTTATATGTAATTTATCCTATAGAATTATATATATTTTTTATAAATTTTTGTATAATATTCTATAAAATAAACGTAATATGTAATTTATTTTTCACCCTGAAAATCAATACAGTTGACTTTATTGACCTCTTTTTAGGAAGCAAAAACGCATTTTAGTCCCTCCGGGGATAAAGTAAAATTGGAGGGCAATAATGAATATTATTGTTCATTAAGTTATAAAATTTGTTACTTTCAATAATATTTTTCTAATATTTTTTACTAAAGATATAAAAATGTCATATATACTTCTAAAAGGTACTACATAATTTTAAACATTAATGTTCAAATATTGTGTTATTGGTTATTAGTTAAAACACAGTGGAATGTGTTTTTATATATTACAGTCCGAATAAGAACTCAAAAATTCTAGTAATCTAAACCCGATTAGGTCAAACTGATTTCATATTCGGATACAGCAACCCTCAAAACTTGAGAAAGTGTCTCTGTAAAAATACATTTTAATATATTTAAATCGGTGGTCATGGAATCAGAATATATAGCCAAAAATTTACTTTTTACAAATTTTGTAAATTTGTCCTTGAAATAACTTTGATCTAAACCCGGATTTGATTCGGATTCAGCGGCTGTCAAAACTATAAAAATATTATTTAGTCATTTACGCTTAAAAGTTTCTTCTCAATTTGACCTTCAAATGCTCTTGATTCTGACGTGGTAGCGCCAAATGAAATTATCTTAATCTGAACCAATATCGGAATTTGAAGTACAAAATGTACTTTCTATAAAATTTACAAATTTGACCTATAATGACCTTCATCTTAACCCGATAAAGTCAAACCCCATAAAGGATCAGTGGCTGTCAAAATTGTAGATACATTAGTGACCTCTGCTTAAAACTTTTTTCTAAGTTTGACCTTTAAATGACCTCAAACTTGATAACTCCAAATCAACCTTAGACTCGGAATCAACGGGCCGTAATAAGAACAAAAAATAGGTCTTGCTCTTAATATACAGACAATTTTTTTATTTTGAGTGACTGTATCTTTCGAGTGTTTAACGTCTAGGTCACTAGGGCACAATCTACTAGATACCACAAGTAAAAAAACGCACAATACAATAAGTAAAAAAATTGATGCAATAAGTCAAAAAAATTATATGTATTTTCGATTTATGATTAGGGCCAATTCGCAATTCAGATGGATTTTTAATTTTTAATCGGAGAAAATCCTTACATCAAAAGGATTTTGGATTTATAATTTAGGAAATCCTTTAATCAAAAGGATTTTGGATTTATAACTAAAGAAAATCCTTTAATCAAAAGGACTTTGGATTTATAACTACAGGAAATCCTTTAACCAAAAGGATTTGTGACTTGAAGACAACAAATTCTGCAATTCCAAGGTTGATTTTGGATTCATGATTTGACGAATCATAAATTGCACAACCCTGGTCGGGAGAGCCAGGGTGCTCCCCCACCTTACACCCGTATGCCGGGGAACGCGGCACCGACGGCGACGATCCTGCAGCACTAGGCGAGGTGCGCGGAAAGGGTAAATCACTCGAGCAGCGAGAGTGTTGTGCGCGCGAAGAGCTCGAGTGAGCGACCGTAAGTGGGATTAGGGGAGAGAGCGCGCGAGTAGAGTAGGAGTCGCGGTATACCTAATGTATGCGAGCGAAGGTATACCGCGGCATAATAGTATATACATATATAGATATAGACGGTGCGTGCACATCTATGTATTGATATATACTATTGTATATAGCGCCCGCACGTATACAATATTAAATTGATTATTTTAGCTAGATCGCGTAGTTAATTAATTAAATAAAAATATGTAAATCCGTCGGTAGAATTTGGGCGATTTTTAATAGTTTTTAATACTATTAAAATTTAAGGATAAATTAAGACTGGTTGTCATATTCAATGTTGACCCTTCCTCCGCCTTCCTTCATCTTTAAAATAGGGGATAAAAAAGAGTGGTTGTCATATTGTTATTCCCCTGTACCGAAACCCCTAAATTATTTTTGGAATTTTATTAATTTTATTTCCCTCCTCCCCCTCGTGCCCCTCCTCCATCTAGCAATAAATGGAAGATAAATGAAGAGTGATTATCATATCGCTATTCACCGTAACTCAAAAACCTCATCTTAGTTTTTTAGAATAAAAAAGAATAGTCGTCATATTCTAATTCATATATACCGATAACCTCTATAAAATATTTAAAAAAAGTTTCTAATTATACCCCCCCCCCATGACTCCTCCTAAACCTATCATTAGATGTGAGATAAATGATGTGTGGATGTCGTATTCAGCGTTAACCTTTCCACTCCACACATACGTTTAATTCTTGTAACTTTTGGGATACCGGACACCGGAGAACGGATGAAATTTGATATATATTATAGATGATAAATTCTTTAATCAAAAGGATTTTGGATTTATAACTAAAGAAAATCCTTTAATCAAAAGGATTTTGGATTTATAACTACAGGAAATCCTTTAACCAAAAGGATTTGTGACTTGAAGACAACAAATTCTGCAATTCCAAGGTTGATTTTGGATTCATGATTTGACGAATCATAAATTTCACAACCCTGGTCGGGAGAGCCAGGGTGCTCCCCCACCTTACACCCGTATGCCGGGGAACGCGGCACCGACGGCGACGATCCTGCAGCACTAGGCGAGGTGCGCGGAAAGGGTAAATCATTCGAGCAGCGAGAGTGTTGTGCGCGCGAAGAGCTCGAGTGAGCGACCGTAAGTGGGATTAGGGGAGAGAGCGCGCGAGTAGAGTAGGAGTCGCGGTATACCTAATGTATGCGAGCGAAGGTATACCGCGGCATAATAGTATATACATATATAGATATAGACGGTGCGTGCACATCTATGTATTGATATATACTATTGTATATAGCGCCCGCACGTATACAATATTAAATTGATTATTTTAGCTAGATCGCGTAGTTAATTAATTAAATAAAAATATGTAAATCCGTCGGTAGAATTTGGGCGATTTTTAATAGTTTTTAATACTATTAAAATTTAAGGATAAATTAAGACTGGTTGTCATATTCAATGTTGACCCTTCCTCCCGCCTTCCTTCATCTTTAAAATAGGGGATAAAAAAGAGTGGTTGTCATATTGTTATTCCCCTGTACCGAAACCCCTAAATTATTTTTGGAATTTTATTAATTTTATTTCCCTCCTCCCCCTCGTGCCCCTCCTCCATCTAGCAATAAATGGAGGATAAATGAAGAGTGATTATCATATCGCTATTCACCGTAACCAAAAACCTCATCTTAGTTTTTTAGAATAAAAAAGAATAGTCGTCATATTCTAATTCATATATACCGATAACCTCTATAAAATATTTAAAAAAAGTTTCTAATTATACCCCCCCCCCCCATGACTCCTCCTAAACCTATCATTAGATGTGAGATAAATGATGTGTGGATGTCGTATTCAGCGTTAACCTTTCCACTCCACACATACGTTTAATTCTTGTAACTTTTGGGATACCGGACACCGGAGAACGGATGAAATTTGATATATATATAGATGATAAATCCTTTAATCAAAAGGATTTTGGATTTATAATTTAGGAAATCCTTTAATCAAAAGGATTTTGGATTTATAACTACAGGAAATCCTTTAACCAAAAGGATTTGTGACTTGAAGACAACAAATTCTGCAATTCCAAGGTTGATTTTGGATTCATGATTTGACGAATCATAAATTGCACAACCCTGGTCGGGAGAGCCAGGGTGCTCCCCCACCTTACACCCGTATGCCGGGGAACGCGGCACCGACGGCGACGATCCTGCAGCACTAGGCGAGGTGCGCGGAAAGGGTAAATCACTCGAGCAGCGAGAGTGTTGTGCGCGCGAAGAGCTCGAGTGAGCGACCGTAAGTGGGATTAGGGGAGAGAGCGCGCGAGTAGAGTAGGAGTCGCGGTATACCTAATGTATGCGAGCGAAGGTATACCGCGGCATAATAGTATATACATATATAGATATAGACGGTGCGTGCACATCTATGTATTGATATATACTATTGTATATAGCGCCCGCACGTATACAATATTAAATTGATTATTTTAGCTAGATCGCGTAGTTAATTAATTAAATAAAAATATGTAAATCCGTCGGTAGAATTTGGGCGATTTTTAATAGTTTTTAATACTATTAAAATTTAAGGATAAATTAAGACTGGTTGTCATATTCAATGTTGACCCTTCCTCCCGCCTTCCTTCATCTTTAAAATAGGGGATAAAAAAGAGTGGTTGTCATATTGTTATTCCCCTGTACCGAAACCCCTAAATTATTTTTGGAATTTTATTAATTTTATTTCCCTCCTCCCCCTCGTGCCCCTCCTCCATCTAGCAATAAATGGAGGATAAATGAAGAGTGATTATCATATCGCTATTCACCGTAACCAAAAACCTCATCTTAGTTTTTTAGAATAAAAAAGAATAGTCGTCATATTCTAATTCATATATACCGATAACCTCTATAAAATATTTAAAAAAAGTTTCTAATTATACCCCCCCCCCCATGACTCCTCCTAAACCTATCATTAGATGTGAGATAAATGATGTGTGGATGTCGTATTCAGCGTTAACCTTTCCACTCCACACATACGTTTAATTCTTGTAACTTTTGGGATACCGGACACCGGAGAACGGATGAAATTTGATATATATATAGATGATAAATCAAAAATAAAATTTTAATTTTTTTATCCACCTTTCTCACTCATTTTACACCTTCGTAATAGAGTATGATGAAAAATGTGTAAAAACGTATATTTAAATGTGATAAAAAAACAGAACGAATCATCAAATAAAATATATATTACATTAAAATATATTATTTAAGTTCTTAAAAATTATTAGTCTGACAGTATTGCTTCAGCCTATGTTAGTATTAATGTGACCACTTTACATTACTTTTACATTATTTATGTATGTAGTGACTATTATTTATTATTAAATACTTATAATATTAATTATAGGTATGTTTTTAATATAATAATTCAATTAGGTACAAAAATATACAAACATTGGAGTACTAGCAAAAGTGCTTACACACTTTTTTAATATTTTATTCCGTAATTAGTGGAGTTATCCCGGAATACCTCACGAATTCCCGAAATATCGAGAAAATCCCGTAATTAGTGAAGTATCCCGGAATAACGCACAAATTCTCGAAATATGCAGGAAATCCCAAAGTTAGTGAAGTTATTCCGGTATACCTCAGAAATTCCCGAAATATCGAAGAAATCCCGTAATTAGTGAAGTTATCCCGAAATATCCAGGAAATCTCGTAATAAGTGAAGTTAACCCGGCATACCTCAGAAATTATCGAAATATTTAGAAAATCCCGAAATTAGTGGAGTTATCCCGGAATACCTCAAAATTTCCCGAAATATCGAGGAAATCCCGTAATTAGTGAAGTTATCCCGAAATATCCAGGAAATCTCGTAATAAGTGAAGTTAACCCGGCATACCTCAGAAATTATCGAAATATTTAGAAAATCCCGAAATTAGTGGAGTTATCCCGGAATACCTCAAAATTTCCCGAAATATCGAGGAAATCCCGTAATTAGTGAAGTTATCCCGAAATATCCAGGAAATCTCGTAATAAGTGAAGTTAACCCGGCATACCTCAGAAATTATCGAAATATTTAGAAAATCCCGAAATTAGTGGAGTTATCCCGGAATACCTCAAAATTTCCCGAAATATCGAGAAAATCCCGTAATTAGTGAAGTTATCCCGAAATATCCAGGAAATCTCGTAATAAGTGAAGTTAACCCGGCATACCTCAGAAATTATCGAAATATTTAGAAAATCCCGAAATTAGTGGAGTTATCCCGGAATACCTCAAAATTTCCCGAAATATCGAGGAAATCCCGTAATTAGTGAAGTATCCCGGAATAACGCACAAATTCTCGAAATATGCAGGAAATCCCAAAGTTAGTGAAGTTATTCCGGTATACCTCAGAAATTCCCGAAATATCGAGAAAATCCCGTAATTAGTGAAGTTAGTGAAATTCCCGAAATATCGAGAAAATCCCGTAATTAGTGAAGTATCCCGGAATAACGCACAAATTCTCGAAATATGCAGGAAATCCCAAAGTTAGTGAAGTTATTCCGGTATACCTCAGAAATTCCCGAAATATCGAGGAAATCCCGTAATTAGTGAAGTTAGTGAAATTCCCGAAATATCGAGAAAATCCCGTAATTAGTGAAGTTAGTGAAATTCCCGAAATATCGAAGAAATCCCGTAATTAGTGAAGTATCCCGGAATAACGCACAAATTCTCGAAATATGCAGGAAATCCCAAAGTTAGTGAAGTTATTCCGGTATACCTCAGAAATTCCCGAAATATCGAGAAAATCCCGTAATTAGTGAAGTATCCCGGAATAACGCACAAATTCTCGAAATATGCAGGAAATCCCAAAGTTAGTGAAGTTATTCCGGTATACCTCAGAAATTCCCGAAATATCGAAGAAATCCCGTAATTAGTGAAGTTATCCCGAAATATCCAGGAAATCTCGTAATAAGTGAAGTTAACCCGGCATACCTCAGAAATTATCGAAATATTTAAAAAAAGTTTCTAATTATACCCCCCCCCCCATGACTCCTCCTAAACCTATCATTAGATGTGAGATAAATGATGTGTGGATGTCGTATTCAGCGTTAACCTTTCCACTCCACACATACGTTTAATTCTTGTAACTTTTGGGATACCGGACACCGGAGAACGGATGAAATTTGATATATATATAGAGATAAATCCTTTATAGATGATAAATCCTTTAATCAAAAGGATTTTGGATTTATAACTACAGGAAATCCTTTAACCAAAAGGATTTGTGACTTGAAGACAACAAATTCTGCAATTCCAAGGTTGATTTTGGATTCATGATTTGACGAATCATAAATTTCACAACCTGGTCGGGAGAGCCAGGGTGCTCCCCCACCTTACACCCGTATGCGGGGACGCGGCACCGACGGCGACGATCCTGCAGCACTAGGCGAGGGTGCGGAAAGGGTAAATCACTCGAGCAGCGAGAGTGTTGTGCGCGCGAAGAGCTCGAGTGAGCGACCGTAAGTGGGATTAGGGGAGAGAGCGCGCGAGTAGAGTAGGAGTCGCGGTATACCTAATGTATGCGAGCGAAGGTATACCGCGGCATAATAGTATATACATATATAGATATAGACGGTGCGTGCACATCTATGTATTGATATATACTATTGTATATAGCGCCCGCACGTATACAATATTAAATTGATTATTTTAGCTAGATCGCGTAGTTAATTAATTAAATAAAAATATGTAAATCCGTCGGTAGAATTTGGGCGATTTTTAATAGTTTTTAATACTATTAAATTTAAGGATAAATTAAGACTGGTTGTCATATTCAATGTTGACCCTTCCTCCCGCCTTCCTTCATCTTTAAAATAGGGGATAAAAAAGAGTGGTTGTCATATTGTTATTCCCCTGTACCGAAACCCCTAAATTATTTTTGGAATTTTATTAATTTTATTTCCCTCCTCCCCCTCGTGCCCCTCCTCCATCTAGCAATAAATGGAGGATAAATGAAGAGTGATTATCATATCGCTATTCACCGTAACCAAAAACCTCATCTTAGTTTTTTAGAATAAAAAAGAATAGTTCGTCATATTCTAATTCATATATACCGATAACCTCTATAAAATATTTAAAAAAAGTTTCTAATTATACCCCCCCCCCCCATGACTCCTCCCTAAACCTATCATTAGATGTGAGATAAATGATGTGTGGATGTCGTATTCAGCGTTAACCTTTCCACTCCACACCTACGTTTAATTCTTGTAACTTTTGGGATACCGGACACCGGAGAACGGATGAAATTTGATATATATATAGATGATAAATCAAAATAAAATTTTAATTTTTTTTATCCACCTTTCTCACTCATTTTACACCTTCGTAATAGAGTATGATGAAAAATGTGTAAAAACGTATATTAAATGTGATAAAAAAACAGAACGAATCATCAAATAAAATATATATTACATTACAATATATTATTTAAGTTCTTAAAATTATTAGTCGACAGTATTGCTTCAGCCTATGTTAGTATTAATGTGACCACTTACATTACTTTTACATTATTTCTGTATGTAGTGACTATTATTTATTATTAAATACTATAATATTAATTATAGGTAGTTTTTTAATATAATAATTCAAATTAGGTACAAAAATATACAAACATTGGAGTACTAGCAAAGTGCTTACACACTTTTTTAATATTTTTATCCGTAATTAGTGGAGTTATCCCGGAATACCTCACGAATTCCCGAAATATCGAGAAAATCCCGTAATTAGTGAAGTATCCCGGAATAACGCACAAATTCTCGAAATATGCAGGAAATCCCAAAGTTAGTGAAGTTATTCCGGCATACCTCCGAAATTCCCGACAATTATCGAAGAATCCCGTGATAAGATAATTCCCGCGAAATATTTAGAAAATCCCGAAATTAGTGGAGTTATCCCGGAATACCTCAAAATTTCCCGAAATATCGAGGAAATCCCGTAATTAGTGAAGTTATCCCGAAATATCCAGGAAATCTCGTAATAAGTGAAGTTAACCCGGCATACCTCAGAAATTATCGAAATATTTAGAAAATCCCGAAATTAGTGGAGTTATCCCGGAATACCTCAAAATTTCCCGAAATATCGAGGAAATCCCGTAATTAGTGAAGTTATCCCGAAATATCCAGGAAATCTCGTAATAAGTGAAGTTAACCCGGCATACCTCAGAAATTATCGAAATATTTAGAAAATCCCGAAATTAGTGGAGTTATCCCGGAATACCTCAAAATTTCCCGAAATATCGAGAAAATCCCGTAATTAGTGAAGTTATCCCGAAATATCCAGGAAATCTCGTAATAAGTGAAGTTAACCCGGCATACCTCAGAAATTATCGAAATATTTAGAAAATCCCGAAATTAGTGGAGTTATCCCGGAATACCTCAAAATTTCCCGAAATATCGAGGAAATCCCGTAATTAGTGAAGTATCCCGGAATAACGCACAAATTCTCGAAATATGCAGGAAATCCCAAAGTTAGTGAAGTTATTCCGGTATACCTCAGAAATTCCCGAAATATCGAGAAAATCCCGTAATTAGTGAAGTTAGTGAAATTCCCGAAATATCGAGAAAATCCCGTAATTAGTGAAGTATCCCGGAATAACGCACAAATTCTCGAAATATGCAGGAAATCCCAAAGTTAGTGAAGTTATTCCGGTATACCTCAGAAATTCCCGAAATATCGAGGAAATCCCGTAATTAGTGAAGTTAGTGAAATTCCCGAAATATCGAGAAAATCCCGTAATTAGTGAAGTTAGTGAAATTCCCGAAATATCGAAGAAATCCCGTAATTAGTGAAGTATCCCGGAATAACGCACAAATTCTCGAAATATGCAGGAAATCCCAAAGTTAGTGAAGTTATTCCGGTATACCTCAGAAATTCCCGAAATATCGAGAAAATCCCGTAATTAGTGAAGTATCCCGGAATAACGCACAAATTCTCGAAATATGCAGGAAATCCCAAAGTTAGTGAAGTTATTCCGGTATACCTCAGAAATTCCCGAAATATCGAAGAAATCCCGTAATTAGTGAAGTTATCCCGAAATATCCAGGAAATCTCGTAATAAGTGAAGTTAACCCGGCATACCTCAGAAATTATCGAAATATTTAGAAAATCCCGAAATTAGTGGAGTTATCCCGGAATACCTCAAAATTTCCCGAAATATCGAGGAAATCCCGTAATTAGTGAAGTTAGTGAAATTCCCGAAATATCAGCGTTAACCCTTCCACTTCACAAGATACTCTTAATTCTTACAACAGGAGACCGGACACCGCCGCGGGACACCGGACACCACCGCCGGACACCCCAGAGAACGGATGAATTTTAATATAATATAGATTATATTCTTATACCGCCGGACGGACAGAGTGTGAGAGAGTGTGAGCACGTGTGTGAGCCGGTCGCGAATCGCGTTCAATATTGTGTCGCTGCCGGATTTTATAAACAGTTTTCTTTTGAATTTTTTAATAAATTGAGTTGTGGTTATAAGATCGAATTCGAGAGTGTGCTTTTAATTATTTTCCTTTACTCTAAAAGCCGCCGGTTCCGAGGTGGTCAGCCGTCGGGATTCCCTCTGTGACGAGGAGTCGAGGTGAGGATTTGCCGGGTTGCCGTGTAGTTGTTAGAGTAATTATTCTTTTTATTTTAAATATCGCCAGGCGCCCAATTAAATACAAATCGGCGATATCATAGCTATTTTGAAACGTCGCTACGACGGAACCTCCGTCGGTTTATAATTTAATTTAATTAGATTCTTTCCGACGAAAAGTAGCGTCGCAAACCATGCAAAGCAGCAATAGAAATGACAAATTGGTTTTATTTAAACGTTAAAAAATATTCATAATTATAGAAAATGATAACTTATCAACCTTTTTTTTAATTATTTAATTAAATAAATGTATTATAATTAGCATATAATGGCTTCATAGAAAATAAAATATGGTTATTCTGTAAAAACATTTATATGCTTGTAAAAGTTACAAAATTAGTAAATTAAAGTACTATAATCAGGATGGAGAACGATAAAGCATCAATTTAATTGTACTATTTTATTACTTTAAATTATTTTGGTCAATGTGGAAATCATTGAGATTAAGATAGATTCATTATAGAAATACAAGTATAAATACCATCAAATAATAAAGTTTAATGCAAGTACATAACATCATCTAAATACGATATGATACAATAATATAATATTATAAATATAATTAAAATATGTAATAATATAAATTTATTTTTTTGTGCAATTCGTTATATGTTTGTTAAAATTAAATAATATTATAATTTAAAATAGAAAAGAAAATACCAATACTTGCATAGAAATATTAAAAAGCATTGTTTTTAAGGTTATAGTTTTATATTATCATTTTCTCTTTCTCTTTCTCTCGTCGAGATATATGAAAAGTTGATATTCTATAGTATACCGTACGGGCGAATATCAAGTCTTCATCATGTAATATTCGGTTGCAATTCTGTACGATAAATAATACCGAAATGGAATAGTGTGAGGTGTTGGAAAAATTACGTAAACAATTAATTGTAACTCATAACTTTTCACAACAAAATCGGTCAGACAATACAGCTGTGATGAAACTATTCACTTGATACTAGCTTCCTCTTACGGCCACGTTATAACTTCTGCTATATGATTTAACTCTGTACGCGTTCTTTCACGGGCTGAAAAAGAGTGTCTTTATTTCTCTCTTATATATTCGCACATTGCTCTGTCTGAAATTTTTTCCAAGTATAAATATAGATATATACGGGTTATTTAAAAAGGGACGATGCAAAAATCGCGTAAAGGAAATCGACATCCAATTTCTTTATCGCTACTTGTCTTAATTATGCGTGAATCAATTCGCACAAAACTAGATATAAACCAAAAATAAATAATTAGGGTAAACGATATTTTATAAATTTCATAAAAATAAATTGTATATAATAAACGGTTTTGAGAGGAAAAATACGATGACTGAATTAGCTCTATAATAAGGCTTGCAAGCCCATACTTTCGTCGGGCGCTATCACACCCTTCGATTACTAAAATTTGCGCGAAGATCCATTAAGCCAAAAAACAGATTTAGTCTATTGATACTAGGAGTGTGCGGGTAGCCCGACTACCCGACCCGATCGGGTTCGGGTATTGTCTTCGGGTTCGGGCGGGTACCCGACGTTTTCGGGACCCGAAAATTTGACGGGTAACCCGTAATTTACGGGGTACCTGATAATTTCGGGTAGTCCAAATTTTTCGGGTACCCGAGTATTTCGGGTGGTCCGAAGTTTTCGGGTAACCCGAGTAGATCGGATAGTCCGAATTTTTCGGGTAGACCGAGTATTTTGGGTATTCCGAATTTTTCGGGTAATCCGAGTATTTCGAGGCCTCGATAAAACTAGATAAATTTCTGCCAGGGTTTATTTATTAATTTATTTATTTTATTTTTCTATTATTATATTTTCCTTGTAATTCTTATGAAAAACTTATTATCTTTTTTACATTAAAAGTGAAAGAAATATGAATTAATAAATAATTAAAAGTGAAACATAGGGATAGAGCGAGAAATATTCGGGCAGTCCAAAACATTCGGGTAGTCCGAAAAATTCGGGTAGTTCGTTACATTTGTGTAGCACGAAAATTCGAGTAGTCCGTAACATTCGGGTAGCCCGAATCATTCGGGTAGTCCGAAAAATTCGGGTAGATCGTTACATTCGGGTAGTCCGTAACATTCGGGTAGCCCGAATCATTCGGGTAGTCCGAAAAATTCGGGTTGTTCGTTACATTCGGGTAGTCCGTAACATTCGGGTTGTTCGTTACATTCGGGTAGTCCGTAACATTCTGGTAGCCCGAAACATTCGAACAGACCGAAAAATTTCAGGTTACGGTAAAACCCGAAGCCCGACCGACTCAAACCCGACCCGACGGGTCGAATTTTCGAATCGCGTAACCCGACTTTCCGGGTACCCGCACACTCCTAATTGATACCGATGACGAAAAGTCGCATTATAAAAACTATACGACGAATTATTTCATAAGCATTATCAATTGTCGGTCCCGACTTCAATAAGCCCCGTGAACTTGTTCGATTGAATTCAATGTCTTTTTTGCAAATTTTGCAAACAACTAAAGCACTTATTTAACTGAAAACTGAAAAAAACGCGATAAACAACACCTATGCGTTTGTTCAGCGACAATTTCATCATCTCCGGTGTATAACAGTTTTTTTAGCGGCTGTACTGGTATTTGCGCTGGACTGTTCGTATGTAAAACGATTTCCTGAAAATTTTCTCTTAGACGTCGATCTAGATACACGAATATCGTGTGAGACTTGTGTTGTGTAAAGTACGACAGCTGAACGTAAACTTAATAGACGCCTTGACAACACTACCTAACGGCTCTAAAATATACTAGATGCTATATTACAAGGACCGTATACATCTATATAGTTCCCCTTACTCATATACCCAGCTGGAGCGGTTTATACCTGCGAGCGGTCGCTCTTTAGAATGCTGCCCATTCAAAAACTATTCAAGATACAACGTTGCTGCTTTCACAGAATATTTACGAAGATATAAACTGTCGAATAAACCAAATAAATAGATCTTTTGAAAGCGTTATACTTGTATAGCTCCTTAAAAAGATTCAGGATTGATTGAGAAAAAAATGAGTAAAATGGAATCTGTAACCAATAAAATAGATTGACAACAATTTAAATTATGGTTACTATTGCTAAGTAAACAAGGTCAACAGGTTTATTCATATAAATTTTCTTCCAAAGTATATGATTTAGTTCAACAAAGTAAAGTCAAACCAGACAAAAATACAATAATTATCACATTTGAGGCTAGAGAAAATGCTGTCCTCATTAAAACTCTAATAATGGATATTAGAACAGATAGTTGTGCAAAAAGCAAATGTAGATCGTCCAGTAATCGAAAACACAATCACACATCTAGATAGAATTACGAAAAAATGGTAAATACCAATTCAAAAATCGTTAATATATTAGATAGTATAATAAACGAAATAATAAAAACTGGATACTCAAGACTAATCATGAAAAACTAATATGAAGTACATATTTTTCTGAAGGAGGTCGGTAGAGGGAAAAAAGATGAAAATTTCCTAAAATTTCTGCTTCTTATTAAGCGACATTTCGTTAGCTTTGTACGCCAATATCATCAGGCTAATATATTAAATCACAATACCATTTTACAAACAGATTATAAATTGATACCAACATCAAATAAACTTATAAAACAAAGAATTACTCTTAAAAATAAGTTACGATTAACCAAAAAATTTAAATGTATAGATATGAAAACATATCTTGTCAGAAGCTAAGTTCAACTCTCAATAATGAAAATTTGCGCGAAGATCCATTAAGCCAAAAAACAGATTTAGTCTATTGATACTAGGAGTGTGCGGGTAGCCCGACTACCCGACCCGATCGGGTTCGGGTATTGTCTTCGGGTTCGGGCGGGTACCCGACGTTTTCGGGACCCGAAAATTTGACGGGTAACCCGTAATTTACGGGGTACCTGATAATTTCGGGTAGTCCAAATTTTTCGGGTACCCGAGTATTTCGGGTGGTCCGAAGTTTTCGGGTAACCCGAGTAGATCGGATAGTCCGAATTTTTCGGGTAGACCGAGTATTTTGGGTATTCCGAATTTTCGGGTAATCCGAGTATTTCGAGGCCTCGATAAAACTAGATAAATTTCTGCCAGGGTTTATTTATTAATTTATTTATTTTATTTTTCTATTATTATATTTTCCTTGTAATTCTTATGAAAAACTTATTATCTTTTTTACATTAAAAGTGAAAGAAATATGAATTAATAAATAATTAAAAGTGAAACATAGGGATAGAGCGAGAAATATTCGGGCAGTCCAAAACATTCGGGTAGTCCGAAAAATTCGGGTAGTTCGTTACATTTGTGTAGCACGAAAATTCGAGTAGTCCGTAACATTCGGGTAGCCCGAATCATTCGGGTAGTCCGAAAAATTCGGGTAGATCGTTACATTCGGGTAGTCCGTAACATTCGGGTAGCCCGAATCATTCGGGTAGTCCGAAAAATTCGGGTTGTTCGTTACATTCGGGTAGTCCGTAACATTCGGGTTGTTCGTTACATTCGGGTAGTCCGTAACATTCTGGTAGCCCGAAACATTCGAACAGACCGAAAAATTTCAGGTTACGGTAAAACCCGAAGCCCGACCGACTCAAACCCGACCCGACGGGTCGAATTTTCGAATCGCGTAACCCGACTTTCCGGGTACCCGCACACTCCTAATTGATACCGATGACGAAAAGTCGCATTATAAAAACTATACGACGAATTATTTCATAAGCATTATCAATTGTCGGTCCCGACTTCAATAAGCCCCGTGAACTTGTTCGATTGAATTCAATGTCTTTTTTGCAAATTTTGCAAACAACTAAAGCACTTATTTAACTGAAAACTGAAAAAACGCGATAAACAACACCTATGCGTTTGTTCAGCGACAATTTCATCATCTCCGGTGTATAACAGTTTTTTAGCGGCTGTACTGGTATTTGCGCTGGACTGTTCGTATGTAAAACGATTTCCTGAAAATTTTCTCTTAGACGTCGATCTAGATACACGAATATCGTGTGAGACTTGTGTTGTGTAAAGTACGACAGCTGAACGTAAACTTAATAGACGCCTTGACAACACTACCTAACGGCTCTAAAATATACTAGATGCTATATTACAAGGACCGTATACATCTATATAGTTCCCCTTACTCATATACCCAGCTGGAGCGGTTTATACCTGCGAGCGGTCGCTCTTTAGAATGCTGCCATTCAAAAACTATTCAAGATACAACGTTGCTGCTTTCACAGAATATTTACGAAGATATAAACTGTCGAATAAACCAAATAAATAGATCTTTTGAAAGCGTTATACTTGTATAGCTCCTTAAAAAGATTCAGGATTGATTGAGAAAAAAATGAGTAAAATGGAATCTGTAACCAATAAAATAGATTGACAACAATTTAAATTATGGTTACTATTGCTAAGTAAACAAGGTCAACAGGTTTATTCATATAAATTTTCTTCCAAAGTATATGATTTAGTTCAACAAAGTAAAGTCAAACCAGACAAAAATACAATAATTATCACATTTGAGGCTAGAGAAAATGCTGTCCTCATTAAAACTCTAATAATGGATATTAGAACAGATAGTTGTGCAAAAAGCAAATGTAGATCGTCCAGTAATCGAAAACACAATCACACATCTAGATAGAATTACGAAAAAATGGTAAATACCAATTCAAAAATCGTTAATATATTAGATAGTATAATAAACGAAATAATAAAAACTGGATACTCAAGACTAATCATGAAAAACTAATATGAAGTACATATTTTTTCTGAAGGAGGTCGGTAGAGGGAAAAAAGATGAAAATTTCCTAAAATTTCTGCTTCTTATTAAGCGACATTTCGTTAGCTTTGTACGCCAATATCATCAGGCTAATATATTAAATCACAATACCATTTTACAAACAGATTATAAATTGATACCAACATCAAATAAACTTATAAAACAAAGAATTACTCTTAAAAATAAGTTACGATTAACCAAAAAATTTAAATGTATAGATATGAAAACATATCTTGTCAGAAGCTAAGTTCAACTCTCAATAATGAAAATAAACGCGAAGCTGGTCGTATTTATACACAGCTGGTGAGAGTAAACATAAACAAATACGTATGAAACTTAGATTTTAAATGTCTTATGACTGGCCAATAGCATCTATTTAACGTATATAAATCTTCCTTCTCATTAATACTAGTATCATTACACTTTATTTAAATCATTTCCGATATTATTCTTTTATTATATTTAGGTTCATAATCTATTATTTTTGTATTATTCCAGTCAAATTCTTGTAAAAATTCCTTTGATGTTGGTTTACAACAGATTCTTCATCTTTTTTTTTAATGTGTTTCTCAATTCGTGTTTTTAAAGACCTCTTCCTTTCAGCAATATAAGAAGCTGGACAATTTTTATATGTAAATTTATATACAACATTAGTTCGTTCCATTTTTTTAATAGAATCCTTACCTAATTTTATAATAAATTTTAATAAATGGTACCGTAATAAAATTCCAAGTTTTTAATATGTGCGATAGATAATCGAAATTTTGTTTAAATAGTAAAGAAACTTTGAATTTGTTATTAATATTAGAAATTCTTTCGACTTGATTGTTATCCCTAATGAATTTAATTTTATTTCAACGATTTTTAGTATTTTTGTTAGTAAATTGAAGAGGATAGTCATTATTAATTAATATTTCTGTAATTATTTTAAGATTCTTGTGGTGATAACGATTATGCGACAATAATAAAGCTCTACTAAATTATATACAGTATTACTTTTTTGTTAAGTTGGATAATTTGAAAAGAAATTAATAAGTCTACCTGAAATTGTAGCTATTTAAAAACAAATTTTTTAATAATATGATCATTATTTATTTTGAAGAAATATTTCTCGATCTTGGTGAATAAACCACACTTTTAATTAGATGGCGACGTTTCGATGACTTTTCGTCATCCTCTTCAGGCTATACCTTTATTTATAAAACGAATACATTTGAATATACATAAATAATTGTAGGTTTTGTTTTAAGCCTAATGATTAATAACATTTTACTTACTACTTGTCAATATAAATCAATTAACGTTTAAATTTTCTACATGTTATATGCGTGTTATGTTGGAGAAACGAAAAGACAATTAGAGTGCAGAATTAACGAACATAAGTTAAATACCAAAAAGAAAGATTCACAATTTTAAGACATTAGTTCTATGTAAGTGCGTTAGGGGGCTACCTGTTTAATATGTGGCACTTACTAATGTTTGCTATCGGTAGGGCATATATACCCCATGTCTTCCTCGTCGGAATAGAGCTGTTTTTCAAAAATTTTTATATTCTATCATTCATCTGTATCTAGAGACGAGATGCCTGGACTCTACTGATGAGCCCACCAGGCATACTCAGGGCGAAATACAATAAATTTTCTTTTCTTTTATTTCTTTTAATTTTATACTACAAACAATTAAAATTTTTATATTGACTTAACTTGTCTTGGTCTTCTTTCAAACACTCATCCTGTGAGGTATTTAAAGTGGCTGGTATAAATACAGTCCGCCTTACTGAGTCGTGAGGAATAGTCTTTGGCTTGTAGAGATCAATAAATTCATTTATCCTATAACTTGAAGTGTAAACAAGCAATAGAGTCATAAATTTTTCCAATAGTAGGAAAAATTTATATTTTAAAGAAAGATTCACAATTTGTTATTAATGACCATGTAGCTTCTTTTAATCATTCTTTTAACTTTGACGATATCTCAATTTTAGATAGAGAAAGTATTTGGAATAAAAGATTAATATCTGAAATGGTACATATTAAATTAGAAAAAAATGCAATAAATGTTAAAGATGACACACGAAAACTTAGTCAACATTACAATGGTATTATTAGCAGATTGAAAAAACAGCGTTGATTTTAGTGATTATTTTTTTTCTTCTTTGCAGCTTATGATTCTAGTCAAAAAAATTTTTATTTATATAATTTTCTTTTAATTCTATATTTTTTTAAACATTTTTTTAATTTATAATTTAAATAAAAATTTTTTATTATTAATTTTAACATAATACACAATTTAATGTTTAGCTTATAAATATTGGATGCACCATAAAAATTAACTTATTTTAAAATTAATAAAATTAAATGTGAGTTAAATTCAAAAATCGCGCTCTAACACGTGTATAGTTAGTGTCATGCTATACATTACTATAGCTGTGTATATTAGCTGCGAGTAAATTTAGTTTACAGTCTGTGATAAATTGCTCTAGTCCTCTGACTGCTTTTGCTTTCTGTTCGTGTATTTACATTTTTTTGTGTTGTCTTAATTTATTTATTTATTTAATTTATTTATTTATTTAATTTATTTATTTATTTAATTTATTTATTTATTTAATTTATTTATTTATTTAATTTATTTATTTATTTAATTTATTTATTTATTTAATTTATTTATTTATTTAATTTATTTATTTATTGAATAATGTTGAATTATCGAGCTATTGATGAGATGAAGGTAGTCATCGTAATCACTTAAGTTCTGTGCATATGATAAAGTAAATTTCATTGTTTTTAAATATCCTTGTTTTCATTATTTTAGTGCGACGACTCAGTGATATTACGATCAAAATTTAAACGTTAATTGATTTATATTGACAAGTAGTAAGTAAAATGTTATTAATCATTAGGCTTAAAACAAAACCTACAATTATTTATGTATATTCAAATGTATTCGTTTTATAAATAAAGGTATAGCCTGAAGAGGATGACGAAAAGTCATCGAAACGTCGCCATCTAATTAAAAGTGTGGTTTATTCACCAAGGTCGAGAAATATTTCTTCAAAATCAATTATGCGTGGATGATAAAGAAATATCTGTATAGATCATTATTTATAGTTGACGGCATGTCTAGAAAATTGATGTTATTGTTAATATTTTTTTCGTAAGTAAATTGCAAATTTCATTATAAGAATTGAAAATGTTTAAAACCAAAATAATATGACATCTATTTATGCACATAATTGTATCATCAACATATTTATAATAGAATAATGAGGTACAATTATAATTATTTTTTATAATATTTAAACATTCAGTCTCTAAATCATCCATTACAATATTAACAAAAAGAGGTGAAATAGGAGATCCCATAGGATTACCATAAATTTTTTATAAATTGTAACGTCGCACTGGGGATCAGGGTGCGGGTACTAATTATTCGCCAATTAATAAATATATAATATTTATCTAATCCTAATAAAACATACAATTAACGTAAAAGGACGCTAGCCACGTATATATGCGACGAGTAAGCGGTAACTCGCGGGTTTACCTTATATTTTTACATGCGCTGCAGAACGACCGAATCTCGCTACGGGCTGTAATACTCGAACTCAGGGTCGCGGGTATGTCGAGATTGCTGGGACAACATAATCACGGGTAAGCTGAAGGAAAAACAAAAGGAAGGGAAATGGGGAATTAAGACCTTGCACACGCACTGGTTTCCTCGGTACACGGCGGTATCGTGAGCAGCGGAAACACAATTTAGCACCAACCTCTTAACGGTGTTTCCTCGCACACGCTCACCAGTAGCCGGTAGTAGTACGTACGGTAGTAGCCTCACGAGTAGCCGTTCTCGATGACGGACCGTAGAGCTCTCGCGCTCGGCGTTCTCAAAAGCGGTGATCGTTCCACGCGCCTGAGCCTTACGTACCGTGCATATCGTATGTCAATCTCACATCGAGCGCGAGAGTCGATAACCGCGCTCTCCATACTGTAGTGGTGCAAGTCAGATGTATAGTATGTGATGACCTGATACTGTTAAAGTGTCTACGATGCCGAGATAACTTTCCTGCAGGTAATAACTAACTCGTTCCATCGTCTCGTCCTTTAACCTTTTGACTGCGGGGGTGGTCGATATATCGACCACTTAAAATATACAACATATTTAATGTTTTTAGATCAATTTTGATGTTTTGAATGTATATAAAATAGTTTTATAATTCCTCAAAATATTATTCACTTTGAAAATAGGTATTTCAAGGTCAAATTTCATCCCTAGTAGAAGCGAGAATTTTAGAGTGATTTCTTTCGTAATTTTATATACTGTTTATAAAAGATACTTTAAAAAATCACTGCGGTAACCTTAACCTTGAAAATTTACAGTCAAGGTCATATTGTTTTTATTTGCATAAGCGAAAGTTCGATCTAGCTTTTCAGCGTTATTGATGAGGTCAAAACGTGAAAAAAAGTAAAAAAATCCTAAAATTATCTTTGTTCATGAAAATGTCTATTTCGCGATGAAATTTTAGTTTCCAAAACAAAATATCGAGCTTCAACCTTATTTTTGAAGGTTACATAAAATACTGCGGCAGTCATTTTCAGCGTGATCTAAAATCAATGACGTAAACACAAAATCTGTTTTTTACTATTTCGGTCTGGGAGTTGGTATATCTTTGTTGTTCGTCAACTGGGTACGAAATAAATGTCATCACTTATTGCAGAAACTCGTCTAATCTTCAACAATATTTTAATCTCAAAGAATTAATTTATTTTTTATTCATTCATATTTATAAATTTATAATACGAAGCAGATTGGTACTTCTCATGCATAACTTATTAGTCTCCAGGATTTGCACAGTATATAATTTTTACTATTTTCATTTTTTGAATATTACACTATTGAATAGTGTAATATTCTGTAATATTCTGCTATAAAATGGCTGAACATGAAGCTTGGAGTAGTGGCGAGTCCGAACCAGAAAATTAAGTATTAGAAAACGAGGTTTTAGACAGTGGAGCAGAAAATGAAGGCATCGGGGAAGTCAATTTGGAAGACTTTTCTTATAAGGAAACTGAATTGTTTGAGGACGCGTATTTTTATCCATCAATCAAAAATTTTCAAGGTAGCTCCGAAATAAATTCGAATATCTCTTTTTCAGGAAATACACCAATTGATTATTTCAATTACTTTTGTGATTCTTCTTTGCTCAAAAAAATTGTAGAGGAAACCAATCGTTACGCAACTCAAAATCCCATATCTTGTTCTTCCCACATGAAAGCTTGGTCTCCTGTCACAAAAACAGAATTGGAAACTTTTCTAGGCCTTTTATTCTAATGGGCCATGTCTGTAAAGGCGATTTACAAAGTTATTGGCCCACAGATCTTTTGCTACACACTCCAATTTTTGGCCAAATAATGCCTCGCGATAGATATATTTACATATTACGATGTTTACATTTTCATAATAATGAAGAAAGCGAAAATCATCCTTTAGTGAAAATAAAGCCAGTAATAGAACACATGCAAAGCAAATTTTCAGCAGTTCTTACTCCAGGAAAAAATCTGTGCATAGATGAAAGTCTATTATTATGGAAAGGTAGGCTTCGGTTCAAGCAGTACATTCCTTTGAAGAGAAATCTCTTTGGCATCAAGCTATTCATGACTGTAGACTGCGAGACGGGATTCGTGTTGGGTTTTATTGTTTATACTGGCACAGACACTGATTATCAAAAGTTTGATTTGGTTGTTACTAGCGATATTGTAGCTCACTTTTTACAATCTTATTTTTATAAGGGTCATGTTGTATACATAGACAATTGGTATATATCTCCCACTTTGGCAGAATTTTTACACGATCGTGATACAGGTATGTGTGGTACAGTGAAAGCAAATAGAAAGGGGATGCCAAAGCTTGAAAGCAAGTTAGCTCGAGGATGGCAGTGAGGTGGGAAGATAAACGCAGCGTTCGTATGCTTACAGCTATGCACGAACTTGAATTCTGTGCAACTGGAAAAAAATGTTACCTAACAAATAAAGATATTATAAAGCCAAGGTGTGGCCACGATTATAATCAAAATATGGGTGGTATTGATAATGTTGATAGACAATTATCTATAACAGAAACAGTGCGAAAAACAATGAAATGGTATCGAAAGCTTTTTTTCATCTTATTGATCTTTGTCTATCCAATGCTCATGCGTTGTATAAAATGAGAAACGTGAAAGCTATATCATTTCCTTTATTTAGATTACAGGTTGCTAGATCATTACTGAAACTTGATCCTTCTGCAAGCATCTCTCCTTACAATGACTCTCCCATTCGATTAGTTGGCCGCCATTTCCCGAGGCAAGGTACAAGTCGAAGATGACACTTGTGCTCTTTGCGTAAGACTCTACGTAGCACGACATACATTTGCCCTAGTTGTGAAACTCCTCTATGCTCTATAACTCCTCATTACCGTAGAGCCAATCATTCCTACGTGAGAGGCAAGGGGACTCACGGAAATCAAGCATCCCGAAACCTGAGAGGCAAGGGGACTCACGAAAATCTAGCACCCCAATGGGATCACCTTTTCGCTACGTCCACGCCGTCGAACCACGGTGACCGATAGCAGCTCCACTTACAGCTCCAGGTAACTACTTACAAGAAGAGGTTCCATCTTCCGGGAAACGGATTTCGTTGCAACTTTGAGAGGTGTTTTCTGGTACCCAAATATGAAAGAATTCATATGAAATTCAATCTCATAGGCTGTTTCACAAAAGTTATACGCAGTTATCGATAATTCGTGAAAAAAATATGTTTAAGCTTTATTGCCAATAACTCGGAAAGAAATAGACGTAGTTGCTCAAACTAAAATTCATTAAATAGTTGAAATCAAGTAGATATAGTTTAAATAAAAAGAAACTCAAATATCTCAATTTGGACAAAAGTTATGGAAAAAATAAGAATTAGATGAAATATTTTCCTAAAAAGTTTATCAAATTTTAATACTAAATTTTCGTTAAAATTTTATCTAATTCTTACTTTTTCCATAACTTTAGTCCAAATTGAGATATTTGGGCTTCTTCTTTTTTAAACTATATCTACTTGATTTCAACTATTTAATGAGTTTGAGTTTGAGCAACTACGTCTATTTTTTTCCGAGTTATTGGCGATTAAGCTTAAACATACTTTTTTCACGATTTTTTTATAACTGCGTATAACTTTTGTGAAGCAGCCTATGAGATTGAATTTCATATGATTTCTATCATACTTGGGTATCAGGAGACAGCTCTCAAAGTTGCAACGAAATCCGTTTCCCGGAAGGTAGAACCGCTCCTTGTTAGTTGTGGGGATTGCGCTGGTATGCGTATTCATTTAGTATATAATTTAATAGGTACGCTGTACACGTTGTTTATGTATAGCAATCTAACCTCACTTTGTCCTACATTGTCTAATATACATCTGTAGTGTTTACCTACAGCTGTACATATATTTCCTTGATCCTTGTCATCTTAATATGTGCTTTTACTAATTATCTTGATCTTTTACAGTTGCATACTGGTTGGCGTTGGAGTTCCATGTTATACAGCTTCGATGTGTCTCTTCACCTTGCCTGCATTCTTGAGCTTATTTGGACACTAGACTTCTATATGAAGCTCTCTTATCGTCTCTCTTGTTCAATCTTCATCAAGCTGCCAGACCTGGAGCAGCCTGCCTGATGCCAGCTGAGCTCAGCAAGGCATTCAACGCTAGGACAACTCTAGTGTCCATATATATAAATAGGGTCTATATGATGACAAAGGTATTTAGGGCTCATATGTGTAGCTGCTTATATTAGAATTGACATGTGTAAAACACATTGTTACAACTCCCCCCCCACCAAACCAAAATTACGCGGAAGTCGTAATTTTAACAAGAAAAAAAAAGAGATTTCACTAGGCACATAAAAACCTAATGCTGCATAATACTTAATTGAATTTATAATTGTCTGCTTTAAATAGTGCAAAAGCAAAAAAAGAATTTGGTGGAGATAATGACGCTATAATCTTTGACTTGATCATAACCAATTAGCCGGCGCTATTGGTACAGTGTATTAGTGTGTAGTCTCATTGACTAGCTGCTTGGGGCAAATCTATTTGCTGTGTACGCGCTGTATTGTGTGATATTAATATTAGTGTAACGACGTCTGGCCCCATTGCATAAAATATAAACTAATAATATAAGTTATACGCAATCATTTTGAGAGCTCTATTCCTACTTGCGATACTCATATGCTTCATACTTACATGTTTGTAGTCATACTCATACTGTTATATAAAATAATATATAAGGCAAAAAAATTGCGAATAAGATTGTACTATTATTAATATAAAATTAAAATAATTAATAAGGTGTGGTGAATTATTACCTTCCATTGCTTGCGAGTTCCTCATTTTGAACTATTTTCTCCAATTACCGTTTCTTTGAATAATAATTTTACATTTTTTTTTTAAATTATTTTGCTTATTTGCTCTGCTTTTATAGATACCACCCTTATTTTTGTTTGAGAACAATTGAAAATTTATAGGTTAAAAAAAAACTTTTTATCATTGAATTAGCAGTTTAACGGGAAAAAAAAATTATTTCATTTTGAGGTGGGTTATTGCTACTTGGGTTGTTTGCTGTATCTTTGGTTCTATTTGGTGTTGAGAAGGGGGGGAAATTTTTTAGCTTGAACAATATGTCTAAGGGCGATGTGACGCTTTAAATAATTTGAAAAAAAAAACGTGGATCGATGCCTTTTATATGTTGTATTAGAGAATTATTCACTGATAGTTGGGAGGGTATGACTCTTCTGGGTGGTTGGTTGAAACTATATCTACTTGATTTCAACTATTTAATGAGTTTGAGTTTGAGCAACTACGTCTATTTTTTTCCGAGTTATTGGCGATTAAGCTTAAACATACTTTTTTCACGATTTTTTTATAACTGCGTATAACTTTTGTGAAGCAGCCTATGAGATTGAATTTCATATGATTTCTATCATACTTGGGTATCAGGAGACAGCTCTCAAAGTTGCAACGAAATCCGTTTCCCGGAAGGTAGAACCGCTCCTTGTTAGTTGTGGGGATTGCGCTGGTATGCGTATTCATTTAGTATATAATTTAATAGGTACGCTGTACACGTTGTTTATGTATAGCAATCTAACCTCACTTTGTCCTACATTGTCTAATATACATCTGTAGTGTTTACCTACAGCTGTACATATATTCCTTGATCCTTGTCATCTTAATATGTGCTTTTACTAATTATCTTGATCTTTTACAGTTGCATACTGGTTGGCGTTGGAGTTCCATGTTATACAGCTTCGATGTGTCTCTTCACCTTGCCTGCATTCTTGAGCTTATTTGGACACTAGACTTCTATATGAAGCTCTCTTATCGTCTCTCTTGTTCAATCTTCATCAAGCTGCCAGACCTGGAGCAGCCTGCCTGATGCCAGCTGAGCTCAGCAAGGCATTCAACGCTAGGACAACTCTAGTGTCCATATATATAAATAGGGTCTATATGATGACAAAGGTATTTAGGGCTCATATGTGTAGCTGCTTATATTAGAATTGACATGTGTAAAACACATTGTTACAACTCCCCCCCCACCAAACCAAAATTACGCGGAAGTCGTAATTTTAACAAGAAAAAAAAAGAGATTTCACTAGGCACATAAAAACCTAATGCTGCATAATACTTAATTGAATTTATAATTGTCTGCTTTAAATAGTGCAAAAGCAAAAAAAGAATTTGGTGGAGATAATGACGCTATAATCTTTGACTTGATCATAACCAATTAGCCGGCGCTATTGGTACAGTGTATTAGTGTGTAGTCTCATTGACTAGCTGCTTGGGGCAAATCTATTTGCTGTGTACGCGCTGTATTGTGTGATATTAATATTAGTGTAACGACGTCTGGCCCCATTGCATAAAATATAAACTAATAATATAAGTTATACGCAATCATTTTGAGAGCTCTATTCCTACTTGCGATACTCATATGCTTCATACTTACATGTTTGTAGTCATACTCATACTGTTATATAAAATAATATATAAGGCAAAAAAATTGCGAATAAGATTGTACTATTATTAATATAAAATTAAAATAATTAATAAGGTGTGGTGAATTATTACCTTCCATTGCTTGCGAGTTCCTCATTTTGAACTATTTTCTCCAATTACCGTTTCTTTGAATAATAATTTTACATTTTTTTTTTAAATTATTTTGCTTATTTGCTCTGCTTTTATAGATACCACCCTTATTTTTGTTTGAGAACAATTGAAAATTTATAGGTTAAAAAAAAACTTTTTATCATTGAATTAGCAGTTTAACGGGAAAAAAAAATTATTTCATTTTGAGGTGGGTTATTGCTACTTGGGTTGTTTGCTGTATCTTTGGTTCTATTTGGTGTTGAGAAGGGGGGGAAATTTTTTAGCTTGAACAATATGTCTAAGGGCGATGTGACGCTTTAAATAATTTGAAAAAATAACGTGGATCGATGCCTTTTATATGTTGTATTAGAGAATTATTCACTGATAGTTGGGAGGGTATTGACTCTTCTGGGTGGTTGGTTGAAAATATAAGGGTCTCTATTTTCTCTGGTTGTAGTTTCCCTGACTGCTACTCTTATTGCAACTGCAGTTTTTGTAGCTGACTCTTTGCTTTCCACAATTTCTGCAGCTTAATAGAACTGAACATTCCGCTAGCCAATGTCCGAGTTTTTCGCATCTATAGCAAGTCTCTTTAAATTTCCTTGGGTAAATTCGCCTTTGCTCTTCGTAGTTTGGTGTACTGAATTTATTTAAATCGAATTCCTGCTTCTTTGGTGATTCAGCCCTTTGCTCATTTCCTTGCGCTCGCAGACAGTAAATGATATTTTCATTATTCTTTACAGCTTCGCTGTACTACTGTTTAGATTCTTGCTTAATGGGTGCTGTATATTTTCTTGCTGTTTCAGGGGTGTTAGGCTTTAATGGGTATTGGAGTTGTAAATTAATGGAAGGGGCGACCTTGGAGTACGGCGTCAACATGTATTAGAGAATCGAGGCGTCTCCGGGTAACGAGGTTGGTGGCATCGCAACGAAGCCGACGCCACGCTTGAAACTCGCGCTGTGTATATTACCTGACGGACGAGAAATATGGAATCAAGTTTTACCTTTAAGAATAAGCAGCTACGATGTCCAGGAGAATAAAAAACTAGCTGTTGCAGGAAATTAGCTGAGCTACCAGGAGGCGCGCGATCGACGCACAATCGTGTCGCACTCGCCTTGATCAGTGATTTGGGGACGTATCCATGCCAGCCGATAGTGTCGAAGTGAGAGTGCGAAGAAGAGAGAGAACACGCGATCTGCGTTGTACAGAGGGTAAGATTATTATTTCCCCTGCTGAATTTTAGTACAAAAACAAATTTTTTACATAAAGATGTCATTACGATAAAAAATTTAGAATCCACATAAGAAAGTATTGATGTAGATAATAACGTAAAAAATGAAGTAAGAGAAAAAGTTGCGAATATTATTAATAAAACTGTACAAAATAAAAATACACATTTTTCGTTGGAACAAAGGATTTTTGATAAAAAATGAAAATCGACTAGAACTTCTATAAATACTAATTCAGATATATTTTTTACTAGTCCAGGCGCAACATAGGTTTTATTGGATGTCGGGCTTTGATAAGGGATGGGGGTGGGCTTTAGTTCAGATGCAACATGGGGTTCTATTGGAGGAGGACTGAGAAGGGGATGGGATCCTATTCCCCACCACTTTTAGTCCAGAAGCTCCATGGATTTTTTTGTAGTGATTGTGTGTGCGTGTGTGTTTTTTCAAAAAATACATTTACGCACGACGTGTGGGACTCGCCCGTACTGCATCAAACATCACAGGAATACCCACTAAAAAACCCCCTGCCAAATCACACAGGCAGGGTTTCTCCATTCGACTGTTACTCCCCCCTCGGAGGCTGCCATGAGGCTTTACTTCAATGGGGCCGTCATGACGATCTGGGCCGTCGCATAATATTACGTCAGGCTGATGTTGTTGCCGACGTTTCTTCTTCTCTCTTCAGTTCTTCTGATGAGATTCAGCCACTTCACATCCCATCCACTCTGTGATACGAGCAGGCATATCCCTAGGCTCTTAGGTGTTACAGGGCCGTTCCAATATTGGCGTTCTTCCAGGAAGTGTGGGCAATAAAAGAGAACGTGTTCCATGTGTTTTACGTTAGGCACTCCGCAATTCCGTACACTTTACGCACAGGTAACTGCGGAAGCATCCATGACCAGTGAGCACCTGGATGAGATGGAGGATAACGAAGCCGTGCTCCCTGCTTAGCCATCTGGCGATATCGGGGATAACACGGTGTGTCCAGTGACTCTCGCTGGCTGAATCCCACCATTACTGGCATTGCCGATAGGTGTTGACAGTTTCAGCTCTCTCTGATGCTATAAGGTCGATGGGGGGTAATCCAATGACCACCGAAAAGGCGATGTCCGATACGGTGCGGTAGGCTGAGGGCTACGGTTGACGTGGCGACCCTGTAGGCCCGTCGACTGCTCGTGTTCTTTACCCATGCATCAGCCCAAATTGGTGCTCCGTATAAAATTACGGAGATCACCACCAACGTTCAGCAGATGTTCTCTGAACGATAGTCGCGCATCCAGTGCGACATTAAGGTATCGGATGTAGTCCACTGACCGGACACAATGCCAACGGTAAAGGTGGCGTACGTCCTCTTCTTGTTCCGGGAGATGATCACCGCCTTCTTTTTTTTCGTTGCCAAACTCAATCCCTGGCCGCTCAGCCTGTTACTTTCTCTTCGACGCTCTTTCCGACGATAACGAGTGCAAGGTCGTCGGCGTAAGCCACCACTAAATGCCCCTGAGGAAGCCACTGTCACAAAAGACTGTCGGAAACGACGTTCCATAACAGCGGTCGTAGGACCGAGCACTGCGGTACGCCCCCGATGATGTTATAGGATCGTACATCTACATCAGTGTAGTACAGCAGGGTCCGATCCCTCATAAAGCTCGAGGAGATTCTTCGAAGATAGAGTGGCACCTTAAGGTGTTCTAGAAACATGTATTCTATGACTGTATTAGAGCCTTTCCATAGGGCAACAATGCACCGTCTAGCTGACAGTATTTGATTGCCCTGGTTCCTCCGTCATTCGACTTTGGCAACACCTCAGAATCCAAGTAGCTTTGTTCTAAATGGTCCCGAGCGCTTCGAATTCGATTCGGCATTTCGATAACTTTTTTGAGTTACGAAAGTCGTCAAGAGTCGCCTTTGGGATCGGTTAACCTCGATCGGAGGCCACTTAAAGAGTGTACCGAAACTCCTTACGAAGGCCCACCGCCTTGCGATGGCTAGCCTAGAGTCGTAATTCTAGGTGTGAATGCGGCGGTGTTTAGCTCACCGCCGTCGTCCGCTTTCGAACATAAGCGGCATCCGGGTCAATTTCGCTTCACCCGTCAAGCCTGCTTGCAACCCCATACCCCGCAGAGTCCAACCCAAACTGGGACACGCTGGCGTTTCACTTTGATACAGAGTTACGCCAACGTGGGGCTCGTACCTAGTCCCTGCGTACCATAGTAAAGTCATATTGGTCCAACTTTCGACATGCCGAAACACATCTCCCTATTACTCCCCGGATCCCCGGGGAGGTTTTGCGGTAGATGGCCTAACGTTCGAATGAATGCAGTTTACAGGAAAAATTCCTTTGCATTCCGTGAAGCGTTAGATCCCCCTGTTCTCGTCGTTCACACGAGGCCGTTCAATTCAAGGGTTCTAACTATTCCACGATGGGATTCGACTGGCGTTCCCTGTTGAGGGAAGCCTTTAAGCATTCTGTACCGACTGGAGAGTCTGGTGAGACAGTCTGACCAGCTTCACAGTACAGTGCTTCATGCATGATTGCCAGGGGAGTGGCCGTTTCTTCGAAACATTCGCTCTTCGACTATCATACGGGTTTGGCGTCTTTGGAGTCTGGGGTCGGTCTCTGGAGTTGTCCTCAAGTATCAGCTTAGAAGGTTCTATATACCTTTTGGCAAATTTGTTGAATGCCTGGTACAATTCCTGGCTACTCACTAGTATACTCAGTTCGCATGGCCACGTGTGACCATGTTGCCGGACCAAGTCCACCAGAGGTTTCCGGATTTCGACTACGCAGGGACAATCGAAGAGTATGTGGTTAGAAGTTTGTTCCTCTCCACATTCACATCTCGAATCTTTGCTCAACCCGAAACGGTTTAGGTAAGACTTAAAAGATCCGTGTCCCGTTAAGATCTGCGATGTGTAGTAGTTAGGCTTTAACCACCCCTTTCGCATCCTGTCATCAACATTGCTGAAATACTTGTGAGTCTCTGAACCTTTGCCCGTGGAATCCCACCTTTCCTGCCATTGATCCATGACTTGCTTTCGAACTTTGGCTTTCTCAATGGCAGTTGCATTTCTCGAGTTTCCACTACGGCTTCGTTCGACTGGTTCATTTGACGGTTGGACAACTTGGCTACGCTTGATATGATAATGAGCGACCCTCTCATCTAAGAATAAGTCGATGGGAGGAGAGGCAGAGATTACCTGAAGTGCCTCGTGGGAGACAGTGCTATATGCTTTCGAAGTCCAGGCTAGGGTCTTCCTTTGCAAAGAAGCAAGGATTCTCCTGCTGTGACTGTTAGCCATGTTTCACCATCCTGCCGCACCGTAGGCGACAATTGGGATAAAGAGGCACTTATATATCAGACTGAGGGATCTTTCTTTCATCCCCCAATTTGCGCCAGAGTGGAGATGTAGTCGACCGAGGAGGTCGAACCACTTTTTTTGCACATTTTTAACGTGCTGAATTACTCCAAATCTAGGTTCGAACGTGACGCCCAGTTACTTCATTTCCTTAAGCATACGAATGTTTTGGCCTTCCAGTTTAACTTTGGGAGGCTTGCTTGAGTTAAGGAATGGAATAGAGATTCTCCTTAGTTGGCGTTCGAGAATCTCCACAGGGTCCACGTAGTACCCATCGACTTCCATGTTTTCGAAATTTCCAAGTGCTAAACTGGTTCAGTTTGAGTTACCATTACTTCTTGGTCTGTCTCCTCACTATCCTTTTATGCTACTTTCGAAAAATCTCCTGAAATGGAAAAACCCACCCTTACGGGTGGGTGATGCGCTCATGTCCGAAGACCTGAGTTCTTAGCTTGGATAGTCTGGAGGCTGCCATAAGGGAGCCCAACTCTTAACTGAGTGATTGAAAGGCTAACTTCTTCTCGAGCGCCTTCGGAAAATCTACTAACCCTTGCTTAAAGAAATCGACCTGTATTTGGTTGTTCAACCCTACATTGTGCTTCGGAGGTTCCTTGCTTTTGGGAGCTGCTATGACTTCGGCCGAGGCCCTTTACCCACAGTGGTGGACCCATCACTTGCTAGGCGATAGGCGGAAATTTATTATCTACCCGAGTAAGCCCGAGTTACCTGGACCATTTTCACGAAACAACTTTCTGCACAATGCTGGTTTCGCCCCTATCGAGGCGTGTGGAAAGTATTCCTAAGGAATTTCCCCTCAGTTGATCTCCTGCTTTGGCTTGCCAGAGACTGAGTTGAGTCCTTAAGGTACGCTGAACTCCACAATCATTTTTGAAGGCATTTTTAGGCTGTTCCCACCCCGGTATACACCGACCCTGAACAATATAAAAGAGTCCGGCCAAAAGGGTTTTCGACTTCACTCACTTTCGACAATAGTGTAGTCAGCATGATCGGGCTCGGAGCTTGACGCTCTTAATGCATTCTCGTGCGAGTTTATGGTGCATTGAACCCACGTAAGGAAACGTCGGGAGAAATACTTTTAAAAGCCTGGAAGGCTTTCCGTCATTCGATAACACACCTCTGTGAGACATTTCGGCGGTTGCGGTCTGGGGTAAGGTCTTCCATGACCACGGTTGCTCTGATGAATTGTATAACCGCCAACGGCATGTGTTCAATAACTAAGCGTGTTAGTGTATCAATCATATAGCATGTTGGGCAGTTGATCGCCAACACAGGCTCGGCGAAACAACACGACTTCGAGGCGCACTAGTGGCAATCCTCTTCCTCCACTATCATAGGAGGTTTATATCGGACTCTCGGAATTGGGGGCCGAGTCACTCACCCTCACCCAACTCAGAAAATCTGAGAGCGGGTTTCCGCCAAGTGGTGTTCTAGAGACAGCATGATGCTGTCCCACCTTACCAAGTTGAAGGTGTTCTTTATGTCCAGGGCATTGACTGCGCACATTCACCTGATACTTCTGCCGCCACTAATCGCGTTCGTGGCGAGCTCGACTACTCGATATTGACGTCTATGGCTGATCGGTCGACCGCGCTATTGCAGTCCTTCGCGATGTGCCCAGCCTCGTGTCACCTGTAGCATCGCGAGAACCCTTCTCGCAACCGAACACTGGAGTTGACCGATTTTAATTCTGCCGTCTTGCAACAATTTTTTGGCAGCTACTGCTCAGAGTTGTATTGTTACGGATAGAATGCCACTATATGAGCCCCTGATTTTGATGATTTCAGGAGTCACCACGTTTGGCCCGATCTTTACTGCAATAGTCGCGGCTACCTCCTGCACTGTCGTGGACTCGTCCATGTCCTTGATAGAGATGGTCTCTATAAGTCAGTAGCTGGAGTTCCGCTGTCCCACTCAGGGTGAACGAGACCACCGTCTTTAGATCGAATATATCAGCACCCAACCGTCCCAGTTCGAGGAGAAGTTCTCCAGCCATGTTGCGCCTGATGCGGGTGACCCTGTCTCCCAGACTTTGGAGGTACGGTGCGACCTTGACCTTCCACAAGATGTCAGCGTATGAGCCCCCGGTTGACACTTTGATTTTAATAGCATCACCGAGAAGATTAAGGGCTTTATCAGCTTCCTCCTCGTATCTCGTTTTGTTACTGTCACTTGTAGCATTTGATGCTACAGAGGCCGAATGGAATTTTAAGGTCTCCCTTAAAATCCGTGGGATCAACACTGATTATCGGGGCTTTCACCCGATCGGAATCAGTGGCGGGATTGGACAAGACTGCCGAGCCCCCTTGGGGTAGTGTTGTTTTAACTTCACTATTGGTTCAATTTAATAATTGGTTTAATTTCGGGGTGCCTTCCCTTATCTGGTTCTGGTTCACTCCGAATATTTGATTGTTTCGGTACCATCCATATCGGGAAAGCATTCCCCGATCCACCACCCGGGGAGGCACCACGTTGCGGGACTAGCAAACCCGACACTATAGCAACTGTTGTTTATAAAAAAAACAATAAGGATATTTTAATGTTTATTATTATTAGCTTTGACAAGAGCTGATTACGTATCCTATAATTATGCGCACATCCTCCCATTCGCGATGGTAAAAAAATTAGAAAAAATTATATACGACTTTTGCACACTTTTTGGAGACAACTTTTCAGAGAGCTAGTCGAATGTCTGCTGCAAATCTACATGAATGTATCGCAGCAACATTGAAGCACATTGTAATTTGATAAAATGATTTTTACGTCATTAAGATTTATTGCCTCCTAAGCCAGCTGCGTATATTATTTTTTCAATTAGGAATATCATTCACATGTAATTCAGTCTTTGTATAACTTTTGTGATACGTTCAATTTTATTTAGAGACAAAAGAGAAACAAGGACATACGTGTGCTTATGGTAAGTTTTCGGGAAACTTTTTTTGAAATTATATCCCCTTGAACTCAATTTTCTTTTGGTTTTTGGTTCGATTATTAATCTTTATTTGTTTCGGAGTTGTAAGCGATTAAATTGGAAATACCATGGACCATTGGCAAGCAATAACTTGGCTTTCTTCATATTTCTACATTATAATAGATATAGCAAAGTTAGAATAAGATCCGTTTCCCGGAGATCATGTACTTTCCTTGTTGGTACAGTAGCGACTGCGTAGCAGATCGTTGATTATAGACGATGATTTCTCCTTCATAGAACATATTAGCATTCTAAATGTTTAACACTCCGTGCACGAAACTCAACTTTTTAAACATGTTTTCCGCGTACGAAACACGCGATTCTTACACGCAAAGGTTTCGCGCACGCAAATTTCAATGTTCCGCACACGCAAATGTTTCGCACACGCAAGACTCAAATATATTATAGCGCACGTTTTTGAAGAATTAAAGTAAAGGTTTAATGTTTTATTATTAATTCCAAATTTATTATTTAACTTAATACGCAATTTATTTATTATATTTATGTTAAAGTTAAATAAAATTTAATTTGTTTATTGTATTTATGTTAATTATAAATAAAACAAGAGTTTTGTCCAACTTATACATATTAAACGTTTAACATCAAATTTTAAGGATGGACTCCGCCCCCAAACCCCCGGATGGGCTTTCTCCCTGCACCCCCACCAGGGGCTCTGCTCCTAAACCCCTCCCCTCCCTTTTTCGTCTTCTCCTTTTCACACTTCTTCATTTATTTCCTACTCCATTCATTGCTACATATTTATTATACCTACTTACGTCGAATTTTTCACACGCATGTTAAAAACTAGTATACGATACTCGTGTGCTCAGGCGACTCGTATTGTAATGTACTATTACCGCACAGGAATTAAACGTTAAAATACATAAACAGTACGCGAGACCGCCCTACTTTATTTAAATGATTTGCACTTTATTGAAATCATTTGCACCTTGATAGCAATCATTTGCACCTTGATTACAATTGTTTGCACCTTGATTGCAGTCGTTTGCACCTTGATAGCAATCGTTTGCACATTATATCATCTCCCCCTCCCCCAACCATAATTTCTTTCTTTTACCCTGAGTATATTATTTCTATATATGTTCTAATATAGACCGCGTTTACACATAATTCAGTTTTGCTCTCTCTTTCCCAATGCATTCGAATAGCAGGCTCCTCTTATGCTTTCGTTGGAAGAAGTGCTCCCCATCACCACCACCACCACCAAGTCGCAGGCCAATAATACACGACTGCTCTCTTCAAAAGCGCTCCCCATCATCACCACCACTGACTTGCGGGTTAATGATACGCGATTGCTCGCGTCAGGCACATAAATTCCGATCTCTTCAGAATAATACAAAAGCGCAGGAGTATGAGGAGGAAGGAGACGATCGGTTTCTTTTAGGACCACTTATAAAAATTTTAAACAGACTTGAAAGAATGGTTTATCTTGAATGTTCAACAATCCATCAACGTTGATATGGAGGAATTTCAAGAAAAGGATTCGGGGTGGACTTTGCGAAGTATTTTGAATCTTACAATAAAAATTTGCAAATATAGCCCAATGAAAGGTAGCTCTATTATCCCTTTACCAGAATTTATCGCCAGAAAGAAAGCTTGCATAAATGTTGCTACCAAGGACAATGAATGTTTTAAGTGGGCTTTTCTATCTGCTTTACATCCAGTGACATATAATCATAATCATGTCTCTAGCTAAATTTTCCTGTTAATCCGAGACAATTTAGCAAGTTTAAAAAGCAGAAAGATATTTCTGTTAATGTTTATTTTTTGAAAAAGACTGGTAATGCATATAAAGTTTTACTTCGTCACTTAACATCTAAAAAGAAAAATAAACATGTTAATCTGCTTCTCGTCGAAAATATCTATGTAGGAGAAGAAGAAGAATATTAAGAAGACAAATCTGTTGATGATATTTCTGAACTACATAGATTTCACGATGTCTGGATTAAAGATCTTTCTCGTCTAGTGAAAAGTCAACTAAGTAATCGTTGTAATAGAGCATACATTTGTGATCGCTGTCTGCATTATTTTTGATCTGCTGATAAGTTATCAGCACTTATAGTTGATTGTGAAAAAATGAACGATTACAAAATTGTGCTTCCCGAAGAAAGAAAAAACATTCTTGAATTCAAAAACTTTAATTTTAAGAATCGAGTGCCATTCGTAGTTTACGGAGATTTTGAATGTTTTTTAATACCTATCGAGAATAAATAGCGTGCATACTAACGACACGAAGCATATAGCGTTGGGTTGTTTGTAAAATGTAGCTTTAATGACAAGAATCTAATAACAAGAGGTATCGTCAAATTAAACCTACAGATAAAACTCCAGCAAAATGGTTCATTCAAAATCTTCATAATCTCGCCATGGAGTTGGAAAGCAGATATAAAAATTCTAAGCGTATGAGGGATTTAACTCTGCAGAAGAAACCTAATTTCGGAAGAGCTAAATTATGCTACATTTGTGAAAAACCCTTTACTGATCAGGATAAAAGAGTTCGAGATCATTGTCATTTTACAGAAGAGTAAGTATAAAAAAAAATGAAAGCATTTTTTCTTCTTTAAAATTAGTTGCAAATAAAGTTATTGTATTTTTTTCTTATAGATACCGAGGTGCTGCTCACAATTCTTGTAACATTAATTATCAAGTTTTTTTTTAAAGCATCTACAGTCGCTTTTCCGAATCGATCAAACTTAAATTAAACAAGGCAAAATCAGCTCTTTGTCCACTATATTTAGTAGAATTTCCCAGAACAAGTCATCGCTAATAAAAATTATAAGTGTTTCGTCCTGAATCACCAGTTTTAACTCCTTAGTAAGGAACTGGAGATCTTGCCTTCGACGCTGTCGCAAGATGAACCGTGACGCCAGCAAGATGTTCTGCGGCGAGGAAAGGATTTAACTTGAGTTTTAGTAAAACCTTTACCAATTGTTGATTTATTAAGATTATTCAATAACCTTCATAACGTTTTCATAAAACTAACGTGTCAGTTCTTTGTCAATTAGTTAATGTTCATTTAAACATTTTATAAACTTTTACACATATACAATTATTTTATTTCAACACTGAAGGATATGAATCATTGATAGTCACAATAAGTTAAATAATTTAAAGAAAAATAAAGGTTAATTATAAGTAGACAAGTCATTATTCTCATCCATTCTTAAAGGTTATTATAGTGTCAATAATAAAATTGGTATAAAAGCCTAAACTATTTTTACTATAGATCCAAATATGATTTTTTCCAGAGGATCATCGCCGAGTCCAACGCACGGACTCAAGGTCCGGATGAACCTGTTGGGGACTATGTAACGTGCTCCATCGCAATAATGCGAAATATAGTCTCTCCGCCGACTGAAGCACAGCAGCTCGTTAAATGAAGGAGAGAAAGACTATCGTCCACCACCTACGGAGGAAGGGTCTCTGTTTCCCGAAATGGTGTATAAGCCGAAGCGGGAAAAGGGTTCTTCAAAGGCTAAGGTAGCGGTCGCTGAGGTAACTCAGCCCAACCAAGCAAGCCTGACGTCGTCGACCGCATCGCCAAGATGCTGGAGGATGCGCTGCGTCACACAATTGTCGTCGACGGCTCGGTAGTCCCGTAGGAGAAGCCCAAGGTCCGGCTCTCCGAAGAAATGCTCGCCGGCAAACTGATCTCCGAAGAGTAGGAGGTTCGGCAGGCCTAATGGCCCGAGCAATAGCTCCGGACACAGGCAAGAGAAAAAGAGTGCTAGTCCACCGAGGGAAAAAGGGAAGGAACAGCCGAAGAACCGAATGGACTCAACCTTCGACCCGACCAAGCCTCTTACCTGCGGTGGCTGCGGGAAGATTGGTTATTCCCGCAGGTACTGTGTGGTACGCTCGGAAAACGCCAAAGGGAGCAGTTTATCGGGACGAAAACCGCGACTCAAGAGCTTGAGTCCCCGCTGTCCCAGATCAGTTCGGGACAGACCCGCTCCGACCGAAAGGACGGTCCAGAGAGGAGCGGAAATGGGCCTCAAAAGGAGGAAGGGTCCCAAGGAGCCAGCAGACCAACTTCATCTTTTAAACCAGAGGATGAGAGTCGTTGGTGGCTTCTCGTGGAGATTGAGGGCTTTCGTATAAGAGCTTTATACGACCCCGGAGCCTCCACGACCGTGATGAGACCCAGCGGTCTGCAAATAGCCGCAGCATTGGGCAAGGAGCTCATTGTGGCGAACGCCGGACGCGTCAAGATGGCGGATGGTAGTTACCAACCGCTAAGCGGTCACGTGTTTTTTCTTTTCACTGTCGGAAATGAGACACGTGAATTAAGAGTTTTTCTCAAAAAACAACCAATGGTACCTTAACGTGTAAGTCTTGTTCTTTCAAATGCCGTTGATTTAACTCAAATAGCTTATTTCTACATTGAGATATTCATTTTCAAGTTTTCGAGTTTCATCAATTTACGTTATTCTCAAAATTCACATGATTCTGTAGTCTTTGTCGTCCAAATTCGACACTTATATTTAATTTTTCTTTTGGCATTTGTATTAGAAGCACCCCGGTTCGTGAGAGGCAAGGGGACTCTCATTAATCAAGCACCTCAAAGGAAACAATCCTTACTACGTCCACGTCGTTGTTTCTGGGTAGCGCTAAAAGTAAGGTTATTACATTTTGTAAGAGGCAATGGGACTTATGTTAATTAAGTGATTAGGATTGTTGGATTTCTGATTGTGGATTTGGAGTTTGGAATACGTGGATTTGGCATACTTGGGTTTAGGGATTGCTGATTTGGAGTAAGAATAATTCTAGACCGTTTTCACCCCGTTCAAAGTACTAAGAGGTTAGTTTGGGTGCTGAAAATTAGAGTACATCGTTTCCTTACTCTTAAAAGTCCATTTATATTAAACTACGCCAAAAAGTATGTGAAAAGTAAAATACTTTTCGATCAATTTCAGCATTTTTCGCTCATTTCTCGCCCACTTCAAAGTATTTAGGACTTAGTTTTGGGTCGTAAAACTTGATGCACATTAAATTTTAGATTTAAGGAATCTATTGTCGCAGAAAAACGTGATACAAAATTGAAAAGTAAAAATTGAACATAAATGTCGAATTTGGACGTCAAAGACTACAGAATCATGTGATATTTGTGAATAACGAAATTGACAAAACTCGAGAAATTCAAAATGAAATATCTGAATGCAGAAATAAGCTATTTGGGCAAACTCAACGGCATTTGAAAGAACAAGGCTTACACGTTAAGGTACCATTGGTTGTTTTTTCACTTTCATAGAACAATACAGACATCTTTTTTTGCAGACTTGTGTTATCGGTCTAAGAGCGGTCTAAGAGAAGAGGCACAATTACTAAAGCTGCCATAATACCCGCAGTCTCGTAACCCGCTCGCCCGCCTGTATTTAAGACCCCGTATTGATCGGGAATCCGTTTCAATCGGGTGCCCGTTTCAATTAGGTGCACGTTTCAATGGGGTACCCGTTTCAATCGGGTATCCGTAAGCGGAGAAAAAATTTTTGTTAATTCAATAAATAAATTAATTGACTCAATAAAATAGACTTATTTTATAGCTTATGATAAAAGTCATTGTAAAAGATAAGAACGATATAATTGATTCATTATTATTCTTATGGTTGTCAAATATTTATAAAACATGTATGTATGTAGTAATCTAATCTAAATTCACCTGAAAACACTTTTTAGCTTAAAAACACAACTTTAAATAATAAAATAAACCTTATGATTTAGATAATTTTTCAAAGAAAAATTGTAGAATTAAAGTGTTGGTATTAAAAAAAACAATTTTTTAGAAGGGTTAACAAAATCTTTATTATTTAGAATAGAACTATTCAATTAACTATAAATAATATTTAATTGATATAAATACGAATTTATACCAATTTGCAGTTTATATCTTAACAAAAAAACAATAATAAAATTTAGGATAATACATAACTTTAATGTATTTTACAACAAAAGTATTTTAATACAAATTACTGAAATGCGTAATAAAATATTTTCATGCAAGTTTCCTATTATATTGCCAAACGATTTTTAAGTGAACCATATTTTTTTATTCTGAAATAGAAATACTAATAAATTTACATTTTCTATGGCCAGATAGTTTCTTTTTTTCGTGATTATATTGCCTGCTGTAGAAAATACCCGTTCTGAGTTTGCAAACGACCAAGGGATATACAAATATTCTTTAGCTAATTGAGCTGCAAGCGAAAAGTTTCTTTCATTTTCTCACCACCAATGTAAAATGTCACTATTATGATCAATTGACGACTTATTTTTGTATTTTTCAAGTTGATTTTCCCAACCATCGGACTCGGAACGAAAATTTAAAAATAATATCTAAGGCTGATTTGTTATTATTCTTCATCATCATAATTTTCTTTTGAACAGCATTTAAAATACTTAACTTTTCTACGACATCTTCATGTACAAGACCTTTATACCGCGGGTCCAAAAAACTAGCTATTTAATGAATTGTAACATGTTCACCACCATTCTTTTGTCTTGACATGGGAAATCTTTTATCTAAACTTGATTTTAGAACAGTCTTAAGTTGTAAAAGTATAAGGCTATCAGTATCTTCATCAGCCAGATGATTATCTATTAAACTGCAAATGATTGGACGAAGCATAGATATAGTTGCACTACACAGTCTTGCCAACGTTTCGAGACAGGTAAGTGATCTCGCGGTTGTTAACGGACATCGCAACGGTAGGTCGTGCGCGGAGTTCACTGATTTGAATCCGCCGCGCACTCTCGGAGCACCGCCTAGGGAGTATAAATAGGCAGTGCCGTAGCAACCGATCCCTTTACCCCTACCGACGCGAAAGATTGTACCCCGTTACAATATATATATATATATATATATATATATAGAAACATATATATAAATATTATATAATAAACGGTTATGCAAGGAAAAATACAAGGGCTATGTTAGCTGTATAATAAGGCTTACACGCCAATACTTGCATCGGGCGCTGTCGCGCCCCTTGAATTAACCATCTAACAAATTTTAGAATTTCATAATTAATGATATTTTTATAATCTTTAAGGATTTGAAGAGGCAGAATCATGTCAATGTGTTGGTAGGATAAACATATATTTTCTAGAACTACATTTTGACCAAAAAAGAATAAAACCTTATAAGATTTCTATAATATATAAAATCCATTCATATATTCTATAAGTTGATATCCACTAACACTGATATTAACACTTTCAGATTTGATTTCTAAACATACAACACATACATAATATATGCTCGTATAATTTGGCCTTCAAATTTTACGTGGAGAAATCATAAGATTAAGGATTATCTGAGCAAATAAATACTGAATATACCTATAATAATTATAAAAGTTTAACTGAGCTTAAAATATATGGTCCTCTTGACATTAAATTAAAATTTTTACTTGACGTGGTTAAACGAGTTTTGAAATTAAGTTTTAGGGACACCTATAATGTATAAGAGAGTAATCAGATACTCGCATGATATAATAAATTTTTTCCAAAAATAATAATTTGTATTAATTTATTTTATTTTTAGTCTGACTTAAAAATTATTCCTCCGCAAATACCAGAAAGAAATACAAAAGCAATACCGAGTTTATCAGGAAACGAAGGAGAATCTTTTGTAAATGAATTTTATGATACAGAGTGCCTAAAACTTATTAACGAATATTTTTATGGCGTTAGAATTTTTCCTGGTCAAGATCCAACTCATGTATATATTGGTTGGGTTACTTCGCAATATCATCTACATACAAAGGACTTTAACTTATCTAAAGTACGGAAAGTTTCAGTTACAGTCATTGATGATTATGATCGAGTTATAGAAACGTAAGTAATACATTCCAATAGTAATCAACATTTTTTAACATGATCAGAGACAATCTATATATTTATTGAATTACGAATTTTCGAACAGAAATATTTTATTTCTTATGGTTTAAAAATTTATTGTAAAAATTATAAAATTTATTTTATAAAATTCTTGTACTGTAATCAGAATAATTCAACATTTAGAGGACGGGGATTTTCCGGTTTAAAATTAATGTCTTAAATCATCGGAGTCTTCTAAGGGTTCTAGTAATAAGATGTAAAAATTATTTTAAGTGAAGAAATAACTAATGAGTAATTTATGTTGTTGAGGTTTTAAATAATCTGTAGGAGAGAGGAGAGAGGGAATATCAATAATAAAAATACTACCTTCTCTTATACTTAGATTTATTCAATTTACACTTTAATTAAACTGACAAAAACTCAAGCTGCGTAAAAAAACTTATATTTGAACAAAATAAAGAAGCACGTCCGGCGTCCGCGATCGTTCAAGAACGAATGAGGCGAAGCGAGAGAGCTGCTCCCGCGCAACAGCGCCGCGCACGCTCGCTTTGCAGGCCCGAGAAGCCGAGAGCTCGAGAGCTCCGCAGTCGGGGAGGGGAGCCTCGCTACGAATAGCTACACTGGTTGTGCTCGCTCCTTAACATCCAACACTCCCTCCCGAGCAGATTCAGTCCAGCTGGTAGTCAACAATTACATCAGTCCTTAATTTTCTCTGAGGTATCTGAAAACAAACAAAGGGTTATTTTACGAAATTAATATTCAGGAGCAATTCAGTCAAGCGTGCATGTGACTCAAAAGGCAACGCTTTCGTGAATATATCAGCAATTTGTTTCTTAGTCGAAATCCAGCTTATTTTTACTAGATTTCTGGCAACACACTCTCTTACATAATCTCTTTTAACTTCGGTCATATGTCTTAACTTATTTGTACAACTGACTTGTGCACTAGCTCCAGCTGATTGGTTATCACACCAGAGTGTTATCGGCAAAAACGAATTTTCAATCAAAATCAAGCTTAAAGAATTATATAATGCCATCAACCCTTGGCAAGCTTCGCTCATTGCAACGTACTCTGCCTCGCAAGTAGATAGAGCTACATAAGATTGCTTATGAGTCTTCCAAGCAACTGTATCACCAAATAACTTAATTACAAACCCACTAGTTGTTGATGAGCTTTTGCAATCTGCAAAACTAGCGTCAGCATATCCTTCTAAATTATCTGATTTTCCTTTAAGCTTAATACCTAATTTTCTAGTATGTTTTAAATACCGACATACTCGTTTTACCATTTTCCATTCCTCTTCCGTTGGGTTGTTTTGATGCCTACTCAAGACATTTACGGCATAAGCAACATCTGGCCGTACTGTATTTGCCAAATTCAGAAGAGATCCAACTATTTCTCTGTATGGTCCATTTGTCTTTGTATTCGCATCGTCCAGCTGATCTTCTTCTCTATCACGTCTCTCACGATTCATCACTTGCTTACTCACCATCGGCGTTCTTTGAGGATGCATTTCGCTGTATCCAAAAAGTTTTAACATTTTATCTATATACTCTTTCAACGTAATTTCTATCGTTTTGTTATGTCTGTCTCTGTTTAGCTCTATACCTAAAAACACTTTAGGTTCGCCAAGATCAGACATTTCGAATTCCAACTTAAGTTTCAAAGCAATTTCATCCAACTTAGATTTACAATTACTTGTCAAAAGAATATCATCTACGTACAACAATAGGATTAAAAGTTTATCCTTTTCTCTCCAGCTAAACATACAAGGTTCTGAAGCATGAGATTGCAGTCCAAGATTGACTGCTACTTCGGAAAATTTCTCATGCCATCGTTTGGGACTTATTTTTAGACCATACAATGCTCTCTGAATTTTACAAACTTTGCTTCGTCGAACTTCTTCTGAACAGTCAATTCCTTCAGGTATTTCCATGTAGATTTCACTACCTATGGTCCCATTAAGAAAAGCTGTTTTCATATCAAGCTGTTTTATCTCAAAATCAAGTTTATTTGCAATCGCCAATACTGATCTAATCAATGGCAAACGAGAGACAGGAGCATAAGTTTCGTTCAATTCATACATGTTTTTATCCTTAAATCCACGTATAACAAGTCGAGCTTTATATTTAATTTTATCTTCAATTCCAGCTTTAATCTTTAACACCCATCTAGAGTCTATGATGTTTGGTCCTTTTCCAGCTACATTTTGAGGTCTATCTACTAATGTCCAAACTTTATTCTTTTCCATTGAGTCAAGTTCTTCTTTAACTGCCTTTTTCCATTTGAGCTTATCTTGAGATAAGAGTTTGGATCTCCTCGTATACTTGCATTTAATGCACGCAGTTCATTGTCTTCCAACAGATTTAAATCAGATTCCAGCTGTTGAGACTCAGTCTGCTGCTCAATTTCTTTTTCCTTTCTTGGTCGACCTCTTTTCCGTTTTACTCCCTCCGTTTTTGATATCGGAGTAGTCTCTTCTTCATCAAACTTAGTAAACCAGGTATCTTGGTTTATTTCTTCCAGCGGATTTGCCCAATTTTTAATGCTTCTCTTACTGTATTTATCTCCAAAGACGATTTTCTCGTTGAATCGAACATCTCTGCTTTCGTAGTATTTCCCGTCTTTGGGTTTTAAAAATAAATAGCCAGTTGGTCTATATCCAATAAAAACTACTCGCTTTCCAAGCGGATTAAATTTAGGACCAACCTTTCTCTGAACCTTGACGTAAGCTATACTAGCAAATCGTTTCAACTGTTCTACATTTACTTTTAAATTCGGATTGAATTTTTGCAAAGGGGAGATCATTTCATTCGAGCTGTGAGGAGTTCTATTATAAACATAAGTAGCTGTATTCAAGGCTAAGTTCCACATGTTCTCAGGCAGACGTGCGTCAAAAATCAAAGCTCGAACTTTCTTTTGAATCGTTTGATTAAAACGTTCAGCTACGTTATTATGCTGTGGGGTGTCAGGGGTGGCTGGATCCAATTCAGCTCCGTACTTATCCAATACTTCCAATGTATAACCTCCTGTAAATTCTGTACCTTGATCACATCGCAGATAACAGAATTTGGCATCATAGCCAAGCATGTTCCTCGAGCTTTTAATAAACGATTCCAAGCAATATCCAGTTTCACTCTTACTTTTCATGGGATAAGCCATAGCAAGTCGTGAAAAGTCATCGATAAATACGGATATGAACCTATATCCTTTTAGATGAGAAGTCGGGCTGATTGAACCCATCGTATCAGCATGAACAATCTGAAGTGGTTGAGTCATCCTTTGTCTCATGGAATTAAAAGGTAATTTATTAAGTTTAGACATCACACAAATTTCGCAAGTTAATAAAGAATCATCGAACTTAACATTTTTTAAGCCTTTAACCTCTGGAAACTGTTTTTGAAATTCTATTAAATATTTTACTAAGGCATGCCTTACTTAGAATTAATCTCACAAGGATCAGTATTATCATCCAAATTTTCTAAATTACTTACATCAGTTCATTCATTAATTTATTAACATCCGTTTCCATTATATCTTCAAGCATGTTTTGTTCATGTTCTACTGATACAATTTCGTTTAGGTTTTGATCTTCAAGCTTAGTTTCTTTATTTGTTTGTGTATCTTCATACACTCGCCTTCTTGTGGTGACATAAGCAATTACTTTGTTAAATTTAGAATATTTATTCCTTTTATCAATCAAGTTATTCGACTCCAATTCAATTGTCCAATGCGGTTGTTTGTAAATACCGGAAACAAAAATTTCTTTTGACACCGGATCGAAAATGTCTATGCGCTGATTATCAAGATATACGGTTAACCCTTCATCCACAAATTTCCGCAATGATAATAAATTTTCAGAAAGTGATTTCGCACAGATTACATTATTCAAGCTTACAAATTTATTATTAATTTTTATTTTATCAAGCAGTTCAACAGGGTCACGAATATGAATTATTTTTGAATGATAAGAATTATCTATACGATTTATAAGAATATCTCGAACTCTTACGGTATCTTTTTTAACCCTTTCAACATTTAATCTTCGAGCTGAATCTATAGTAGGATCAATGATATAAAGCAAATCACAAACAGTAAGTCCCGAGTTTACATAATCCATAAAAGAATCCATATCTAAGTTGTTTGTTAATTTATATTCTCTTCGAACGATATTTTCCCTACCATTTACCTCTATTTGAATTTTATCTTTAATCAAGCTTGAATCGTTATTTAAATTTCTCTTATTTAATTCCTGTTGAACTACTTGGGAAATATAAGTCGAACTGATTTTATCCAACATCTCTTCATCCGTTGGATTCTTATTAGCATCAGAATTCATTACCTTATCAGATGCTGTGGCTTGGGCAGACTTCTTAACATCCAGCTGATAACTTTCTTCCTCATCTACCCAGTTCCGAACCTTATTCTCCATCCAGCTAAGCCTTTCATCTATGCTATATTTGTGCTATATAAGCTCGCCAGCCACATCATCTTGCCCTTTGTAGGTTGACTGCACGAGCGAGTCAAAATCTGACTTGATATTTCTTTTAAAATTTTCATTTTCAGCCTCCAGCTTTTGAACTCGTTCCATCAAATCTGAAAATTCAAAATCAAAATCAGCATTTGAATTATTTAAATTATTTTTAACTTCAACATTTTCAAATGTTTAATCAATAGGATTATTTTCTCCTTTTGAATCAAAATCAAGCTTTGTTGTCCTCAATCGCTGACGAATTTTATACAGATCCAAATCCAGTTTAACCTTTTGTTCTGATTTTACAATTGGGGTGGATTTATTACCTTGTAATTTCGAGCTTAGTTGACTAATCAAGCTATCATCCTTTTCGTTATCATCGAGCTTTCCGGCCGTTTTGTCGTCAGGCTTATCAGAAGACTCCAGCTGTGAGGACCGAGTCTCCCCATGTTGGTTTGAGGATGACTCCTCGACCGAAGCCACCTCTTCAGTCCTTGCACGTATGACTTCCCTCTTGACAGAAGCCAACGTCTCCTCCTCGATAGTTGAGTTGTCTGTAATTTATTTCACAAATAAATATTTATTCTCCTAATGAACACAATCAAGAGAACAATATTTTATCACAGCGGCGTTATTTAGTTTACGAGCAATCACTCAGTTCATGAACACAATGAAAAGAACGATGCTAAACACCTGATTTTAATTTTCAATAATTCCTGTGATTTTACAGCATACACAATGCAGGTAGAACAACATACACTACATTGCGCGTGCCGACCAACACTTTAATTTGGATCTGCTTGCATGCAATTTCAGCTTTAATTTAATTTATTTTATTTTAATTTAGTCAGGCGACATCCAATAATTACTCCAACTAAGTTAATGAAACTCGAGCTTTACCAAATTTATATATTTCGCCTCCTGACAATTTTAGGTAGACGGTCTCATTCTCGTCCATCTCCACGAATATGGACTCGTCCGGATGTCGTTCCGTCAGTCCGAGCTCGTTGTCTTGCATGAGCAGGAATAGTCTAAGTAATTTATTTCACAGTTAACTGTTTTCAAAATTTTCATCAAGCTAATTTTCTAGTGCACTTAATTTTAATTTTATTCCAGCGTATTTAATCCAATAAATTTGAATTCATTTAATTTAATTTCATTTCATCTTATTTAATTTGAATTTATTCAAATTTATTTAATTTACTTTAATTCGATCTTCATTCTGAATTTTAGTTGAATTTAACGTAACGATATCTACGTATTTTACCTTCGAACTAATGGCGGCCGGAAGTATAATTAATCTTCCTTAGCAACAATGCGCGCGGACTTACATTCTCCACCTACCAACATGCAGAAGCGAGAGAGAGAGAGAGAGAAACAAAAATGGCGCGCGACCGCGCCAAAAACTCGTTTCCCTCCTTTTTCTCCGTCCGTTACGCGCCGCCATCTTAGATTTCTTACAATTCACTTCCAACAGAATTTTTACTCGAGCTTGCTCTCAAAAGATTAAATAAAAAAAAACGATATTGGACACACGGGTTTCCCGGTTAATTTCACTCAAGATTCATTATTTCATAATTATGCGTCGGACTTACGAATTTTATTATCTTTAGAAGGAAGCTTGCCTATCACACGCGATCGCGCACATTTCAAAACCAACAACCACTCACCTCTCGATTTTGGCATGCTGAATCCAGCTTTCTTCATCTTCCTTCCTTCCAGCTTAACACTCTATAGAAAAAAAACGGGTAACCCCTCGTGGTCTGTCCAGGAAAATCTCCTCCGTCGAGCTTAAACGAACCTCCAAGTCGTTAAACACTCAGTAACGAGAAGAAAAACTTCACTCGCGAGCACGGTTTTCTCTCTCACTCTACAGTCACCTCAGCGCGCTGTGGAAGCGTGCTGGGCCCATAACCTGTTGAGGTTTTAAATAATCTGTAGGAGAGAGGAGAGAGGGAATATCAATAATAAAAACACTACCTTCTCTTATACTTAGATTTATACAATCTACATTTTAATTAAACTGACAAAAACTCAAGCTGTATAAAAAAACTTATATTTGAACAAAATAAAGAAGCACGTCCGGCGTCCGCGATCGTTCAAGAACGAATGAGACGAAGCGAAAGAGCTGCTCCCGCGCAACAGCGCCGCGCACGCTCGCTTCGCAGGCCCGAGAAGCCGAGAGCTCGAGAGCTCCGCGGTCGGGGAGGGGAGCCTCGCTACGAATAGCTACACTGATTGTGCTCGCTCCTTAATATCCAACATATGTACTAAAGATAAATTTTTTCATATTTCAAAATTCATAGCATAGGCAGAAAATTTTTTTAATTTTACAAATATTTGAGTCTTTATTTGCTATCTTTTACGGTGAATGAAGGACATATTTAATTTATGGTCAATATTATCATTTTAATAATAATATTTTATTTTTTCAATTATTCGCAAGTTTTTTTGTAACGTTCTATATACAAGAAAAATTAAGTTGTTAGTTTTTATTGAGAGCATCACAATATTGTATTATCAGAAGTGCTTCTTCAATTTATCGTTTAGTTTATAATTATTGGTATTACGTGTTTATATGCGATTATGAGTATATTTCAAACAAATCTGCCAAAATAAAAAATTACCTAGATTTTTTCACAATTTTTTGTTACACCACATTGTTATGAAACTCACAAATAGATAAATATAATCATTTAAATTACTATTTAAAAAGAAGATTACCTAATCATCACAGTTATATACGAATCCATTCTAAAAATGTGTAATTTATCAAATGGAAGAGTAAGAAAAAGTTTAGCTACGTAGTTTGAAAACGCGGCAACAAGTGGCGGTGCTAAGAGTGATTAGTTTTTTTACAATAGGGTAAAATTAATCAACATTTATTCACAATTATTGTAGTTAAATATAACTATTTTTCCAATGCCTCTACTAATTTAAATTTTGCCAATTTACAAAACTACATTTGCTCCTTGTATACCCTGCTAACAAAGATCGATTGAAATGGATTGAAATTTATTATAGGTATTAATCAAAATTAATTAATTTCAATAAACTCAATCGATTTCCGAAATTATTTGATTGAATAGTCAATATATTTCAATCAATTTGAATTATTTTTACGTAAAATAAGTACTTGTTAGCTTATAAAATTTATGTAATATATTTCAATTAGGTTTTTTATACTACAATTCAATTAACTCTAATCAATTTTAATGATTATAATATTAAATTGGCGATAAATTGATTTAAAGTAACTCACAAGGGGAGTACATGACTAACTTTGGTATATCTTTTGTAATGTAGAAATATGAAGAAAGCCAAGTTATTGCTTGTCAATGTGCTCTTATGCTCTTTGCGTAAGACATACGTATGTCTAAACAACATTTGCCCGAGTTGTGAAACTCCTCTATGCGCAGCACCATGCTTTGAAGAGTACCACACAAAAAAGACATTACCGTAGAGCCAATCATTCCTATGTGAGAGGCACGTATTCTATGACTGTTTTAGAGTCTTTCTATAGGGCAACATTGCACCGTCTAGCTGACAGTATTTGATCGCCCTGGTTCCTCCGTCATCCGACTTTGGCAACCCCTCAGGATCCAAGTAGTTTTGTTCTAAATGGCCCCAAGCGCTCCGAATTCGATTCGACAGTTCGATAACTTTTTGAGTTACGAAAGTCGTCAGGAGTCGCCTTTGGGATCGGTTAACCGCGATCGGAGGCCACTTAAAACAGTGTACCGAAACTCGTTACTGGGGCCCACCGCCTTGCGACGGCTAGCCTAGAGTCGTAATTCTCGGTGTGCATGCGGCGGTGTTTATCTCACCGCCGTCGTCCGCTTTCGAACATAAGCGGCATCCGGGTCAACTTCGCTTCACCCGTCAAGCCTGCTTACAACCACATACCCCCCAGAGTTCAACCCAACACTGGGGACACGCTGGCGTTTCACTTTCAGCTCAGAGGTACGCCAACGTGGGGCTCGGTTTCCCAGTCCCTGCGTACCAGAGTAAAGTCATCCTGGTCCAACTGTCAACATGCCGAAACACGACTTCCTATTACTCCCGGATCCCCGGGGAGGTTTTGAGGTAGGTGGCCTAACGTTCGAATGAATGCAGTTTGCAGGAGAAATTCCTTTGCATTCCGTGAAGCGTTAGATCCCTCTATTCTCGTTGTTAAGACGAGGCCGTTCAATTCAAGGGTTCTAACTATTCCACGATGGGATTCGACTGGCGTTCCCTGTTGAGGGAAGCCCTTAAGTACTCTGTACGGACTGGAGAGTCTGATGAGACAGTCTGACCAGCTTCACAGTACAGTGCTTCATGCATGATTGCCAGGGGAGTGGCCGTTTCTTCGAAACATTCGCTCTTCGACTATCATACGGGTTTGGCGTCTTTGGAGTCTGGGGTCGGTCTCTGGAGTTGTCCTCAAGTATCAGCTTAGAAGGTTCTATATACCTTTTGGCAAATTTGTTGAATGCCTGGTACAATTCCTGGCTACTCACTAGTATACTCAGTTCGCATGGCCACGTGTGACCATGTTGCCGGACCAAGTCCACCAGAGGTTTCCGGATTGCGACTACGCAGGGACAATCGAAGAGTATGTGATTAGAAGTTTGTTCCTCTCCACATTCACATCTTGAATCTTCGCTCAACCCGAAACGGTTCAGGTAAGACTTAAAAGATCCGTGTCCCGTTAGGAACTGCGATGTGTAGTAGTTAGGCTTTAACCACCCCTTTCGTATCCTGTTATCAACATTGCTGAAATACTTGTGTGTCTCTGAACCTTTGCCCGTGGAATCCCACCTTCTCTGCCATTGATCCATGATTTGCTTTCAAACTTCATCTTTCTCAATGGCAGTGTGGTCTTTCGAGTTTCCACTGCGGCTTCGTTCGAGTGGTTCGACTGACGATTGGACAACTTGGCTACGCTTGATATGATAATGAGCGACCCTCTCATCTAAGAATAAGTCGATGGGAGGAGAGGCAGAGATTACCTGAAGTGCCTCGTGGGAGACAGTGCTATATGCTTTCGAAGTCCAGGCTAGGGTCTTCCTTTGCAAAGAAGCAAGGATTCTCCTGCTGTGACTGTTAGCCTTGTTCCACTATCCTGCCGCACCGTAGGCGACAATTGGGATAAAGAGGCACTTATATATCAGACTGAGGGATCTTTCTTTCATCCCCCAATTTGCGCCAGAGTGGAGATGTAGTCGACCGAGGAGGTCGAACCACTTTGTCTGCACATTTTTAACGTGCTGAATGACTCCAAATCTAGGTTCGAACATGACGCCCAGTTACTTCATTTCCTTAAGCATACGAATGTTTTGGCCTTCCAGTTTAACTATGGGAGGCTTGCTTGAGTTAAGGTTGCCTTTCAATAATATCATTGCCCGAATTGGGGATTGATACTTCCAGTTTGTGTAATTTGCACCAGTTCTCGACAATGTTAATCATACGCTGCGCCTCTGTTTCTAGGTGACGCCGGCTTTGGCCTTCGACGATTGTTATAATGTCGTCGGCATATGCTATCGAATTGGAGCCTGCGTCATGAAACTCTTTGAGTAAGGTGTCAGAGTCTAAGTTCCATCCAAGTGGACCGACAATAGATCCCTGGGGGCAACCTTTAGTTACTTCCTTTCGTGCTTCGCCGTACGTAACTCTCATGCACACCGTTCGATCTTGGAAGTAACTTTGTACAAGGTTATAGACGTTTGTGGGGCATTGTCTGTCTTTTAGCTGTTTCAAAAGACTAGGCCACCACAAATTGTCAAAAGCCCCAGAGATGTCGAGTGGGAAGTTGCACTGGCTTTCCTCTACTATTTGCGTCAGCCTTATTATCGCATCTTCCGTCGACTTTCCTGATGTAAAACCATATTGGTCAGTCGACGTACTAATGTGTGTGCGCTCCGATGTTTGTCCTGACTCCGAGTTCACAGGCTGTTTCAGTCGCTCTACAATGAGCCTTTCCAACGTTTTGCCCATTATGCTTAGTAAGCATATGGGCCTGTAGGACTTCACAGCCTACTCATCTTTGTCAGGAGCTTTGAGCAACGTAATTAGCATTTCCTCTTTCCATCTCTTTGGGAAGACACCATACTTGAGACAAGCATTGTATAATTTGTCTATTTCGTCTAGCAGTGGAATTGCATTTTTAAGTACCTCCGCTTAAATTCTGTCAGTACCTGGACTCTTCCCGCTTTTGTTGGTTCGAATTGCTTGAACTATTACAATCCGGGTAAATGGAGGTGCCTCACTCGAATTATATTCTTCCAGGCAAGCCTGTCGGATCTCATGGTGAGCTTCTGTCTCTCCTGATTTGTCATCGTCTCGTATTAACTGCTGGAGCAGAGATTCGTACGTTTCCTTCCAGGTATTTGTCGATCCGTTTATTCCTGTCACAGTATTGAGGGCTTTGGTGGTGATCATCTTGCCCGATACGACTCGGTACGGAAGGCTCCATACGTCTTTGTTGCCTTCGAGCGTGATATAGCTCCTCCAGCTCCTCTTTCTGGACTTACTTGTTTCAGACTTGTATTCTCTCTTAGCTTTTCTTACATGTTTGAGCGTTTTGTTCTGGAGTCTTTGCGATCTGGTCTCAGACGTCCCGCTTCTCTTCCTCAGGTAGAGCCATTTCCGTTCGAGTCTTTGGATCTACATTTGAGGTGAGTCAGCCGTGGATTCCACCATGGAGCAGATTTGGAAAACCGCCTCTTCATAGGGATCGCCTTCTTACAAGCAGTGATGATTGATTCTTCGAGTTTGTCGGCGTATGTGTCGACATCTTCTTTAGAATCTATCGGCAGATCCGATAGGCGCGTCTTTTCGACTTTTAGAGCCTCTTTGAAGACTTCCCAGTCCGCTTTTCGGATATTGAAACGCGGTTTCATTATCTTTACTTGGCGAGTCGGTTGTCTCTCAAAGTCCAATGTTATGGAAATAGGTCTATGATCACTTGTACTCTAGTCCTCAACCTTCCATTCGGTCATGAGGTTGCTTAGGCTCCTGGTCACGAGTGTTACGTCTATAAATGTTTCCCCTCTTACGCTTACACAAGTGGCCTGTTGCCCTTGCCGGTTCACTACCGTAAGGTTGTGCTCGAGAATAAAGTCCTCAAGTAGTTGTCCTCTGCCATCTCTCGTTGGCGAGTCCCACCAGGTAGACCTAGCATTCGCGTCCATTGCTATAAGAACCTTTTGGTCTTTAAGCTCGGATAGAATGAGTCTAAGCTGCGTCAGATATATCCCTATGGAATCTCTGAATTGGCAGTATAAAGTGACCACATAGAAGTTGCCAAAGCGACCGCTCACCATTGAGCATACGCAGTGGCTGGTGCAGTGCTGGGAGATTCGTGTGTACGTGAGGGTACCAGAGCTATATAAAATGCAGACGAGGGTTTTTCCCCGGGCCTGGTCCCTACTATCGTGCCAATGCTTAGTCCAATCCTCGAGATACATCCTTTAAAGGAGTATGGTTCTTGAACCAAAGCCAAATCTACTTCTGCTCTGACCATATGTTCGCGAATTTCGTCTGTGACGTTTCTCGCACGAGCCATGTTTAGCTGGAGGATCTTAACTTTCAGGCCTCTGTTAGAGCTTGACTCTGTTGGAGGCCCGTCCGTACGAGTCCGACTCCTAGCTAAACTTTTACGATCGACAGGGTTTTGTTTCCAGGCGTGCCACCTTGGAGGGCCCTTTCGTCGATCCACTCTTTCGCTTTCGAGGACGCTGCCGTTCCTTATTGGAAGAGGGCATCTTTTGATGGTAAGCGCTTGTTAGCGGTCCCCTCAAGTGCAATTATCTCCTAAATTAAAAACGTTTAAAGATTTCTTGATATCCCCCACAAGATATCGAAAATAGCGTTGAAAATACGCGAGTGCCGGGTCCGTACGGCTGGAGAGATTGTTCTTAAGACTAAACTTATCGTTTCCTACTATGTACAATATTTACAAGCCTTATGTATTACCTTACATCTACTATTTACATTTACACCTACTCGTCTCTTTGAGACGGAGTCTAGAATCTTGTTTCGCATTCTTTTCATTACCCAATGGAAATTACTTTTGAGTTTGATTGGATTATCCAAAGGGTTCAAATAGTGCACTGATGGATAATCATCTTGATTCATATTCTATCGCTTGATCATAGAATACTCTCCATAGAAATCTTTATATTTACAAGGCATTAGGCCAATCTCGTTTTCGCAACCGGGTCACGGCTGATTGCCGCTCCCCGGATCTCTATTATTTGCAGAATTAATTGCATCTCGAGTTTATCTGCATTTGGCAGTTCTTTTATGTACAAGGTTCAGGCTAGGTATGGTTGCCTGCCTTTAAAGCGTCATAATCGGGTGTTTCTCTCTGTGGTACTTTATTTGATGAGACTCGCCTTGGCAAACTGCTCAGGCTTTAGATCGCACTGGAATGGAATAGTGATTCTCCTTAGTAGTCGTTCGAGAATCTCCACAGGGTCCACGTAGCACCCATCGACTTCCATGCTTTCGAAATTTCCAAGTTCTAAACTGTTCAGTTTGAGTTACCCTTACTTCTTGGTCTGTCTCCTCGCTATCCTTTTGTGCTACCTTCGAAAAATCTCCTGAAATGGAAAAAACCCACCCTTACGTATGGGTATGAGCTCACTGTCCGAACACCTGAGTTCTTAGCTAGGATAGTCTGGAGGCTGCCATAAGGGAGCCCAACTCTTAACTGAGTGAGTGAAAGGCTTAACTCCTTCTCGAGGGCCTTCAGCGAACCTACTAACCCTTACTCAAAGAAATCGACCTGTATTTAGTTGTACAACCCTACATTGTGCTTCGGAGGTTCCTTACTTTTGGGAGATGCTATGACTCCGGCCGAGGCCCTTTACCCACAGTGGTGGACCCATCACTTGCTAAGGCGATAGGCGGAAATTATTATCTACCCGAGTAAACCCGAGTTACCTGGACCATTTTCACGAAACAACTTTCTGCACAATGCTGGGTTTCGGACCCTTTCGGGCGTGTGGAACGTATTCCTAAGGAAGTTCCCTCAGTTTGATCTCCTGCTTTGACTTGCCAGAGACTGAGTTGAGTTCTTAAAGTACGCTGAACTCCACAATGATTTTCGAAGGCATTTTTAGGCTGTTCTCACCCCGGTATACCCGAGCGAACAATATAAAATAGTCCGGCCAAAAGAGTTTTCGACCTCACTCACTTTCGAAAATAGTGTAATCGGCATGATCGTGCTCGGAGCTTGACGCTTTTAATGCCTTCTCGTACGAGTTTATGGTGCATCGAACCTACGTAAGGAAACGTCGGGAGAAATACATTTAAAAGCCTGGGAAGGCTTCCCGTCATTCGATAACACACCTCTGTGAGACATCTCGGCGGTTGCGGCATGGGGTAAGGTCTTCCATGACCACGGTTGCTCTAATGAATTGTATAGCCGCCAACGGCATGTGTTCAATAACTAAGCGTGTTAGTGTATCAATCATATAGCATGTTGGGCAGTTGATCGCCAACACAGGCTCGGCGAAACAACACGACTTCGAGGCGCACTAGTGGCAATCCTCTTCCTCCACTGTCGTAGGAGGTATATATCGGACTCTCGGAAGTGGGGGCCGAGTCACTCACCCTCACCCAACTCAGGGAATCTCAGAACGGATTTCCGCCAGTTCCTACGTGAGAGGCAACGGGACTTACGAAAATCAAGCACCCCGAAACGTGAGAGGCAAAGGGACTCACGAATATCAAGCACCCCAATTGGATCATCTTTTCGCCACGTCCACGCCGTTGATCCTGGGCTAAGAGCGAATGTCAGAGTATTTCTTGACATCTTGAGAAATGTAGCAGATGTTTGTTGCACTTGTTTTAGAAGTGAATGCGACCTTGAATGTAAATTTTTAAGATCGATGATACCTCAGGTATTTTTTTCAGAATTTTTTTTTATTCAGTCCATGACACTATGTACGAAAATCTTCAAAAAATTCTATCTATGCTAGAAAAAATATTTGACCTTGAAAAATAGATTTTCAAGGTCAAGAGTATCTCTAGAATTTTTTACTATTTTTTCATGTTCAGCGCGAGATATTACATAGAAATACCCTCTAGAGTTTTCCTGGAAAATGAGAAAAAAATTTTACATTGTACTTTACGTTACCTGCGGGGGTGGTCGATTTATCGACCAGCAGTCAGGGTGGGGACTCTACCTGAAATATCCAATGATCTCATGTATACATTTTGCAATTTATAAGAGGTCGTTTAGTACTAAAATTTTCCCGCAGCCAAAAGGTTAACAAACCCTTACCGTTTACACCAATTTAAGTTCGTGCTTGACTAGCCGAACAACGAGATTCTAGAACGGTTCTTTATTGATTAATATTACTTATTACTTATTCTTTAATTATACATAACATAACCGCTAAATTTTTATAAAATTTATACAAACTTAAAATAATATCTTAGGTAAGATTAAAAATAGTATTTTTAAACTATTAAATTTTGGATTAATAAAAAAATTTTTGATTTCTTTGATATTCCACTTTGAAGCCCGTCGCTCTACCATGGAGTTACAACAAAGCCATTTTTATTGTTTATGTTAATAAGTTACATTCAGGTTATAAACTTCGGAACATGTTGCAATTGTTCTTTATAACCAAAATTTAATATTATGATATAATAAAAGAAACAAAAAATGGCGAGCCCCAAGGAGGGTTCGTTAATTAGCTCCGAAAATATAGTTTTTAAATGCCATCCCAAGACAAAAGTTAAGATTTGTGTGTGCATTATTTATGAAAGTGTTTACCATGAATCCGACTCTAAAAGGTTAAAAAACACAAAGAATATCAGTGGTGTGTTAGTGATATGTCCAGAGCACGTGGAATTAAACCTAACCTCAAATAGAAAACTACATCTTTGGACATTACTGCTAGAATAATTATTGCTCAAGTTAAATTAAATGAAAAAGCTAATGCAGAGGAAGAAATTTTACAAAATGTGAATAATAGTGTTACAGAGTAAAATGTTGAAAGGACTAATTTAACAATTGTTGGTCATGAAGAGGATGATAATGAAATGTTTAGAGGAGAAATTGCATTGCTCAGACAATTAAATATGGAACTACAAGACAATAATCGATTATTAAAGGAATTGCTTGAAAAAACAAAAAGTGAATTGAAGACTAAGAATTGTGACTTGACGAAGTGTAAAACATATGCGGAGACAGTAAGGTTAGAACAAATTTCGAACAAACATGTACCAAACTTAATTATAACAGCTAAAAACCAAATATGATATAATAAAAGAAACAAAAAATGGCGAGCCCCAAGGAGGGTTCGTTAATTAGCTCCGAAAATATAGTTTTTAAATGCCATCCCAAGACAAAAGTTAAGATTTGTGTGTGCATTATTTATGAAAGTGTTTACCATGAATCCGACTCTAAAAGGTTAAAAAACACAAAGAATATCAGTGGTGTGTTAGTGATATGTCCAGAGCACGTGGAATTAAACCTAACCTCAAATAGAAAACTACATCTTTGGACATTACTGCTAGAATAATTATTGCTCAAGTTAAATTAAATGAAAAAGCTAATGCAGAGGAAGAAATTTTACAAAATGTGAATAATAGTGTTACAGAGTAAAATGTTGAAAGGACTAATTTAACAATTGTTGGTCATGAAGAGGATGATAATGAAATGTTTAGAGGAGAAATTGCATTGCTCAGACAATTAAATATGGAACTACAAGACAATAATCGATTATTAAAGGAATTGCTTGAAAAAACAAAAAGTGAATTGAAGACTAAGAATTGTGACTTGACGAAGTGTAAAACATATGCGGAGACAGTAAGGTTAGAACAAATTTCGAACAAACATGTACCAAACTTAATTATAACAGCTAAAAACCAAATAGGAAAAAATAAAATTAACAAAGTAATAAACTATGTTTTACAAAATCAAATTATTTTGCCAGTAAATCAAACTAGGGAAACTAAAAATGGAAGCGTTGCATTTAAATGTATAAGTACTGAGGACATGGAAAGAATGGAACAAGAATTGAATAAATATATTGGAGATGAATATTACATTGAACAAGAAGTAATACAACAACCTAGAATGAGAATAAACAGAATCGAAAGTTACATGACACTAGAAGAAATTGAAAATGGTATTAACAATAGAAATTTCAATAATACTGATTACTATTTTACTGTTTCACATAAATTTAATAATAAAAGAAATAATACATCCAGTGTAATCTTGGAAGTGCCTGTTGACACCTATGAGCATATTAGGAGAAATAAAAATAAAGTGTTCATTGCACACCAAAGCTGTAAAGCTTATGAAGACGTAAATATGACACCTTGTTTGCATTGTGGACGTGTGGGTCATAGCACAGCTGAATCTAACAAGGAACAAAAATGTCTTAATTGTGCGGCTAATCATTCTACAAAAGATTATAACAACATTGATGTTTTGAAATGCGTAAACTGCTATTTCAGCAATGAGAAATTTACATCAATTAAGAAAGTAAACCACAGTGCAACTTATACGGAAAATTGTGACTATTTAAAATTTAAAATTAAAAGACTACTTCAAACTACCGATTATCCAGTAAAACCAGTTATTCCGAGATACTTGGGATATGATCCAACCAGGACTAACAGACAAGCAACGATCAATGGATGAAGAATTGTATGATAATCTTGAGCATGAAGAAATTGAGTTTAAAGATATAAGTAATTTTAATAGGGAAATATACTTAAATTCTGAAGATTTACTGATTATGCACGTTAAAATAAGAAGTTTACAAGCCAACTTCAATCACTTGGAGTTATTTTTAGAAACTTTAAAAATCAATCCTCATGTGGTGGTATGTACAGAGACGTGGAACTTAACGCATTGTAAATTTTGGCAATTCCAAGATTATAAAGTCTTCTACAACCACAGTAAAAATAATAAAGCCGCTGGTGTAGTTATGTACATTTAGACAAATTAGAGAAACAACTATTATAGAAGAAATTAATAAAGTTAAGTTTTTGAATTCAAATATAACTACAAAAAATGGAAAAACTATTAAAATAACAGCAACATACAAATGCCATAATGTTGATAAATATGATTATATTAAAGCGTTGGAAACTATTATAGTAAAAAACAAGAATATTAAAAATCACTGTATAGTGGGTGATTTTAATATAGACTTACTCGATAAGGAATCAATTGCCACAAACGAGCATTTAAATAATTTCATTAAATATAATTATGTTCCAATGTTTAGAAAAATCACTAGACCAAAGATTAATACTGATGATGGATCTTGTATAAATAATATTTTTGTTAAATCAAATTTACTAAATGTAAATTCATTTAAAATTTTAACTACTTTTACTGACCACTATCCACTATTTGCAGCATTAGAAGCTAACTTGGAAATAGAAAAGAGCAATAACACATATAAATCACAGGTAAATTACAAAATTTTAGACAAAGAATGTAAGAAAGTGGACTGGGATTATTTTTCAAATATATTGGATCCAAACATTGCATTAAACGCATTATTAATGAAACTTAGTGATTTAATTAAAACATCGACACTTAAAATTAGATGCACAAAAAAGTCACCAAGGATAAAGTGAATAACGAAAGCAATAATTACTTCTAGTTTAACCAAAGAAAAATTATATTTTAATTATAAAAATGACCCGAATAATATAAATAAGAAAGAGTTGTATTTTAAGTACATCAAAGTATTGAACAAAGTTATTTATAAGGCTAAATTGGATTATGAAAAAAGCATTTCTAAAAATTGGGAATAATAGCAAAAAACAGTGGAAATTTATTAAGAGTAAAATAAATAAAAATACTAAAACATCTAATGATACCATACAGTTTTTAGAATATGACAACATTAAAACTACTAATACTTTTAAAATGGCAGGAATGCTAAATAAGTTCTTAAAGATATTGGTCCAAATTTAGCGAAAAATATAAGAGTATCTACTAGCTATAAAGCTCAGTCACTAAAATTTAACAATTAATTTATTTTTATATTGCCAACAAATACAATAGAAATAAGAAAAATTGTATCAGAAATAAAAGATACATCTGAAGGTTGTGACAATAAATACTAAATTGTTGAACCATTTTATTAAATATATTGATGTAACTCTGCAAAATATTTTTAATTATTGTATTAGCAAAGCAATTTGGCCAATGGCTCTAAAATAAGCGGAAATCGTTTCAATTTACAAAGATGGAGCAAAATCAACGCCGAATAATTATAGACCAATATCTTTAATTTCGAATTTGGCTAAAATACTGGAAAAAAATATCCATGCCAGATTAACTGGTTTTCTCAATGAATCCAAAATTATATCGAATAAGCAATACGGATTTTTAAGAAATAAAAGTACGAATGATGCTTTGAAATTTATAACTAATTATCTATACAATAAAATTGATGATCATCAACCTACTATCTCTACATTTCTAGATTTGGCGAAAGCTTTTCATACAGTGAATCATGATAAATTGCTTACAAAACTCGAAACTTATGGTATCAGAGGTCAAATGCATAATTTGATGAAAGATTAGCTATCCAATAGATATCAAGTAGTGAAACTTAGAAATGTTAAGAGCACTAGAATGCTAATAGAAATGAGAGTCCCAGAGGGCACTATTCTTGGACCATTACTATTTGTGATTTATATTAATGATCTCTTGGACATTATATCGGACAATTGCATAATACTATCGTACGCGGATGATACAGTTTTGTTGAGCTCAGGCCCAGATTGGCAGAGCAGTATTACGGCAATGAACAGATGTCTTGATAAAGTTTGTGATTGGATTGCGGCTAATGACTTATCTCTAAATGTGTCTAAGACTGTGTTTATCCCTTACAGTAGCTATAGAGACAGTATTCCTAAATTGCTCATCGTAAATATTAAAGGAAGCCCGATAAAAAGAGCAGAATATACAAAATATTTGGTGGTAAAGATTGACAGTCATTTAAAATGGAACTATCATGTGCAATATGCAGTAATGAAGACTAGATACTTGCTTTTTATTTTCAGGAAATTATCAAATATCTTGAATCTAAAACAAAATGAATTTAACGGTCGGTGATAATTTATATAATATAAATATCTGTCTTCCCGAACTAATTGCTTTATCTTTGGAATAAAGCAGGCCCATTATACCCTTTGTCCACTATGGTTGGTGGAATTTCCCAGAATAAATTTTACAAAAAAAGTCATATTTATGTTTTTAGTGAAAAATGCATCCCCTGGGAGCTACAAATACATGGAAATGGGCATAGAATGCAAAAAGTGCTAACATGTCAATTTTGACTCTCTGTAATTTAAAATAATGGCCCCGAAAAGCTAGAAATTCAAGAGAACTACTGAATATCTCTAAAATGTATTCCCACAGTTATACCCATACATATATATATGGGCTATTTCACGTCAAGTGATACGATGAAAATTTTAAATCGCTCCAAAATTTGAAAATAGACTGGAAATATCTTCCAGAAGATAGAAAAAAAATTTTATGTGTTAAAAATAATTTGCCTGAGAGTTATTCCACCATAAAAAATGGAAATTTTTCAATTTTTTAGGAAAATTTTTATTTTCAAAGCCATTTATCTCAAAATCTATTGATTTTTTTGAAAATACATTATAAACAACTTTTGTTTAAAATAATCTTTAGAACTTATCTACTTGGGTTACAATTCTTAATTTTAAAATCTCGAAGAGATAGAACGCCCGGAAATATTGAATATCAAAAAAAGGCGACCACGCCACAATCGATTTTGATCTAACACCGCTCAAAAGATCACATTTTTTGAGAGCTTTCGAATGGCGGTGGTTAGATTATTGGCCAAGACCGCTGGTGTAAGTTATGCCCTAAAATACATGAAAATTAGTGATTTTATGAGGTTTATGGCGTATAACTTACACCAGCAGTCTTGGCCAATAATCTAACCACAGTCATTCGAAAGCTCTCAAAAAATGTGATCTTTTGAGCGATGTTAGATCAAAATCGATTGTGGCGTGGTCGCCTTTTTGATATTAAATATTTTCGAGTGCCCTATCTCTTCGAGATTTTAAAATTAAGAATTGTAACCCAAGCAGATAAGTTCTAAAGATTATTGTGAAAAAAAGTTGTTCATAATGTATTTTCAAAAAAAATCAATAGATTTTGAGATAAATGGCTTTGAAAATAGTAATTTCTCTCAAAAATTGAAAAATTTCCATTTTTCATGGTGGAATAACTCTTAGGCAAATTATTTTTAACACCTAAAATTTTTTTTCTATCTTCTGGAAGATATTTCCAGTCTGTTCACAAAATTTGGAGTGATTTAAAATTTTCATCGTACCACTTGACGTGAAATAGCCCATATGTAAATGGAATTTAATTATGTTGCGAAATTGAAAAGTGTCATAGTTTTAAGGTATTTTGTTATTAATTTTAATCCTAATTTTTAGAACCGGACCTATATACAGATACTTGATGTATTTCTATAGGATGTATGTTATGTCGGAGACATTTTTTTGTATATCTAGATTTAGCTAAATATTGTATTCTGGTTAATCAATAAATAAATAAAAATGGCTCAATTGATAGAACGAGAGAATTCTAAGTAGAAGATGGTAGGTTCAAATCTAAGAATAATCAATTTTTAAAATTTTTTATTAATTTAAAATATAGTTTTTTATCCTAAATGAAAATGTCCCATAACAACGAGGAACAACGAACATCTTTTTACACACACATAACCAACACATATGGACGACGCACTACATTGTTGCTGAAAATTTGGCTGATTTAAGTGAAAAGTTAAATAAAGCTAAATCGCAGAGAATTTTTCTATTAAAATGCAGACGGTTCGATTTGCTAC